>OX463861.1:27569662-27923221 GCA_949825065.1 Odontocerum albicorne
TTACAGCACGGCAAAAAGAGGACATTATACTAAATGAAAAGCAAGAGGAGTATTTAAACCAAATTTTGGATGAATATACGTATAACTTGGTTTACTCCTTAATGCATCATGATGCATTACTGCAACATAATTTAATAAAAAATGTATTCGGATTTTTAAAATTATTTTTCCCTTTATCTACAGGTTAATTTGCACCATAAATTATATTTTTAAGTGGATTTAAAAAAAATCATGCATTAAGGATTAAGGTCTTCTTATGGCTGCGAAACGTGGGACCATCAGCCAGAGCGAATCCGGGCGTCTGGCTGCCTTTGAGATGTGGTGCTACAGGCGCATGGCCAGGGTACATTTGTCAGATTTACATCCGAAACGACGAGGTATTGAGCGGGGTTGGAGAAACAAGGCAACTACTAAATAGAGTTGCCCAACAACGATCCAGTTGGATAGGCCATAACATCAGGCACCCAGGCCTGCTCCTTACCATCGTCGAGGGAACGATTGAGGGCAATATACCATAGAGGCCGCCCTAGATATAGCTACATGAACCGGGTGATCCGGGATGTGCGCTGTGGCAGCTACCAGGAGATGAAGATACTGGCGGATGACAGAGATGAGTGGAGGGATCGAGTGCTTGGTGCAGACCAATCCTAGGATTGTAACCCAAAAGAAGAAGAAACACCTTTTTGTGGGTAGTAGGAAGAGATGGCAATGAACTCACCAGGTTGTGCTGTATACAACAAAAGTGTTAAATAATACAATCACCGTCGCCGTACACTTTCCATCAGGAACGCAGGGCTGCCATTAAGCGTCTTTACCCAGGTCAGTCAACATCTCGGCGGTACATATCCTTCTTCTTTGCCAGGCCGAGACAGAGAATCTCCCTATCTTAACATCCGTGTTAAGATATGTTAGGACGCTCATCATACACTCGAGTGTAGGACGAGCGTCCGATTGTTCGACAATAACACAATCATTTTTGAACAAAGAAAAATACATGTACTATACATGTGTTATATCTAACATCATGTAATTTCCCTGTCGGTATCTCTCTCACTCACATTTGCACTATATGATATATTTGTTTTGTTATTATATTATTTAAAGTTAAGGCATTAACATTGTGGAGGTTTAAAGACATTGTAATTTGTTTTATAAAACACTGTTTATTCCACTTTTTTGTAACGGTATAACCATTCCGGTTTCAAGGTGCACACCTCATCATCAGGGAGCACAAACAAGACTTGTTTACAATTTGTTTTGTTAATATTTATTCTTTCATCCGTTCCACATGTCCACAAGCCAGTTGAATAATTCTGCTATTTGGATAGTATTTTCTCAGGTGATGAAAGAGTTAAGAGGGATATCGAACGGGCTTGTAGCGATAGGAAACAAATTCGATGAGTTTCAAAAAAAAATATCTTCAAAATTTTAAAAATTTACGAGAATTGCGTCCCTGCGTTGAAGAAATACCCTCTTGCAAATAGACCACTTAATCTCAGCATCCTAATGGAACCGAGAGTTGCGAGATGCGAGGTGGGTGGACAGTAGCTGATTTCACTTCTGCCCGTTGCAGCTTCCTCAATATCTATTTGCATGCATTACAATTATAATATTAGTGGCCAACACAACACAACATAACATAGCACGGCACAGCGCGGCGCACTTTAAGATCCAATTTGTGATCAGAAGAAGACAATATAGTAATGGAGAGGACAGCGAAACAAATTGTATTTCCTCATTTGCTACGAGTATTGTGAGACGGGACCCGTTACGGGGCTCTTCTGGTTTAGACAGCTATAGTATTGCTACGAGTATTGTGAGACGGGACCCGTTACGGGGCTCTTCTGGTCTCGACAGCTATATATTGCTAAGAGTATTGTGAGACGGGACTCGTTAAGGGGGCTCTTCTGGTCTAGACAGCTATAGTATTGTGAGACGGGACTAGACTATAGTATTTTTTTAAATTTCTTTATCAAAATCTGCTAAGATCCACATCAGTATTTTGGTGCCAATTTAGATGTATGGGAATGAAATTGGTAAAAGATTGTGGTATGTGGATGTATGGTGGATGAATGTGTGGTGGATGGATGTGTGGTGGATGGATGTGTGGTGGATGGATGTGTGGTTGATGGATGTGTGGTGGATTAATGTGTGGTGGATGGATGTGTAGATGTGTGGTGGATGGATGTGTAAATGCGTGATGGATGGATGTGTGGTGGATGGATGTATGGTAGATAGATGTATACTCGTAGATGTGTGGTGGATGGATGTGTGGTGGAAAAGAGGTGGTAAAATATTCTCTGTCGGAGTAGATTTTCCTATCTCGAGACACATCCTTCTCCTCTTCTACATCCATATACCTTCTACATGCCCAAATTATCTCAGAGTGCAGCTAAGCACTAATCTCATAACACACCGGGATCTTACTGCCTGATGAGAGCATCGGGATAGAAGATAGAAATATGTGTAGCTGAGATTGATGTAATTAATGGAAGTAATTTATTGTGAAATATTTGAAGGTATGTACTGATTGTGCAGGTAATATTTGCGTGTTTGAGACTCGAACGTTGCCCAGCGATGATTGGTCAATGTTTACATTTACTATTCGGTTAATACGTTTGCTTTGTGGGAAGTCTTATTAAAATGTATAGTTGAATATGAACATTACATACATACACTACACTACACCTAAAGCCAAATATGTTACTATCACATATCACAAGATCTATAAAGGTTTCTTTTCAGATCATAGTCACTTGGCAAGTTTTCTGCGGTCATCTTACCAAATATATTTTCTTAACATATTCAGATGCGGGGAAGATCCATATCTAATGGTCTCAGCCGCCACTATCGTATCCTTACATTCAACTATTTTCTTTTGTTATATTTTCTATATGTCAATAATAGAGGGTTCGAATCCTGAGTAGAGCGCCCTTGAGAAGAGTCTACTCTCTAAACGGCGCTAAACTCGTATAAATAGAGGGTTTGAATCCTGAGTAGGGTGCCCTTGAGAAAAGTCTACTCTCTAAACGGCGCTATACTCGTATAAATAGAGGGTATGAATCCTGAGTAGAGCGCCCTTGAGAAGAGTTTACTCTCTAAACGGCACTATACTCGTATAAATGATCCTTTTATTATTATCATTTGGCATGAAAACTTTGTAGGGGAAGATGAACTAGAAATAGAGTCCTTGTAAATGATGATACGATATTGTTTAGCATGACACAATAATATTTATTATAAGTCCTATTTACATAATATGATGACCTAATTCTTATCCAGAGAAGTCCACAGTATGCATGCGTGTACTCCAATGAGGGAAATCATAAAGGCAATTGAGCTGTCGTGTGCCATCACGTCAGCCTTGTTGTTGGTGTCTGCAGTCACCAGGAAGCGGCCCATTACCATGATGGTCCGGTGTCCGGACAGCTGTCAGGTGGGCGCTTTAAGTGAGGCCGAAACGCACTGATGATGTCCAGCGATTTACATGTCTTCTGAGACCATCTATCTTCTGTCTTCTGCTGGTGGGCGGGCAATCTGGACACTGGTTTCATTGACTATTCTTCCATCATTTCCGTTCTTCAAATATACTAAACTTGATAAATGTGACACTTGAAGTCATATTTTTAATATGATAAGTTAAATACTAAATCATGTATTTGGAGTGTGCTCTTTCTACATTTCTGTTAACTCGAATATTAAATAAAACAGTTTAATACCTAAGAACGTTTCATGGTAAGATCAAATAAATGAGGTAAGCCGAAGGATCTTCTTCAGCCTTCATTCCCTTAAAGTATTGGCATGATTCCTGTCTACTAAAACCAAAATTAACTGGTGCAATATCTGCTCTTTAAGGTTTTGACTATGCGGATGTCTGTTATTTGGATATTATAGAGGAACAGTTAAACAAATTACAACGTTTTCAAAATGTTTTTCCGAGATTTATTTTTGACCGAATTGAACTGATTGAACGTGAGAAAAAGAAGCAAAATTCACATATCGTTGGCATAACTATAAGAACACGTAACTCCATATGAATAACTTTACAGGAGAGAGAAAAAACGTCACAGTTTGTCCTATGTAAACTTAAACATTGTTTTTTTAAATATATCTGATTGATAAAAAAAAACAATGTCTTTATCAATCAGATATATTTAAAAAACAATGTTTAAGTTTACATAGGACAAACTGTGACGTTTTTTCTCTCTCCTATAAAGTTATTCATATGGAGTTACGTGTTCTTATAGTTATGCCAACGATATTGACATTTTTGTATAATATCTTTAGCTGTCCTGTTGCCTCTCTTGCTTCTCCGACAATATTCAGCGTCTCTCCGATCATGATCTTGCGCTACGCTTAAGCAGATATTGTTTATTGTCTCTCCCAGTCCACCGCTCTTCTTTTTTAACACTTCGTCCTTTATTGTCCATACAGAGCCTCTGGAATCAGTTACCTACTAATGTCAAACTCTCTCCGTCATTGGCATGTTTAAAAAACCACTTCTTCTTCTTCCCAGTGTCATGTCAGGTTCCCCCAACGTTGACTATCTCCTAAGGGTAGGCATCTTTGTCCCCGGCAGCCCGAAAAAGATCCCCAATGCTCCTTATACCAGTCCAATCACGTATATTGCGGAGCCAGGAGATTTGCCTCCTGCCAACACCTCTTCGGCCCTCTATTTTGCCTTGGATGATCAGGTGCAGTAATTTGTATTTTTCTCCTCTAAGTACATGACCCAAATAGGACACTTTTCGGATTTTAATATAAAAGCCACTAAAGAACTCTTAATTTTAAGTCAGTGATGAAACATGTTCCATTTCCGATTTTTGTTCCTCTCCATTTCTCTCTCCCTTTTTCCTTTGATGATATTTCCCTTCTATATTTCTTATGTATAATGTTCATAATTTTTGTAAAGGTGAATAAGGATTGGAATGTTTTTTGGCGATCATGTTACTTCATTTATTTACTTTGGTTTGGTTGGTTGCAAGAGATTATCGCCCAGCAATAAGTTCGCCAAGTTTTGTTTTAAAATGAAGTGTTCAATAAATAAATGTTCTTAATAAAACTGAGTTGAAGTGCTTTTTGTACGGTTAAAGCTCTACAAGTAGATCTTCTTAAAGCTCTACGAGTAGATCTTCTTAAAGCTCTACGAGTAGATCTTCTTAAAGCTCTACGAGTAGATCTTCTTAAAGCTCTACGAGTAGATCTTCGTGTATTCGAAACCCGCGAAGAGTAACTAAGATCATCGGATAGCAACAAATAAATTATTTTCCCAGCGCAGTTTTGTAATATATTTTCCCCTAAAGAGCGCTTTATTTAGAATTTATAAAATGCAGCTTATAAGCGCCAATAAATAAATTCAGGTGAAACGATATCTATAACATGAAGGAATAAAAATTTATCGAATTCGTTCCACTGACTTTTGACCGTTTACAGGTTTCGTTCTTTGCGCGCTCATCTTCAGTGTGAAGAGTTTGTTCGTGATGCTGGACAACTAAATAAGTGCAATAACAGAAACTTCATAGAAATGAGATGAAGACGCTGAGAAGGACTGCAGCAATGACAAAATTCGGGAAACAAATATATTAAGAGAAGTTTTAAGATAATCATTGCTGAAACACTTCAAGAAAGTAGTCTTGTGGTTTGTCATGATGTGATATAAAAATAATAACAGAATGAAAAGTCTAATGGGGCAGGTTATTAAAAACTCTTTAAAAATATTTTTCGAAGACCGTTGGTTCAGGTTAGTTGCTGTACAGCTAGTTAGCTGATTCATGTGTCCTCTTAGTTTACGGAGGTAAAAATACCTTTGAATCAAGTCATATTTATTATTACGAAATAATGATTCTACAATAAAACCAACATTTTAGGAATTGCAGTACCTCTCAATGCAGATGAAAGTTTATGACATGCCAAGGGGACCATCAATGCAGAAAGTCCATTCAACAAACTCTAATCTGCTACCACGAGAAGGATCGATAAAAAGAAATCTAGTATAAAAATTTGCTAAGATGATAGTCCATAATAGTATTTTGGTGCCAACCATGATGTATGAGAGTGAAAACATGGACGTAGAAAAATACTGACAGAAACCAAATAAATGTTATGGAATTGCGTGCATTGAGAATAATATATGGAGTGACTATGTATGACAGAACACGGAATAAAATGATAGTGACATGAAACATGAAGAAGAGCACGCTACGTTATATGGTTTGGGCATGTGGAACGAATGAAAGAAGAAAAAGTAACGAAACGAATATACAATGCAAATGTGGGTGGAAGATGATGGAGTTACAGTATGACTTATTGGAGATCTTGGAAAAGAGAAAGAGCAAGAAAGCGAGGATATCACGAGCGATGAGAATAGACGATATTGTGAGTGTAGCAGGACGGGGGTGGACAGAATTATATATATATATTTTTTTGGGAGAAGTTTATATTCCATATTGGACCGAACGCGATTGAGAACGGGGATGCTGACGACCCCTTTTTATTTAAGTATTCTTACAAGTTTGGTGTTTTTGTTCATTTTATCAAGTGCGAGGTTTGCAACAGTAACATTCAAAGGGTTGTTGGTCATTCGGTCTAAATTGATGCCGATTAATTTTGCTAACAGCGCGAGTACAACTGCTGAGTTAGGAGCTCTTTGTGGTACTTGTTGGCCTTTGTGTGGACGTGAGAGCCGAGAGATGAGAGCCGTGAATGTCCTCCCGGAGACCAATTGCTCCTCACAATGTGGCCTATTTTCGACTCATCATATCATGTTCTATAAGTGCGCATGTGTGTTACGCAGTATATTATTTGAGCGAGTTTATACCCATAGTTAGAGAATGATAGATGAGTTATATCCAGCATCAGTTGAAGAAAGATAGGATACTTTGGATATATAATGCGAGGAGAAGAATATGAGGTGGTTGAGACTAGCCCTAAACCCGAATTTATCACACTGTCACATTTCGGAAGATCTACAAAGGTCTCTTTGTACTACGAGTTTGTCTTCTCTTGATAAGATTTCTGCGTTTTTTTTTTACGAAATATGTTTTTATGAACACATATACGAGTAGATGCGATTGAAGTATCTAATCTAATGACCTCAGCCATTATCTTCCAATCATCACATTCAATTTGTATACATTGATTTTGTAATGTTTTCAATCTGTCAATAATATAGCGGGTTCGAGTACCGATTTAGAATGTCGTTGAGGGGAGTTTGCTCCTTAAATGTCGCTGTATAAATTATCCTTCTATTATTATTATTTATACCATTTGTGTTCTATTGTGAGCAGAGCCGGGTTTGCTTACAGTCAAACCGAGACATTTGTGTTCTATTGTGAGCAGAGCCGGGTTTGCTAACAGTCAAACCGAGACATTTGTGTTCTATTGTGAGCAGAACCGGGTTTGCTAACAGTTAAATCGAGACATTTTTTTGTCTAGGGGCGCCCAAACGTTGATAAATAGATTTAAAAATAAACAGTCAATATGGATTTCCATGACATCGTAGATGCATTTGGAGAGAAAAAAACAGTGTAGTGTTTTATTTTGTGGCCCGAAATAGATCATCATCCGAAACGGAAAGATTTTTTTTAATTACATTTTATGGGAACGGCTGGAGGGAAGGACAGTTGCAAACTCCTTAGAGGCGCCATCTATACCAATGCAGCGCTGGTTATAAGACCTTCCACAGCTACTGATATCTTTGTGAATATTGTGGAGATGTGTAGAGCAACGGATTGATTTAAATGTTCAGCGTAGATACATTTAGAAGTGACATCGGCTTCTATAGCTCAGTAGCGAAAATTTACCGAGAATATAATGCGGCAGGTAGCTGACTCCGATGTGGACATATTTAGTTCAACACTGTCAGAGTTTAGGAAGATCCTCCTGGTGGCTGAATTGACTGAGGAATATGTGTTTTTTTCTTTCATATGTTGTATATAATTTAACATTTCCACTGACCTGCTGACATGACGGGACTGTGCATGAGATGAACACTGGTAATCAGGATTTTAATCCTTGGTATTAATTATAAATGTTTTGTTTGAATCCTTGGTATTAATTATAAATGTTTCCCGCAAGTATTCTTTAAAATAAAAAAGATAAAGACTTACCCAGTGGTTTTCCCATTTGCCGGCGATGACGGCCGAACCGAAGGACCTGGCAGGGTTCATGGAAGACCCGGTGTAGTCGATGGCCATCAGATGACCCAGCGTGATGGTCAGTCCAATGGCCAGAGGAGCCATGAACTTGGAGTCCGGCTTGTTCTCGTCGCATACCTGCACAGAACATACTAAACATTAGATTTCAACTTGTGTACCAAGAATTAAGTATGATACTTTTAAATAAAAGTAGGGATATTTCAAATAAGGTTTAATAAATTACACTTTAATTGTACACAGTACAACCTGGCGGGGTTATTGCTATGTGGAGATCTCTTCCGACCAACCAGAAATATGTTAAAGAGGCTTTAAGTCAAAACACACAGAATCCTTTTTTTAATCTAGCTTCCAACGAAAATTGAACCTGTACCCCCCAAGTTAGAAGACAGGTGACTATGTGGAAATAGGTGGAACCTCCTGTGGAGAATTTCGATAATTTATAATATATTAATTTTATAACGGCCGCAGCCAAAACAAAAAAATATACACATGAAACAAAATACATTCAAATGAAAAAGTTAATCAAACAAACATCGAAATACGTAATTTAAAAAAACAAACAAAAAAGTGAAAAACATCAAAACGGAAAAATATTTATTGTATTGCAATAACACTTTCGTTGCGCAGAGAATAATCTAGTGAATTACGTTTTCGTTGTATACAATCCAACCTACATGAAGAGGGAGTGAGTCCAATGTGGCAATCTCTTCCAATCAATCAGAAAAGTGTTAAAGATACTGTGGTATAAGGTGTTTCGGAATATTGTACCTCGGAGTTTGGCTTATGATGCCGATGTTTCGAAAACATTGCTGTTTTCATTTTTAGGGCTTATTTGTTGTTAACTTTGCCATCTTCTACAAACAATTCCTGAGGATGGAGATTGCAACCACTTTCAAACACCGGCATCATATGTTAAACTACGCGATATAATAAACCGAAAGATCTTGTACAACTAATTCAAAGAATTGCGAAAGTCTCTAAATATTGGGTCTTTATTTCTTACTTTTTTGAGATTATGATTAAAATAAGTAATATAAAATAAACATATAATCCACAGTTACAGCAGAGGGACTCAATGCTGGATTTTGATCAGTGATCTTTACGTCAGAACATGAAGAGCTCCAGAAACATGGAAATCCAAGTACTATTCCACAGTGATTAAAAAGCGTCACGCTTTGGAGATGTTGGTCTATAGAACAATATTTCGTAAAAGCTGGATGATCTAGTCAAATGCTACGTTTGGTCAGTGTTACTACATGGAGTGGAATCATGGACCCTCAAAGTTGGTAGTATGAACCGACTGGAAGTATTCGAAATGTGGATGCACCGGAGAATGTTACGGATACCCTGGACGGATATGGTCAGCAACACGAGGGTTTTTCAAAGAGCCAAAGTTGATAGAGAGTTGCTGAATAATATTAAAATCCGAAAGGTGTCCTACTTGGGTCATGTACTTAGAGGAGCAAAGTATAAACTACTGCACCTGATTATCCAAGGCAAAATAGAGGGCCGAAGAGGTGTTGGCAGGAGGCAAATCTCCTGGCTCCGCAATATATGTGATTGGACTGGTATGAGGAGCGTTGAGGATCTTTTTCGGGCTGCCGGGGACAAAGATGTCTACTCTCAAGTGATATTCAACGTTGGGGGGACCTGACATGACACTTGGAAGAAGAAGAAGTGGCTTTTTAAATATGCCAATGACGGAGAGAGCTTGAAATTAGTAGGTAACTGATTCCAGAGGCTCTGTATGGATAATAAAGGACGAAAGGAAAAAAAAGAAGAGCGGTGAACTGGGAGATACAATAAACAATCTCTGCTTAAGCGTAGCGCGAGTTCATGATTGGAGAGACGCTGAATATTGTCGGAGAAATAAGAGAGACAACAGGACAGCTAAAGATGGGAGGACCTGACATGACACTGGGAAGAAGAAGGATGATCAAACTGGAATCCTTTTTGGAAAAAAAAGGTTATGACGAGAATCAAACTTATATATGAGTGGGACAGAACCAGACATGACTAACCCACAAAAATATAAAATTAGAGTTAGGCACAGACGCTACATCTCTATACCCATTTCTATCAGAACCAAACATGATTATGAGTTTATAGTTCACCATAAATGCTGACATCTACCGTTACATTTTGGAAACAACAGAAAACAAACCATTTTTGAATAGATCTGCAACTTTGAAGTCAATTATCTCAAAACAAGATAAATGTGGGATAGTCATATCTGGTTCTGACCCACTCATTTAACCTTCGAGTTGCTGGAAGACAGACGTCTTAACAAGTAAGTCACGGACTTCATCAATGATATGCTAAGAAAGAATGATAAGAAATACGAAACGAGAGTAAATATTTATAAATTATTAAGTATCCAGGTGTTATATTTTAAAGTCAACAATATTTATGTATTTAAGCATGTTATGAAGGTAATAAAAGAGAAGCCATCGGCATTACTGTTAAAAGAAATAACTGTTAATTATGGCCGAGCCCATAAAGATACTCGTAAGCCTACGGATGTTTTGGCAGCGCGCACACAGCGGGACCATAAACCGTCTGAAGAGCTTTCCGAAGCTAACATAGCTTCTTGAGTCGACATGACAGCGACAGCTCAAGTGGCCAGCAATGGATACGGAATCTTTCTGTACAACTTAAACGATGCCGTCAGCTTCCATCAGGTCATAATTCATCTTGGTCTTGCTTCTGATTCATTTAAACGATCTTGCTTTATTTACACGTGGGGTGATAATGTATAACATAATACGAAATTAAGTTCTTAGGGATGAACTTGAACAGGGCTGGTCTGAGAAATTGCGGGGCTAAGTGTAAAATTTGGGAGTGGGGCAATCTTATTATTGTTTATTATATATAGGTGGCCCTCGACTTTCGCACATTCTACCTTCGCACAATTCGCTATTTCGCACATTATTGAAAATTCAATTTTTTAAGATTTTTGTCGATAATGTAAAAATTGTTCGCTTCCATGCAGTCGCTCCCACTTTTTTGGAAGAACTATAATATATGAAACGCAATAAACAATATTGGAGACTCGTGGGCTGAAATAAAAGAGTCAACAATGGAAGGTTCCTGGAAACAATTATGCCCACAAATGATGAGTGATTTTATAAATTCTGAAGAAAATCCGGAAACTATCACAGTTAGCCTAATGAATGAACTAAACTTGGACGTCAACAACGAAGATGTTAATTAGTTGATGGAATCTCACTCAGTACCTCTGTTCAATGAATACTTAATTGAGCAACAAGAGTTAAATGAAATACACAATGAACGTGAGGAAGAAGAAGCTGATAAAATCGTCAAGACTTTGACAATCAAAAATATGAATGAAGCCTTCATGCATCTTGACAAATTTGTGACTATCATGGAAAAATGTGATCCCAATAGGTTAGGTCTAAATAAATTAGTAAATTTTTTAAATTTATTTGTCTTAAGTCCGAGTCTAGGTGCGATTGTACCCTTTGCCTGCCTGCCTCGAGCCGGCCCTCAATATGAACTTGTGGTTGATGTGTTAAGTATCATAAGGAAGAGCACTCTCAGATGGTTTGGTTCGTGGAACAAATGAATGAAGAAATACTAACAAAACAATATACATTAGATATGTCAGTGGAAGGCGGGGTTGAGGAACACCTAGGAAAGTATGGCTGAATCAAATGAATTATATTTTGAAAGAAGTTAAAGAAATTGTAGGAGGCGTATGGATATGGAAGAGGCGAAATATGTATTCGTCGAGATCGGAAAGTTTGACGCTCTGTCGTCTCTACCCCGCTCTGTCGTCACCTACCCCAGTAGGCAAACGTCACGATGTTATGTACGAGTATGTATGATTTAATTATTTAAACGATCAAAATATAACAATAACTAATCAACATTGACATGTCAGCAGTCTGTAATAACACAACAGAAAAAAAACAGCATAAAACAATGCCAATAACAAAAAAACATGTAATTTACTCAATTATTTTCGACAAAACAATTTATTCAATTTACTCTTCTAAGTAGTTTAAAGTTATATAAAAGCCCATACAATGTCGATACTAATTGCTCAATTTGAGTAGTTTTGTAATGTATGATTTATATAAATAATTAGTGGCAACTGCATCATTATGGATCAAAACACTTTGCCGGGTGGGCCTACAATGAACGTGTAACATGTCAAACTGAGTTAGTTCCGGAATGTTGAAATATGAGTAATATTTTTCATCTATCTGACAGGCTTATAAGACTCGTTACTTCTATCTGATAGGCTTGTAAGACTCGTCACTTCTATTTGACAGGCTTGTGAGACTCGTCACTTCTATCTGACAGGCTTGTAAGACTCGTCACTTCTATCTGACAGGCTTGTAAGACTCATCACTTCTAACTGACAGGCAGGAAACATCTGTTAGACACAGATTTGAAGATAAAATGGAGATTTTTCCTCTTCAACAATTTCATCTCAAATAATTTTTAAAAATGATTCCAGTCCTATTTCCATTTCGGGCTTGTTCAACGTCTTTCTGAGAGGGAGACTCTGGTATTACACGTGCTAGGGTAATGGGTTGTTTTTTTAAATACTGAGTGCAGATCGTATAAAGGGCAACTGTTTGTTAGCTATGGCAAAGCCCCCGGCCCCGATAAAATCAACAATTTCACTCTCAAAAAACTCCCTAAAAAAGCCATCTGCACCATTACAGCCATCTTCAACGCCTGCCTTCGACACAAATTCTTCCCGACCCCGTTCAAAAACGCCGATGTCATTATGTTCCCCAAACCGGGCAAAAGCCACGCCATCCCCGAAAATCACAGACCGATCAGTCTGCTCTCCACCCTAGGTAAAGTGCTCGAGAGATTAATTCTCGACCGTCTCTCGACTGAAATATACGCGCGCAACGTCATTCCAGAATCGCAACACGGATTTATGCCGATGCACTCGACCAACCATCAACTTCTTCGCGTTGTAGAGCAAATTATCAAATCCTTCAGAGCCAAAGGGCTCACGACCCTCCTTTCGCTAGACGTGGCCAAAGCCTTCGACACCGTCTGGCACAACGGACTCGTATACAAGCTACACAAGACGGGTATTCCACTTAGACTAGTGCAAATCATCGCCTCCTTTCTAGAAAATCGCTCCTTCTCCGTCAAAATAGACGGAATAAACTCCTCCCCGCGCCCCATTCTGGCAGGTGTGCCCCAAGGTGCACTCCTGTCCCCCATCCTGTACAATATATATACGAGCGATATGCCCCAATTTTCTAACGCACACTGTATCACCGCGCAATACGCCGACGACACAGCATTCCTCTCATCATCCAAATACGAGTCCGACTCCCACAACCGACTGCAAGACTTCATTCCCATTCTGGAGCAATGGTGCACAGAATGGAAGATCAAAATTAATCCCTCCAAAAGCACAGCAGTCCGCTTCTCACGCAAATACATCGAACCCGTCAGAACTCTAAAACTCTTCGGCCAGAGCGTCCCATGGACCGACCACGTGAAATACTTAGGCCTCACCTTAGACAGTAGACTCACGTGGCGCAAACACGCCCTCATTGTAAAAGCAAAAGCTCTCGGAACTTTAAAATCATTATTCCCATTGGTCGGTAAATTCAGTAAATTAAGTCCGCGCACTAAACTCCATCTTTATAAATCGATCATCAGACCGCAATTGACATACGCCCTTCCGGTATGGGGCTACGCGCCGGTAACCACGATAAATCACATTCAAATCGTTCAAAACAAAGCCCTCCGCATGATATTAAACGCGCCCTACATAGTTCGTAACTCTAGACTCCACGCGGACACCGCACTCGAAACTATCCCCGATCACATGCGAGCTCTGGCCGAAAGGTTTTACAGTTCAATATCAAGACATCCCAACCCCGTCATACAAAATCTCGGAAACTACAACGCGAACACCAACTACAAGCACCCACGTCCAAAATCTATTCTCCGCACACGCCCACCCGCAAACGCCGCCCCAACTGCAAATGACCCCGTCACTCTGAATACCCCCCCGTCTTCTACACCATTTTCTACACCATTTTCTACACCTTTCTCTACACCATTTTCTACACCTATTTATACACCGACACCGACTCCTCAAGCGGCAGACGACAGCCTCCCACCATAGTCAATCGCGTATTTCCCATATTTATGTATTAATATATTTTTAAAAGTCACACACGTCTCCCCAAATACCCATATTTATATACAACATCCTATGATTTACTCACCATCATCTCACCTCCATTTCTTTCTCACCACCCATCTAATATATATAAGCGTGTGTGACATCGCACATCCACAAATATATGTATATTCGTATGTAATATCATTTATATAACATCACATGTATACAAGTATTTAACGTCTTATTATTTCTCATAATCATTCATCAAACAAATTACATAAAACTATCCCTCCCCGTCTCCTAAAACAGGAACCAAAATATCCAATTAAATATCATATCAGTCAGAAATTATCCGATGAAGGAGTAAGGCGTCCTACCATTGGACCGAGACTCCGAACGAGATATTCATCACTTGTTAGCTATGGATGTCAAAAGTAAAATGAATCATTTAAGACCCGATCGAAAACAAGACAATCTTCTACACTGTAAGACTTGTTTTTGAGGAATTTTGATTTTTGTGAAGGATTTATTAAAATTGCTATATCTAAGTTAACATTAGGAATATTGCAATGAAACTTTGTGCATTTGTTTAAAATACTTGAGTCCTGTAGTTTGGTATAGTAATTCTGCCAATATTCTCCTTTGTAGAGAGCTACATCACACTCTTTACACATATAGTATACTCACTTCTATTCTTGTGCTTCTTGCAATGGTTATACACCCAAAAGTTCGATTATCGCGACCAAATTCAATGTTGTCTACCGGGCATGCTTTTTAATATGTTCGAATGATCAGTTGGAATATGTTGAAGGGTACCATATACATGGAAACAAAATTATCTACTTGGGTAGTAGTATATTTTATGTGTATGTACTCCGTACAATATCCGCTTTTCATCATATGAGACAGCTTCGGCGGTGGTAAAAGAACGTCAATTGAACTGCCTTCTAATTGACTGTAGTAACTTGACGGATCCAAAACTAATACAGAACACTGTTCCATTAGACTCCTAATAATGACCTTCTGTCGGATCGGGCACTTGAGAACTGTTCCACGCACATGTTCAACTCCCTGTCCGCGGCACACGCGCGTGTACATACTCGTACACACACCACACCGCTCGGTGCTGTCAGTTAGTGCATTAGTCCACTATAGCAATGGGGCAATCGCGTCAGTGGGTAAATAAAGCAGACGAATCCACTTGTGCCTGCCGGGATATGAAGAGGGAAATGCTAAGTCACTTCATATAAAACATTGTAACTACATTTTCATTGATGATTAATTCAGTTTGCTGCGATGTTGTGTAAATTTATGTTGTTTATAGCTAAGGCATTAACACTGTGGAGGTTTAAAGACATTATAATTTATTTTTCTCAAACACTGTTTATTCCACTTTTTTGTGACAGTATAACCTTACCGGTTTCAAGGCTTTCACCTCATCTTCAGGGGAGCACAAACAAGACTTGTTTGTGTCTTGTCTTGTTTGTGCTCCCCTGTCTTGTTTGTGCTCCCCTGAAGATGAGGTGAAAGCCTTGAAACCGGTAGGGTTATACCATCACAAAAAAGTGGAATAAACAGTGTTTGATAAAAATTAATTACAATGTGTAAATTTAGAAAAAAATTACAGTAAAATACACGTATAAATTTACATTAAGATTAACATTTCTTAATGAGAGTTCCAGTGTTGTTTTAACTAGTCCTTTTAATTACTTTTAAAGATCTTTTTGGTTGGTTGGACGAGATTGCCACAAAGAAAAATATATAAACGTATAATCTCTTTTAATAATGTTAGAAATAGAGGAGAAGAATTTGTTAAAGGATAAGGAAGGGAATCAAATGAATATTAGGACGAAAGGATATTCTGAGTGAGGCTATATTTTTTCATTTCTCTTTTAAACGTAAATAAAGATGGTGCACATTTGATAAATCTTGGAAGTTTTTCCACAGTCGCGCCGATTGAACCTCAAATGAAGATGTGTAAAATGTAGTGTTATGTGTCGATATGCAAAGGAGTCTCTTATTGTCTGATCGAAAGGAAGTCCATCTTTTGAAAGAAATTGGAATTTCTCGCGAAGATGTGAAGGAGAATTGGAATTGTCATTATTGGTTTGTGAATATTAAAAAAGTAAGGGGCTGTTAGTGAAACATGTTTTTTTAAATTCCGATATGGAATCGGTGCGATGGTATGGATGTGTGCATGGTATGGTATGGATATGCGCATTTCAAACAGAAACTAACATCGCAAAAAGTAATCACAGGATAATCACCTTTACACAAATAAACAGTCCACATTAAAACCGATACGCAAAAGCACGGGCTGTTATTAAAAAGAAAAACTGCTATTTCAAGTCACAGACTATTAATATTAATTATAAGGAAAACTTGGATGTTTTTTTCTCCAGAGAGCGAGAGTTCGTTCTGCACGATGGCGATGGCCAGAATCCGAAGGAGTCTTTGGACTTGCTACACTTGGCTGCCTGGATGAGACGTTAATATTCTTATGATTTCCGGAATAATTAAGTCTAAATTCTTAGAAGACAACGCTACACTTTTCGTAGGAAAAGATCGAAATATTCGATAGACAAAGACGATAACTATTTGGTCAAGATAGTGCTTAAAACACAAACGACTAAAATATGACTTGTAAAGCGCTGTTTCGAAAATGACTTCTTTTTAGAAGTGATTTTTTAATATTTTAAAGGCAGCACATAAACGCCACTAACGAAACGATTTCGTGCGGAACGGTTTTTGAAATGATGTTTTTAAAATCGAGATGCCAATAATAAATACAGTTTATTAGACTTGAGGTATCGGCAAAATTGCCTAGATAGATTATTATGACAAAATAATAATGCAGGATGATGAATTTATTATTATTATTAAAATACACATGACAAGAAATATACACAATTTGAGAAAAAACAACAGGTAATTTGATTTGGACATATAATTTTAATGGATCTGGGTTTGTTGCCTTTCATTTGTCGTATCCCCAGTAAACTAGGCTTTTGCCTGTATCTCACTGAGGATATTTAGCATGAAAAAATAAATCGATACTTCTTTTCGATTTTTGATTACACAAAAAAAACCCGTTGCACGCTCTCATCAACCTGACAGTGACACTCAACTACAACTGGAAACATCTTGCAAAATTCAACTCTTCACACATTATCACTCCAGAAAGACCAAAAATATTCATCCCACAATACACCGCACACAATCATAAGAATAAAAATTAAAACAAATTTAAAACAAAAAAAAAAAATATACAGAAACACAAATACAAAAACAACCAAAATTAAAACAACAAGAAGAGAATTCAACGGGGTTAGTTAAAAAAACCCTGACAACATTTTAAAATACGTTGCTTCTGATTAGCGATAAAAAGATTTATGAATTTAATAAAAAAATATAGTTTCATAGGTTAAAAAGGTGTTCGGTTTTGGATACTAACTGAAAGCATATCCTTAGATATCAAAATATTTTAAACGAGCTCCCTTTGCAGTTTTCATGTCTTATGAAGAGAACGCGTCAACTGAAGATTCCTCCGGTCGAAGCGGGTACTTAGGCGATAACGAAACAATGGCACCAGAAGATCTTGCCTATTTGGAGAGCCCTAAATAGACTCTGATTAGGAGTGACAAGATAGGTGTAAGGTGAACATGTAGAGATAAGGTTTCTTCAATAAAACTAGCATTGAATGTGAATGTAGGGATATACAATACAAGATTACCGAACATCGGCACTATACGCAGGGGTGCACTTCACATGTGTAATTTGTGTGGCGCACACAGACCCTGCCGATATAAGGGGCGGCTGTAGACTAACTGTCAGCGCTGACCGTCCCTTAATTCGGCTGTCTTAGATGAATTTAAAAAAAATCTAATCATATATAAAAAAACATAACGATTTACTAAGTGAGTTTTAATACTTAAAGGAACTAGATTCAACTAAAACACATCTTAATTGAAAAAAAACGTTCAGTAACAACCCTTGCACATCGTGCAATTTGGGTTATGACAGCCTTGTACTATACATATAACATACGAGTATATCTTTTTATACATACTCGTATGAGTTAGTTTTCTTGATGCTGTTGATTCTGTAATGCAACTAGATGTGACGCAGGGTATGGACACCTCCTAAGACTCGCTGTCGCCAGTTTAAATGTAATAAAAAATATAATGTTTGAAGTACGCGACGATAATATGTATACGATTTTTACTTAACTAACATATATACTATATTAATATATCTGATCTATAGCAGACAATAAATTTTCCTATGTCTAATCCCATTCGTTAATCTTCTTTTACTAAATAAAACAAACAAAAACTGACGTCCGCTTAGAAAAGATGAAATTCTACGTTAATTATTCGATACAACGAATTTTATTTCCTCGGAGTTGACGACAATTATCACGTTCCCGAGATGATGTGGGACCAATAGGGGAATAAAAACATTATTAGTAGATTATTTCATTTTTGAATTATTGTTATGGCATTTAAACCACTATAAAACTCCATATAAATAAATGAACTTCATAATTATACAATTATTAAACACTCTTTACGATTGCAATCATAATTTGAAATATCTATGTTATGTATAATCTTAAACTGTCGTACATAACATATGAGTATGAGTAGTTTAATTTTTAATCAAATTACAATATTATAATATAAATACAAGATGAAAACAGCATAACTATATTTGAAAAACATATTTAAATTAAACTAGGGATAGGTGCGATATTTTTTGATTTTTGCACACATGCTGCTGTTTCTCTCGCGACCGCGACGGTCCTCTAACTGCTTGTACACGCATACGAGTATGCTCTAGGCAGGGAGGGCCTGATTGATGGAAGTTCTAGGGCGCTGGGCGCTGGGATCTCGAAACACGCGGCATCATTAACAATAAATTGATGGTCCGGACGAGGAACTGAATGGATCACCCTACTCTCTCTCTCTATCGAAGAGATCTCTCTATCTTTTTACTGATTACGATTAATTTAAACTGTTTTTGACTCATCACATCACACTTTCCGCTGTTCTTGAAACGATATCTCAATCTCATGAACTTTTCTTATTAATCAAGTGACGGAAACTGGAATATCCTGACCAAATGATGCGAGAACTTCAATATGATACGATTTAATTAATTTTGTTGCGCTAGAAATGGGTTGGAAGGAAGAAGCTGTCGCGGTTAAGGATACTGGACTGAAGTGAACGCTGGTGAGCTAATAATTCGTACTAGTTACTGCAAGACAAATAGAAGATACACAAAATGATCACATCAACGCGGTCGGTGGATAAGATTTTTTGGACAGTCTAAAATTTAATTTCGGATTGTCAATGAATAATACAAAAATTGCTACTTTTTGACAATTATCAGGATCGAGGATCAAAAACAGGCTTATATTGATTATTTTGAGCATTGCAGATCAAAATTAGGCATTTATAACACTTATCATATGGACACTAAACAAGTCATAAAAAAGTGATAGTTTTATAACACTTATCATATGGGCACTAAACAAGCCATAGAGGAGTTATAGTTTTATAACACTTATATGGGCACTAAACAAGTCATAAAAGAGTGATAGTTTTAACATATCATAGCTTTGGGGATACAAAACAGGCATGTTTAACTCTAATGACCATTGACAACTAAAAAACAGTAAGTTCGATGTGTTAAAGCATTTAAGAGCTTCAAGTGGTATTTTTGACACATGTGTGTAATGAGGACTTAAATGCTCCATTTTTGACACCTGTGTGTAATGAGGGCTTAAAAGCTCCATTTTTGACACTTGTGTGTAATGAGGACTTAAAAGCTCAATTTTTGACACTTGTGTGTAATGAGGACTTAAAAGCTCCATTTTTGACACAGAGATATTTGTAACATTTGTGAGCATTGATTATAAAAAAGGGAAATTTTTGACACTTTTGAGCATTGATGATGCACGTAAAATAATATTGATAAACTAGTTTAAATGTTCCTTCGCTTCCTTATTTTAAACCATTCGAGTTTGGTTCCAAACTTTGACACACTTCTTCAAGTTTAATGAATATGAACCGGATGCAAATATTTATTGAGCGAAACTGCCCTCATTCAAACTATCATAATCAGTGCTCTTGTAAACATCTTTTATCTGTATATTCTGACATCTGAAGTTCTGTTCTACAGTCCTGCGTGGATTGTTAACGATACTCACCCCGAAGACAACGAGGACCAGGACGAATCCAAGGAAGAACTCGATACCGAAGCCTTGCAGGGCGGTCAGCTTATCTGCTACGGAGGTCAGCCCGAGGTCCTTGGCCACTTCGTTTGGAGTGAGAGCCTGGAGAAATAAATTCAATAGTTAGACCAATAACAGTAAGGAACAAAGTAAACTGCGCCATAAGCGTCGTCTCGATGAACAATTCAACCGCAATAAATTGAAACATTATAATGCACAGTGGTATGCTGGTGTCAATATTCTTAATTTCTTATAATGTGTCTTTTATCGACCATAAAAAAGGTTGCAATAGTAATATTCAAATTAGCATTTCGAATGTGTATAAATATAAATAAAAATTTTCACTAAAATTAAAAACATTTACATGAATCATATATAAAATATAACCAAAAAGCAGTACGCACATACATACCACCTACAATACATAAAATACAAACTAGAGAATGGCCGAGGCTCAGGTAATCGAAGGCCGAGAAAAAAAAACAATCTAAGAAAATAATAACAAGGATATACGAGTACATAACATACTCGTATGTTACGTACTCGTATAATAACATAAATACACTCACAGGAGGAAACACAAAAAAAATAACGCAAGTTACGCCGTGGCATCGGATTTATGGTTCAAAAAAGCAATGCATGCAAGTGAAAAAATACAAAACAAATATCTTATCACCATCACACCATACCCCTATTTAAGTAGGCAGAGATCTTTCGCTTCTGCCATGTACATACACTTCACCTCATCATGCATTATTTCCTATAATAAAGGGGGTGCACTCTTTCTTCCTTCAGAGTATTATTAATTTGATTGCTCTTTAACTATGAATATGTTATTTATTGCTGTTTTGTATGTATGCATCTACATGATCTTTTTTACATGAATGTCAAAGAAACTATCGATTAGGTACAGTGCGGACTGCTCGTCTTGAGACGTTCCCGTGATATATATCATAATATGAATCGCTGTGAAGATCTGTGATACCATAGAGAAGCTTCTTGCCTTATATGCAACAGGGTAAGCCTATTACAAGATCTGTGATACCATAGAGAAGCTTCTTGCCTTATATGCAACAGGGTATGCCTATTACAAGATATGTGATACCATAGAGAAGCTTCTTGCCTTATATGCAACAGGGTATGCCTATTACAAGATATGTGATACCATAGAGAAGCTTCTTGCCTTATATGCAATAGGGTATGCCTATTACAAGATCTGTGATACCATAGAGAAGCTTCTTGCCTTATATGCAACAGGGTATGCCTATTATAAGATCTGTGATACCATAGAGAAGCTTCTTGCTTTATATGCAACAGGGTATGCCTATTACAAGATATGTGATACCATAGAGAAGCTTCTTGCCTTATATGCAACAGGGTATGCCTATTATAAGATCTGTGATACCATAGAGAAGCTTCTTGTCTTATATGCAACAGGGTATGCCTATTACAAATTGTGGTTTATATAGTCACCTTCGGTGGCACCAAGGTCAACTATCTTGGTCCCCCACTTTGTAGTGTGCCTTCTTTTACCATATACCCGTCACAGGAGATGAAGCATTATTTTTTTTAAATAACCAAGTCATGTGTATCCTTATACCTCAAAATACCGGACCGATAAAATAACTGTCATTCGATGGCAGTAGCATAGCGCGGGGTTCGAATTCGTGACCTACCGCACGGAAGTCCAGTGCGTTACCGCACGACAATGCGCCTCAAATAACCATTCATTCATACACATTATAGAAAAAGTTAACTTTACATTTCAATGGCTCACATTTATATCTTTACAACATTTTTAAACGAAATTCTTGAACCATTATTAATACCTACTTAAGTTTTTTATGGCATCTTCATGTTATTATTTTTGTACTTATGTCAGTAATTTGAAGTACTTAATTTAACTTATCTTGTGCGCTAATGTTTAGTCATGTTACGTTAAATACACTGTCGTGAATCAAATAAGCAATCACACATTCCACACAACTCGAAAAACATTTCAGACGAGATGACAAAATTGATGTCTTCGAATCGTGGCGCTGGAGTGGTAAATAAATAATTGCACGTAAGACTCACCTTGAGGACTGCAGATCCAGCGAGGGCTCCGAGGCACTGCACGATCACGTAGAGCACGGCCTTGGTCACTTTGATCTTCCCCGCAGCCAGCATGGCTATGGTCACTGCGGGGTTCACGTGAGCGCCGCTGACGTGCCCTATCGTCTGTGGAGAAGCAACGGAAATGGTTAATATACACCCTTAGGATCGCAAATAGCTAGATTCATAGTTGATCAGAGACACAATGAAGGTCTTCTACTAATGCGGGTAACATAGAACTGCTTTTATTTTAATATAAATACAAATTCATATTTTATTTAACTAACAGAAGCTGTATATTTATTACGTTATAATTGTACGCATCAGTGCGCATGAATACAAAATTACTTGCCACAAAAAGTATTCTCGTAAATATTTACATGAATCATACACAAACTATATCAGATACACAAAATATATCAGAAAGCATGTATAAGCATGTATAAATATATCAGAAAGTATGTATATACGTACTGCTTTCTGATATATACACAAAATATATCAGAAAGTAGTACGTATATACATACATTCTACCTACCATACATATATTGTAATACGAACTTGAAACAGGCCAAGGCTTAGGTGATCCAAGGTCCAAACATACAAAAAATATATATAAATACGTATAACCCACCCCACTTCAAAATACATAAAAAAACGCACATCGAAACTTTAACATGTTATTAGAGACCTCGAAAAAAAAGAGTTAAAAAGAACGAGAAGAAAGAAAGAGAATTCAACGATAATCACGTCGTGGGGTCGGATTTATGATTCAAGTAAACAAAAACGCTCTGTGTGGGAACTGTTCAAGGTATTAACAAATATGTCCGAGACTGCAGTATAGTCATTACACAATCGATGGAATCTGGATACGGGAGAATTGAAGTGATATTTAGTTCTACAGCTCTCGTACCGGAACACACCCTGCAATTTCGTACTTCTCGTAGGAAGTCAAGCAATTCCAATAACTTAGGAGAGTCAATTATACAATTTACCCATTTACCATTTTGAAAATGATGCTCTATATCCCATGGACCGCAAGACGCACCAAAGCACCTATCACGCAAGAATTGGAGAGTTTCGAGAATGTTCTTTGGGTATGTTGCGAGAAAAAATGATTAAAGAAAGAATTATGGAGAAATTGGTGATCGAGGGGACATTTGATGAAGGCGAGCAAGTGGAAAGTGCCCTAGGTGATGAACAGATCAAGTAAAAGAGTGAGAAAAGGTTCTTTTTCAGCGCTGCATTCAACATGCACCAAGACCGGAAGGGATGGGGAAATGCAGTACGCCGAGTTCGAGACGAAGCGGGGGACCACGACGCCCAGCATTGAGCATAAGATGTGAATAAGAAGATTTTGAAAAAAGTTGGACCAAATCAGCCATCACTCTAACACTAGAAAGTTTTATTAAGTTCAGTTGATGAGACTTAATGGCCAATAAACAGTTCCGTTGTGACGTCAACATAAACGCTAGAAGATTCAATACGCTTATAGTATTCAATTTCAGGCACAGTTAACGATTCATCTTCGAGCAATTCGTTAAAAATACCTTGATCGTTTTAAAAATGACCGTGTCCAATCAATTTGCGTACAGAAAGCCAATATCATTACTCATTTTATAAATATTGCACACTATTTTTAACGCCAAACGTCATGCATCAGCTGTTAAGAGGCCGCCATCTTGGATGGCTGTAACAAATGTACTGTATGGACGTTATTATGCAAAAAGGGCCCAACCAACTTCTTTATTGCTTTGAGATAATTGACGAAATATCGCGAGGCTTTGTATGGAACAAAAAATTTGAAGACGTAATTCAACCATAAAATGCCCGTTAAATAAGCTTCATATTTGCGCATATATAACGTATATACAAGACGAATTTATTTTTTCGAAATTTCAATTATATCACGAAGAGTTCATCAGGTAACAAAAATAATTGTTACCATATGGTTTTTTACAAGACTGAGACTTTTTTAGGAGGGACAGTTTGGGAAAAGAGTTCTTTGGTTTGCTTAAGTTTGAAATCAACCCGTTCACGACACTCGGACCATTGTAAACATTTTAGAATTGAACTAATTTGAATTGAACCATCATGACATATGGGATAGAAGTGACAGCCGATACTAACAGGACAACAAATCTTCTCAGAGTGGCAGAAATGAGAACCCTACGCTCTACGCTCCATCGCAGGCAGAACTCTTAGAGATCGGATCAAAAATGAGACGATAAGGTCTGTCTGTGGTGTTGAAGACATAGTGAGGTGGGGAAGAAGCAGAAGGCGCTTCTGGAGGGATCGTGTGGACCGCATGGAAGATACGAGACTTGCGAAAATTGCTAAGACTGAAAACCCTAGTAGCAGGAGATTACCAGGAAGGCCAATGAAAATATGGAAGGACAGCTGGACGTCACCATCATAGGACAACCCACCGTCACAAACAGGTCATACGACCTAGACCAAGAGGAAGAAGAAGATTTCCATTGTAAGAAGACGTTGAAATTCTAAAACTGTAGAATCCCGAAAACACGAGATGACCTAAGTAAATAATACTTATGCAAGAGAATTGCAAAACAATATAATTCTTGTCTGTCTGCCCTCAATGTGCATGTTTCTGGGTTATTCTATAAAATTCTAGTGATTTCCGTACTCCGTTCAAACATAGCATAACTTTTGTGTATAGTGGATATTATCTGTCGAGTTGTACTCCATTCTGTTTGCAGACGCTGTGTTATTGATAAGTGGTTAGTGGCTAACTGTTTAAACACGATAAATCACTTTATTTGTTTTACAATTGACATCAATTTGATCGATAGCTCGTGGATCATCTAGTTAAACAAAGGCATATTTATGTTATGTTTTAGTACCAGACCTGACACTTTCCATTCCATAGCAGTACTCAGCATATCACCTTTGGTATTATGGACAATCGCTGGGATACAACATAGTATTCCATTAAAAGTCTTTCCCACTCTCAAGTGTCGCGAACAGATTGTTTGAAAACAATCTCTATTCGTGTTCAAGTACCTTAATAAATGTCTCCGTTCTACGGAGGTGTTCTTTTTCAGAAGTATATTTTGGACACTAGCCAGGATACGGGATATTGTGTTCAGACTCCTTAATCCAGCTTTAAGTTTAAGGACTACTGTTGACGCATGGAAATTACAGTTTATTATAATTTCTGCATTCATTCGTATGGTACTCCTTAATATGTCCGTTAGATTTGTTGATGTTGACATGTTGAAAAGTGTGGCCGGGATGCAAGATTGTATTCAAACCTAGTGATCAAAACTTCGTGTTAAGACGACCTCCGTGGCCTAGATTGTAGATTTATGTTGGAACCCATACTTAAAAAAAAGGATTCCAGTTTGGTTTTCATTTAAGACCTTTTTATTGTCTTTCTGATAGATATAAAGAGACTGCCACGTGGCAATAAGCCCACCAGATTGTACTGTATACAACAAAAGTGTAAAATAATATAATACAATAGAACACCACTGGAGTACGCAAATAACTCACAGTTCGCCATCGCACATGTTTGAAATACTAATGCACATGGACAGGCAACAACACTCGCATATATCCAGCGCGTGCAATAATTTTTACTTGAACTCTTTGACTAGTTTGGTGGATTTTTTGGGTATGATCGCGAATCGAATCCGAAATCCCCGGGGGGGGAATTAGCGTTAATCATCTAGGATATATGGTATGAAGTAAGCCGAGAATCGAAACTGATATCAACCCATGCCATTCTCAACATTATCTGATAACACCAAATTTTAAAAGTTTCTAATTTCTTTGCGGTGTCCTGAGTATGTGTTCCTGCTTCAACACCATAGGAGAAGTACGGATAAAATGGAGTAACGCAAAATTCGCATATGTACGAGTAATTCGAGGTTGAAATCTTGTTTAAAATTTACTTGTTTTTAACTATTTGGTGGTTACTAGATACGAGTATATTAAAAGTACATAGGTGATGGAAATAAAGGGGATCTACATACTATAGCCTGCCTCGTTATAACGCCAATCACTTTATCCTATTTTGGGTACTATCTGAAATCGAACAACTAGAAACCTTTTTAGGAGCTAGTCCTTAAGGGAAGAGATGATGATGATTTGTTGATAAATAATAAAACACGTTAGATCGCAATGCGGTAAGAGAGTCTTTCCTTTTTTATTAGTAACGTAGGTATTTATATCTTTTTAGAATGTGCGCGAGAATGCGCTCGCGATATGCCTACGTCTCGTTTTTGTGAATGCAAAACGATTAATTGTTGTATGTAGGTATCATTCAAATATGGAACTAGCGAGATAGCCGTGGTGCTTTCTCGCTCCAGCGTGTGATGCGGTCCGCTCGGCTAAGGGTTGAATGGCCGGCGGATGAACTTCGGACTTGAATGGCCGGCGTGTGAACTTGGGACTTGTTTATTTAGATTTCGTCGAGGAGTGCGAAGGTCATTTCATCGGGCATTGACCGTATGTATGAATACCCACAGTATTTCGAGTGGGCGACCGCCACACCTTCAAGAGGAAGAGGAAGACCAGCATATTTTCAACTAAGGCACAGAAGTCGTCATTGTGTTGATAATTTTAATACATACACATCATCATCACGCCGTGTCTCTTGCGGGGTAGGCGGAAATAACAGATCTACAAACTTTTCTATCCAAGTACACAACTTTTACCTAAACATTCATACATCTCGTCGTACATAAACTTTTATTATAAATACTTCTCACTCCACCTTCATTCAAAATCTAGCCTATTTAGTTCAGCTACGTTTTGTTCGGCCTATGTCTTCTACACACACTTTGCACTTCTGATTTGTGTACTGCCTCAGTCATTATTTTATCATTCATTCTCTCCACATGTCCAAATTATCTTGAAGCTCCTTTCTTCACCTTACTTAAAACATCCATTTTATCCATGCATTCATTTCTGATGTCTTCATTCCGTCTTCTTTCGAACATTTACACTCAACAAATTTTCCTAACATTTACACTCAAAAAATTTTCCTAACATTTACACTCCACAGCATTAATGTTACTCTTATCCTTATTCTGTCAAGTTCAAGTTTCACTTCCATACATCAAGGTGGACACCAACTCACTATTGTGTATTTGAATGTATACCTATTGCTTATATATCATATGTATGTATTTATCACATGTGTTTATACGTATGTGTGTTCTTGTACTCATATATGTATCGGTGTGTATATGTTTATGTATTTCGCCTTCTTTCAAACATTGTCACTCGAATAATTTTTTTCAATATTAAAAAAAAATTAAATGAATTTTAATTAATTTTAATAATTTTTTTTAATTAAATTTTTGTTTAATTTTAATTAATTTTATTTTAATAAAATTTTCTCGATATTTTTTCCTCAATTATCCTCAATAATACGATGTGAAAATAAAAATTACAGTTATTTTATTTCATATACATTTTGTTGCCCAACCCAACCCATGCCAACCCAACGCAACCCAACCCAACACAATCCAACCCAACGCAACCCAACCCAACCCGACCCAACCCCACCCCACCAGAGAGCGTCCAATTCAATATTCTTGACTTGATCCATTAACGTTGCATTTATTCCAAATGTGTCGCTATTATTAACATATTTGTTTCCTTTTTATCTTTGTTAAAGTGTTGTACACGCGCGCTGTACGAGTATGTTAATGTTTCGTATTATTATACAAATATATCGAGAAGGGAAGGGAAGGGAAGGGAAGGGAAGGGAAGGGAAGGGAAGGGAAGGGAAGGGAAGGGAAGGGAAGGGAAGGGAAGGGAAGGGAAGGGAAGGGAAGGGAAGGGAAGGGAAGGGAAGGGAAGGGAAGGGAAGGGAAGGGAAGGGACATTACGAGTATCGACCTGAGTGAGACGTTTTGCTGGCGGTGACAATGTTAAGGTTTCCGCTAATTTCACTTGGTTGAACTTACAAATATTTATAGCCGCGACTTATCTTGCGTTTTGTTGACAGTGGGAATTATGGTCAACAGGAAGGTGTGGTCAATGAGAAATTAATAAGAAATCTAATATGATAGAGTTTCACTTACACGTTATTATTATTATATGAATTTCGTTAAATACAATACAACTTCCCGGATTTCTTGCAATGTCCCATCTCTTTTTTTTTTATTTTTTTTTTTTTATCCACTTTGCACGGATTTCTCCTGTTACACAAAGAGGGTCTGCTTCTAGCGTTAGCTTATTCGTTAGGAAGAATATCAGCCAGGATTCTTCTCATACTGCTAGGCGGTACCGAGAATATATCAACCGTGTCATTCAGTTGGTTCAATATCTCTATACCACGCGTGACTGAGTGTTTAGCCATGATATTCGTCCTATAAGTTGGTATGTAGAACAGAGGGTGATTCCTTGCACGACTATAGTTATTGGGTACATATAAACTTAGTGCTTCTAGAATCGCGGGACAGTTAAAGGAACCTTGGAAAACCTTTATTAGGAATATCGCAATGGATTCTTGCCTTCTTGTTTCGAGGCTTCTATAGTTACACACTGCGAGAAGTTCGGCATGGTGAGCATATTTTGGGTAATCGCCCTTTGTTCTGTACCATAGATATCTGAGGATTTTTTTTGTATTTGTTCTATATTGTTTTTGTATATCAACCAGAAATATTTCAAACGCTATTTTAGTGAAACCAGAATAAAAACAGAAAATCTGAGTTCCAACGGGAATCGAACACGCAACCCCCGGATCGTAAGACACCCATCTTATGGCTGCGGCCATAAGATTTGGAACTTCTCCGCATCTGCTTATGTTTAGAAAAACATATTTGGTAAAAAAAAACATACCAGATACCAAAGGAGCCTTTGTAGATTTTTCGATACGTGACACTAATACATTTGGCTTTAGGTGGGGTGTAATGTATATGTGTGTAATGTTCATATAACATCATACATTTTGATATGATCTTCCAAAAAAGGTCTTCAAGTACTTCATGAAGCTGTACACACCACCCATATCTATACTTCTCGAAGCTGTATATATACATATATTTTTAAATTGAATTGTTTTTTGTTAGAAAGTTGTACAAATATTGCACGCTACTGAATACTGAATACAAGCCAGTATAAGGCGGCATCTACCTTTAGGTGGTTACAATTACCAAACGCTGGACGCGTATTGAACATCTCCTGTCACGCTAACACACCGGGGCCTGAATATTGGACGTGAGCTGAAAACGAAACGTAAATAGTTGACGTATGTCATAAAGATGAAAGTGACAGAGCCGACAGGATGTGGAATTGGGTGACAAGCAAAGAATGCGCCCTCATTTGATTATTATACAATACAATATATGTACAGTTATCCTCGTACATAATATACTCGTAGGTATAATATATAATAAAGTAATGATAATGTGAAATATGGTATTGTAAAAGAATATAAATTCAAACTGGAAAGTGTGAACATCTGCTAAAATGTTACTTTACAACACTATTTTAGATCCAATTTTAATGTATGCGAGAGAATCTGGTATTTTACATGTGTGTGTGTGAGTGTGCAATTATATTTATAACAATTGGAATACATACATAGGTATCATATATGGAATACATACATACTTGTAGAATACATACAATTGGAATACATACATAGTTTATGATTGTATTAACTGCTTATTTATTATTTATGTGCAAGGGTGTGGGTTGAAAAACATATGGTGTCCTCGCAGCTGGGCTCACCCTTTATTGGTGCGGTGTATCTAGTCGGGGGGGAGGGGGGGGGGGTACGAGATAGATGAGCCCAGACCGTTTGATAGCTTCTCTATTAAATGTTTTTTTCTGCTATTTATCTTGAGATACATGACTATTTATTTATTATCATTTTTTTTAATATATTCCTGAATCATATCAGATTCGACGACTTCCGCAGCCTTGTTGGTTAGACAGCCTGTCTCAAATCCGGAGGTTGCGGGTTCAAATTCCGCTGAAACCCAGAATTTTTAAAAAGGTATCCCGTCTGGATTTCACTCAAAGCTACTTTAACGTATTTTTGGTTGGTTTGAAGAGATTTCCACAAGTCAATAAGCCCGCCATGTTCTACTTATGTATAACAAAAGTGTAATGCAATGCAATAACAATGAGGTGCGTGGTCGCGCGGTACCGCACTGGACTTCCATCCGGAAGGTCGTCGGTTCGAACCCCGCGCTGAGCTACTCTCCTCGAACGACACAGCCACTTTTTAAGCCTAGTGTTCAAGAGTATAAGGATACCTATGACTTCGGTCATATCTATTCTTAAAAAAAAATACATCAGATCACAATTAATGTATTTGTGACAATTGTTGATCTAAATTAGATTTCAGATATCAGGAAGAAGTGGTCCAAAAACTGTCTGGAAGTAGATTTAAATATACAAATTTAGCATTCAAATTTGACCTAAAAACATAATTTTGGTTTCCGAGCACCGAAACACATGTGCAATTGAATAAACTAAAACGACACCCGTTATAAAACACAACACAACACAAGAAAGCAACATTATCTAAACAGTTACTAGTAGATTTATTATCAACAAATGGTTTCCTGCGAAATTCCGACGATCAATCAATGCTCGTAAGTCGGTATTTCATTGAAATACCATCACGTAGCTCGGTTTTTTCGAGGTTCCGTCGATTATTATATTGTGGACACAAAATACATTTTGTTGCAGCTCGGCCTCAACTTGATTCTCGGAATCGATTTGCAAGGCACAATAAATAAATGTCCAAAATGCACTTAGTACGAGTATAATACGTGAGGTAGGAGTATAAAATTCAATTTGACAAGGATATTTGTATATCTTAAAATTGCTTGATATTAACTAATTATTTGGTTATCAACAGAGCATTTTGTTATATTTGGTTATCAACAGAGCATTTTATTATCAACAGAGCATTTTGTTATATTTGGTTATCAACAGAGCATTTGTTATATTTGGTTATCAACAGAGCATTTTGTTATATTTGGTTATCAACAGAGCATTTTGTTATATTTGGTTGTCAACAGGGCATTTTGTTATATTTGGTTGTCAACAGGGCATTTTGTTATATTTGAGTTTTTTTTTTGTTTCGTAATTTTTCATGTATTGTTTAGCACTTTTCGACATCAATATTGTATTGTAAATATGGCGTATTGAGTAAAATGAAAAAAAAAAGCGTTTTGAGATTGTTTGGGCACGTGGAAAGAAAGAATGAAGAAAGACTAAGAAAATAAATATACCGCGCAAATGTGAGTGGAAGGCGGGATAGAGGAAGACCACGGAAAGTATAAAATATATTATTTATAGTTAAGATATTAACATTGTATCTCGGTACAAGTTCAAACAGAATTCAGTCTTGTTTGTGCTCCCCTGATGATGAGGTGTGCACCTTGAAACCGGTAGGGTTATACCGTTACAAAAATGTGGAATAAACAGTGTTTGATAAAACAAATTACAATGAAAGTATAAAAATCAAGTAAATATTATTCTGAAAGAAGGAAACGTAAAAAGATTGAGAAATTGCAGAAGATGTACGGATATAGAAGAGGCTTAGGATGTGTGCCGAGATAGGAAAGTTCGGCACTCTGTCCTCTCTACCTACCCCGATAGGAAAATGACGTGATGATGTGTTAGTATGTATGTTTTTTTTTAACTTAAGATTTTTATCAAGAATCGAGCGTCATGTGTCATAAAATTATTAAATTTTATTTGAGAATATTGCGTGAGATGGAAAAGATGATAAACGCATTAAACTTTATGAATCCTGCTTAATGTACAAATCGCAAACATTTTCAATTAATTAAAATTTAGTCATTTTAAAATCACGATCAAAGTACTGATCATTATATGACGTCCTTGCATTTTATCGCTTTGATTTTGCAAATAATTTTCCCATCTGCGAAATTCATCCGAACTCATTGCGAAAATTTACATTTTCTTTCTCGAAATATTCTTCCATATTAACCTTGACGCGTCAGTTTTTACAATCAGTTGTCATAAACTATCGGTTTTCGAAAGGGAATCAAATTCTCGACCTTATTTAAAGCATCGGTCATTGTTTCATTGGTCATACAGGTATATACAGAGTTGAGTCGAATGACATCGAACGGGATTTATTGTATGACTTCTTCTCCCTGGCTCCATCCCAACTCACTGTCTGCGAAGTCCTCAGGTTGTATGCTCTTCTGTCCCGGACTACGTCCCCCAGGCCGTGCCTCTGCATTAGGGTATATTTTTGCACCACCCATGAATTATTTGGTCTTCCTCTGGTTGTTATTCGAGGAAGATCCATGGAGATTGCCTGGTTGACAATGTGATCGGGTGCTCTGCACACCATCTCAATCGCCTCTCCTCCATCTTACTGTTGATGTCTATAACACCTAGGCTTCCACGAATGAGTGAGTTTTTTGTTTTGTCTCTTAGGGACACACTAGCTGACCATCTTAGCATGCGCATTTCAGCAGTTTCTAGTTGCCTAGAGTAAGAGTTATACATCGTCCAGCATTCGGAGCCATAGAGGAGTGCGGGTCTGACAATCGTTTGGTATACTTTTCCTTTTAACTTTACTGCCATTTTCGGATCACATAGAACTCCCGTCATTGATCTAAACTTCATCCATCCCACACTAATTATATGTGTTACATCTGCTGCACATCCTCTATCGCTATGGATGAGTGACCCGAGATACTTAAAGGAGTCACAATTTGGTAATGTTTCTCCATCCATTTCCATTACGGGAGTGACAGCATTTGTGTTCTCGAATGGTAAGTACATATACTCTGTTTTTTTTTCTGCTCAGTCTCAATCCATTGTCCTCCAAGATTTTTCACCACCTTTCCAGACTATTTTGCAGGTCTTCATGTTTTTCACTTATTAATACGATATCGTCTTCAAATAGTAAGATCTTTAGGAGACTGTTTATTTCCTGGTTAGTTAAATAGTCCATGACTAAGATGAACAGTAGCGGACTGAGTACCGATCCTTGATGTACCCCCACCTTTATATGAAATTCTGGTGAAATTCCCGAAGGGCACCTCACTTGCGTTTTCACGTTATTATAAATATCCTGGATGGCAAGTATGACTGTTTAGATTATTAATTTTTTTAACGTTTAAGATAATTTTTTCTGTCTTTAATCTGATGGCTGGAACGGACGGGTCCTTGATAAATCTGGCGCGTTTGTGTGTATACTGAGCTGTTATGTAATAATGTGTCAGTGGATTAATAAAAGAGGGGCTGGGTTGGGTCGGTAGTTATTTTTTCATAAAAATAACCTCCATATTAAAATCCGATGATAGTGTCATGTGATGGAAACATATCTTGATTTTTGTTGATAAAACAAACACCAGAGTTAACATAACTCTCTCTTATCAGCACGGCCCGGCGGGATACGCACTCGTACCTGTCAGCTCGGCCACTTGAGATTACTTTAATTCAATTAAATATTTCATAAGTATTATAATCGATTTTTATTATTTATTCGAAATAATTGAAGCACGAGAATGTTGATTCGAAATAAATGAAGCACTAGAATGTTGATTCGAAATAAATGAAGCACTAGAATGTTGATTCGAAATAAATGAAGCACTAGAATGTTGATTCAAAATAAATGAAGCACGAGAATGTCGATTCGAAATAAATGAAGCACGAGAATGTTGATTCTTAACTATTCTGGAATTAAAACAATGTGCTGTGATTTTTTTTCGTTATTTACCAAACATTCTCAATGAATGTAATCATGAAAGATAATGCTTTAACAAATATTTTGAGTGGTTTTAAGCGACATTTTGAAGATGGTACAAATGGTTTTAAGTGACATACGAAGATGGTCTCTTTGGTATTTGATACTTTTATACTATTATAAAAGAAAAAAAATAAATACAAACAAAACCAAATATACGCAATATACTCGTTTATTGACGATAAATACTAAGCCATCTTGTATGTCACGTATGGTTTTAAAAAACCGCAATGGTAATAGACTCTCGAAGATGGTGTACATTTTGGAAGGTCGATTACTAATGACGACGGCCAAATCGAGACTTTGATCGAGTCAGCATTTCCAGCATTATACGACCTGAGAGATTACTGAAATACTGGAAATATTGAAAACTGCAATTTTGCATTTGAATTGGAACCTAAAATACGTAATTACTTTCCGGACAACCCCAAATTTGTTATGTTCCCCCATACATTCTCTCAATTGGAAAGAGACGAGATATCTCTACAAGCCTCTACCTTATTATGTCCCCATACATAGCATATGCTGCCGTTTTCTTAATTGGAAAGAGACGAGATATCTCCACAAGCCTCTACCTTGTTATGTCCCCATACATAGTATATCATATTATGATGCTGTTCTCTCAATCGGAAAGATACGAGATATCTCTACAAGCTTCTCTCTACTTTGCTATCTTTACATTCAACTTTTACATATATTTATTTTGTGTTAATATTTTTAACCTGTCAGTAATAATGGGTTCAAGTCAAGATTTATAGCGCCATTGAAAAGAGTTTGCTCTCCAAACGGCGCTATATAAAATGTATTTTTATTATTATTACCAAAAAAATGTATATTAAGGGTTCATAAGGCTCACATTCCTCAAATACTATAAACTAGTTGCAACCCGTGAAATATTCACGGAAGTAAAACAAATTCTACATTTATGAAAATATATATTCATAAATATAGAATTTGTGTATATATATATATATATATATATATATATATATATATATATATATATATATATATATATATATATATATATATATATATATATATATATATATTAGGTCCTTACATATGAAATTGGCGTTTTGCCGTACTGGCAACTTTGATCTCAAATATCTTCTCTTTGGTTAGGAATTCCAAATTAAAATTTATACAGCTATTTACTCAAGTATTTGTGTTTCGAAAATTATAATTCATTTGTTTTTTCCTCAATTGTTTTTTTTTCTTTGCGTCACTCAGTTTACAAAATGGAAAACTTGAAATATCGCGTTATTTACGAGTACGAGTTCCACCGTGGCACCAGTGCTGCAGAAACGGCTCGAAGGATTAATGATGTGTATGGCGACGGTGCCGCAAAATAAAACACAGTGCGTTTTTGGTTCCAACGTTTTCGTTCTGGAAATTTCGACCTGCAGAAAAAGCCTCGTGGACGGCCGGAGACCAAAGTTGATAATGAAGAATTGAAGGCTATTGTGGAAGCGGATCCATCGCAAACCACGTCCGAGTTAGCTGCAGGCTGCGGTGTTAGTGATAAAACTGTTTTAATCCACTTGAAGCAAATTGGGAAGGTGAAAAAGCTTGAAAGGTGGGTACCTCACGAATTGAGTGAAGCAAATCAACAAACGCGCGTTGACTGCTGCGTTGCATTACTCAACCGGCACAATAATGAAGGGATTTTGAATCGAATCATTACCTGTGATGAAAAGTGGATCCTGTATGATAATCGGAAGCGCTCATCGCAATGGCTGAACCCTGCCGAACCAGCCAAACCATGCCCCAAGCGAAAATTGACTCCAAAAAAGTTACTTGTGAGCGTTTGGTGGACTAGTGCTGGTGTCGTTCACTACAGCTTTCTTAAATCTGGCCAGACGATTACGGCAGATGTCTATTGTCAGCAACTGCAAACCATGATGGAAAAGCTAGCTGCTAAACAACCGAGGCTGGTTAATCGCTCTAGGCCACTGCTGCTTCATGATAACGCTAGACCACACACTGCACAACAGACGGCTACCAAATTAGAAGAGCTTCAATTGGAATGTCTAAGACATCCACCGTACTCTCCGGACCTTGCCCCAACAGATTACTATTTTTTTCGAAATTTGGATAACTTCTTGCAAGGGAAAAAATTCAACTCCGATGAGGCAGTCCAAACAGACTTCAAAGATTTTATTGATTCCCGTCCGAATGGTTTTTTTAGTAAAGGGATCGATGAACTACCTATGAGATGGCAAAAGTGCATAGATAGCAATGGTACATACTTTGATTAAATAAATATATTATATTAAAAAAAAATCAACTTTATGTTCCTCCCAAACAAAACGCCAATTTCATATGTAAGGACCTAATATATATATATATATATATATATATATATATATATATATATATATATATATATATACATCATTTATATATCGTCCCCTTTTATACCGGTTCAAAAATTGTAAGCTAGGTATTAAAAATTCGTTCAGTTATCACGGACCCACCGAGATTTAAATTTCGAATTACTCTCGCAAAGAATCTAAGTATTCTTCTCTCACTTTTTTTAATTCAAAATTCAATTCTCGTATTGTTTCTTTGACGACAACCGTCGTACGGGTTTCGGCCTATTTATATTATAATTAGCACGAGGGAAGAACGAGGGCATTATGACGTTTTATCAAGTCAAGTATCTCCGTGATAAATTACGTTCATGTTGCATTATGATAAAATAAGTCACCTGAATAAAATGTTGAAGAAAGTGTATACTTTTCATCGTCATCATCAATTCCCGACTAACGACATCACCATTTCTGAGAGATGTCTAAATATTGAGTATATGGTATGTACTATACTATACGAGTTTGTATGGTGTGAGTTGTTTGCTCGTCCTAAGGCCCGTCTAGAACTGGGTTGGGTCGGGTTTGACGATAGGAGGAAGATAAATACAGTAGACCACAAATGTTTTCAAAAGAAAAGGTTGGCGACGATTTCTCGCACCGCTATAAATAAAAACGATCAGATATAAACCGTGAATAAATAAACACATAAGAGAACATTCAATTTGTCAATTATGTAAACACAGCATGGTAACTCGTAAGTGTCACGCTGGCTGCGCGCGACCCTGGCTGCAAGCTTCCTAATATAGCTAGGCCTAGGCTCCCTCCACATGCGCCGGGAATCTTAACAGCATCTACGGGTTCTGCAGCTGATGGACCTTTGAATCTGGTGTATACTTACTATCCATTCCAACATTGTCGGTCGTCTTCTCGCATAATATCACCGTTGTATGCCGATCACCTGTCGTCTTCTCGCATAATATCACCGGTACATGCCGATCAGCTATCGTCTTCTCGCATAATATCACCGTTACACGCCGATCACCTATCGTCTTCTCACATAATATCACCGGTACATGCCGATCAGCTATCGTCTTCTCGATCGATCGATCTATCGATCAGCTATCGCATAATATCACGGTTACATGCCGATCAGCTATCGTCTTCTCGCATAATATCACCGTTACATGCCGATCAGTTATCGTCTTCTGGCATAATATCACCGTTGAATGCCGATCAGCTATCGTCTTCTGGCATAATATCACCGTTGAATGCCGATCACCTATCGTCTTCTCGCATAATATCACCGTTGCATGCCGATCAGCTATCGTCTTCTCGAATAATATCACCGTTACATGCCGATCAGATATCGTCTTCTCGCATAATATCACCGTTGCATGCCGATCTGCTATCGTCTTCTCGCATAATATCACCGTTGCATGCCGATCTGCTATCGACAGATCCTTTACATCTACTACTTGACCATCTTCACAATGTTTTGGGACAGTCACGAAAAGGCCCCGTTGCTGAACGAGGCTCACGTAATGAGATGGACTCAAAATTCTTATTTGAGTTTGTCTATTGCGTGTAACTATTTTTAATGATCGATAAAAGACCGTACATTGTAATAAAATGAACTTACAAAAAAAAATTCATTTGAAAAAATAATAACAAACATAATTCATCCACTCCGATACACATAAAACACACATTGAAACTTCAACATGTTTTCAAAGATCTCGGCAAGTTTGAGAGAAAAAAATATCAACGAAAGTCGCGCCGTGGCGTCTAATTTATGGTTGAAACAAATAAAAACGTTCCCTGAGAGAACTTTAAAGACATTAAGTATGTCACTAAATATGCCCGAGACAGCGGTATAATCATTACCCAATCGATGCAATGTGGATACGGAGAATTCGAGTAATAGTCACTTCTACAAATCTTTTATCTTCAGTTTTATAATTGCTTCTGTGCTAAGTAAAGGACACTTAAGTGTTGTTCATTTTATCAATAAAAATAACGAGGCTTGGCAAACTCGATTTATCCTCGGATATACGAGCATACGAGGAGATCATTAATTTACACAAGTTATCGACTTCCTTTGAAAATAATATTTAAATGTTTAAGTCTTTTGTAAGCGGAGAAAATGATGCCATTAACTTTATGTCTTCTGAAAAGCGTAAAATAATATTACAACTATCAGAGCTGCCAATTAAATTTGAAGTTTACAGCGTGGAAGTGAGAACATACGGAGAAGAGATTGTATACATTTCAACGCGGTGCAATGTTGTAGGGATATTTAGTTTTTACGATATGGGCAATCCCTCGATTTACACGGGTAATTGGTTTAAGGAAAACATCGTGTTGATGAAAACTGAGTAAATGAAGTCATCGAATGCTGCATATGTCAAGTGGGTGATTTTATTTATATATTTCCAGACATTCTATTCTTACTTTGTAAATACAGAAAGATGGCGCAATGAAGACATTATAAATGAATGCAAGGATAAAATAGACGTTTTACTTTTACACGCCTCGCACTTCTGATTTGTACTATATACTCGCTTAGTCATTCTGTCAAAATTCTTTATCTCCACATTTCCAAATCATCTTACAGCTCCTTTCTCCATCTTCATTAATTAAAACATCCATGCATTCATTTCTAATGTCTTCATTCCACCTTCTTTCATACATTGACACTCCACAAAATTTCCTCAGTGCACAGTATTAATCTTACTCATATCTTTATTCTGTCAATTCCAAGTTTCACTTCCATACATCAAGTGTAACTTGGACTGAACAGAATAAGGATAACATTAAGATAAATGCTGTGGAGATACGCGTAGCGCAGTATCATCATCATCATTGTCAACCAGGGTCGATCCACTGCTGGATGAAGGTCTCCCCAAGTTGACTCCAAATAGTTCTGTCTTTTGCTCGTTGATGCCATGTGATACTGCCATGCTTCCTGATTTCATATATCCAGCGTACCTTCGGTCTTCTTCTGGGCCTCTTAATGCCTCTTGGGTACAATTGGATTATTTCAGATGTCCATCGGGTGTCTGACATTCTGGCTACGTGTCCTGTCCATTGCCACTTCATTCTTTTGTACACTTTATAACGTCTTCTACCTTTGTAATATTGCGAATCCATACAGTATATATACATATAAATCTGCTCAAAGCCCGGAGTTCAAACAGCCCAATAAGTCGCTAGTACGTTAGTACGTTCAATGAAAACTTCCAATATAGTAGAACAATCTGTAGGAACTACGGTCGTCCCTGAATATTGTCAACACGCACGGTCAACGACCGACGAAACGACCTTCGGATATGTCCAAAGGTCGCAAACCAAAACATTGATATTGTTTACCCACGAATACTATTTACGATACATTCCACAGTAGAAAGAGAACGCATCACGCTGTCTCGCCGTTTTCGCCAACAAATTATCTACCCACAATATTATTCGCGACGTCTGCAATATTTCGATCGACCATCTCTGTACGCACAGAGGGAGATAAAAATATATTGCGGGCGCACTCTCGAGCCCATTTTGAAATGTATAAATACCTACTTACCGATAAATAAAACATAATTTAATCATTAATCACTACTTATTATTCATCGATTCATTCACTGTCTCTGCTTCCGCATTGCTAATTGACGTATTTTATTTAAATACCAAACAATCAAAATCATCAGCACGTCCCACTAGAACCATACCGCTAAAAATCCTTTGACGTCACTATATCGGAGTAGCCAATCAGTGCGAATATGAACAGATGTAAAGCTGTGTGGAGATTCCTTCGGAAATGAAGAATAAATAAAAAGACTGTGTGTATTATGGTGTATACTCACGCAGATGATCATGAAGACCGCCAGGCCGAAGGTGAGCGCGATGAGCACCAGGTTGGCCTGCGCGTCGGGGGAGGACACGTTCACCACCGCACCACAGCCGAAGAAGTTCAAAAGCAGGTTGCCTGGAAGAACAGAACGAGCTTCTATCATCCGTGTACATACCTTGGGGGAGTCAGAGTACATACATCAAGTCATGCCCCTTTTTGGGAAGGCAAAGAGGACAGATCTCGATGCGCACGCCTCTCATCTTGTCCACATTGTATTATGTTACACCTTCGTTGTATACAGTACAACCTATGGTAGTAAATGTTATAAAACAATGTCTTCCAAACACCCAGAATAATAATAGTAAAATAACAATGTATATAGCGCCGTTTAAATACCAGACTCTCATCAAGGGCGCTTTAATTCCGGATTCAAACCAACTCATAAATTTTGATCAGACCTCCAAAAAGGATTATCTTTAAGTGATTTCTAATGCTGCACACGCCACTCCTAACTCTGACACTAGAAGTCAGACCATTTAAGACCACAGGATCAGTTACGGAAAAAGTTCTATCATAATGCCCCGCCCTCGCCCTATTGGATTGATTTGGAACAACCTATTTATTAGATGAAAATGAAACTAATTTAGGATTTGAACCTATTATTATTGACATATTAAAAATATAACTAAAAAACAAGCGTCAGTGTAAGGATAGGAAGGTAGTGGCTGTGGCCATTAAACTTTTCTCCGCGGACTAAGCACTTCCTCGCATCTGTATAAATTCATAAAAAATATATTTGGTAAGAAAACCACAAAACTTATCGCAAGAAGACTAACTACAAACAAAGCTTTGTAAATCTTCCGATATGTGATGGTACCTCCCAAAAAGGGTTGTTGTCAAGTGATTCCTAAAGCTCCACACATCACCTTTAAAAGCTTAGTATGTGTAAGTTAATTGCAATTAATAAATAAAATAATTGCATGGAATCTTGTCAATTGCGATGGGTTTTATAATAGATCAACGATAATAACTTAAGAACGTAAAGTGAAAATGTTTTATCTTTGTGGGAATTTATAAAAATAATTTCTAGAAAGATTTATCTTTCATTCGGAAAACTGAAAACACGCAACGATGAACCGCGTCTAATGGTGTCAAGATTTTTCCTCAAAACTTTCCTAGAAACCCAAATATAAGACAACAAACACGCAATGGTTAATAATAAAATTAAACATCGAATTTGTGATGTTTTGTTCACAGTTTGAGGTGGCCACAGAAATACCGCGTATGTTTTGGACCCAGGCCAAACGGACATTTGAATATTTTAATATTTCCCGTTTATTTTATCATCTCTGCTAGCCTCGGAAGACACAATGTGCTGTGACGGGATCAACACGAGTTGTTTAATTGTCTGGACGCTTGGGATAGGTCAATGAGTTGTGTGTTTTTATAACAACTATTTCAAAACATATGATCAAAGAAGCTTTGAGTTGGTTTGGCCATGTGGAGAGAACGAATGAATGTAGCAAAAATTACAATTCGTAATAGTTTGTTGGTGCCCACTTTAACGTAAGACAGTAAAACTTGAACCTGGCAGATGAAAAATAAAAGTAAAATTGATGCTGTCGAGATGCGTGTACTAAGGAAAATTGATGCTGTAGAGATGCGTGTACTAAAGAAAATTGATGCTGTCGAGATGCGTGTACTAAGGAAAATTAATGCTGTCGAGATGGGTGTACTAAGGAAAATTGATGCTGTCGAGATGCGTGTACTAAGGAAAATGAATGCTGTCGAGATGCGTGTACTAAGGAAAATTAATGCTGTCGAGATGGGTGTACTAAGGAAAATTGATGCTGTCGAGATGGGTGTACTAAGGAAAATTAATGCTGTCGAGATGGGTGTACTAAGGAAAATTGATGCTGTCGAGACGCGTGTACTAAGGAAAATTGATGCTGTCGAGATGCGTGTACTAAGGAAAATTGATGCTGTCGAGATGGGTACACTAAGGAAAATTGATGCTGTCGAGATGTGTGTACTAAGGAAAATTAATGCTGTCGAGATGGGTATACTAAGGAAAATTAATGCTGTCGAGATGGGTGTACTAAGGAAAATTGATGCTGTCGAGATGCGTGTACTAAGGAATATTGATGCTGTCGAGATGCGTGTACTAAGGAAAAAAATGTGAAGTGTTAATGTGTGAAATAGAACGGAATAAAGACATAATAAATTAATGCATAAATAAAATGGTTGTGTTACATAATATGAAGAATGGATGGTTTCGAAATAACGAGGGAATGATTAACGAAACACTGACTAAACATGTTTATTAATCAGAAGTGCAAGGTGTGCGTGGAAGAGAAAACGTTGTTCGATCAAATGGACCATATTTTGAAAGAAGGTAAAGTGAGAAGTTTGAGTAATGGAAGATTATGGATGACGAGATATATGAATGTGGAGGAGACGAAACAAATGTGCTTGGATAAAGAAGTTAGTTCTCTCTGTTTATCCCGCAAGCGACACTACGTGATGCTATGTACGCTGTATGAATATATCAATGATTTTATATCTTGTCCAATGTAAATTCTTTGGAAGGGTGTTGTATAACAGTGTGTTTAACTTTATAGTTAAACTAACAGTGATAGAATATTTAGTGTAATATTTATCAATTGTTGCTTACCGATGTGTTGTATAACAGAGTGTTACAAAGTTAAACTAACAGTAATAGAATATTTAGTGTAATATTTATCAATTGTTGCTTACCGATGTGTTGTATAACAGAGTGTTACAAAGTTAAACTAACAGTAATAGAATATTTAGTGTAATATTTATCAATTGTTGCTTACCGATGTGTTGTATAACAGAGTGTTACAAAGTTAAACTAACAGTAATAGAATATTTAGTGTAATATTTATCAATTGTTGCTTACCGATGTGTTGTATAACAGAGTGTTACAAAGTTAAACTAACAGTGATAGAATATTTAGTGTAATATTTATCAATTGTTGCTTACCGATGTGTTGTATAACAGAGTGTTACAAAGTTAAACTAACAGTAATAGAATATTTAGTGTAATATTTATCAATTGTTGCTTACCGATGTGTTGTATAACAGAGTGTTACAAAGTTAAACTAACAGTAATAGAATATTTAGTGTAATATTTATCAATTGTTGCTTACCGATGTGTTGTATAACAGAGTGTTACAAAGTTAAACTAACAGTAATAGAATATTTAGTGTAATATTTATCAATTGTTGCTTACCGATGTGTTGTATAACAGAGTGTTACAAAGTTAAACTAACAGTGATAGAATATTTAGTGTAATATTTATCAATTGTTGCTTACCGATGTGTTGTATAACAGAGTGTTACAAAGTTAAACTAACAGTAATAGAATATTTAGTGTAATATTTATCAATTGTTGCTTACCGATGTGTTGTATAACAGAGTGTTACAAAGTTAAACTAACAGTAATAGAATATTTAGTGTAATATTTATCAATTGTTGCTTACCGATGTGTTGTATAACAGAGTGTTACAAAGTTAAACTAACAGTGATAGAATATTTAGTGTAATATTTATCAATTGTTGCTTACCGATGTGTTGTATAACAGAGTGTTACAAAGTTAAACTAACAGTGATAGAATATTTAGTGTAATATTTATCAATTGTTGCTTACCGATGTGTTGTATAACAGAGTGTTACAAAGTTAAACTAACAGTGATAGAATATTTAGTGTAATATTTATCAATTGTTGCTTACCGATGTGTTGTATAACAGAGTGTTACAAAGTTAAACTAACAGTAATAGAATATTTAGTGTAATATTTATCAATTGTTGCTTACCGATGTGTTGTATAACAGAGTGTTACAAAGTTAAACTAACAGTAATAGAATATTTAGTGTAATATTTATCAATTGTTGCTTACCGATGTGTTGTATAACAGAGTGTTACAAAGTTAAACTAACAGTAATAGAATATTTAGTGTAATATTTATCAATTGTTGCTTACCGATGTGTTGTATAACAGAGTGTTACAAAGTTAAACTAACAGTGATAGAATATTTAGTGTAATATTTATCAATTGTTGCTTACCGATGTGTTGTATAACAGAGTGTTACAAAGTTAAACTAACAGTAATAGAATATTTAGTGTAATATTTATCAATTGTTGCTTACCGATGTGTTGTATAACAGAGTGTTACAAAGTTAAACTAACAGTAATAGAATATTTAGTGTAATATTTATCAATTGTTGCTTACCGATGTGTTGTATAACAGAGTGTTACAAAGTTAAACTAACAGTGATAGAATATTTAGTGTAATATTTATCAATTGTTGCTTACCGATGTGTTGTATAACAGAGTGTTACAAAGTTAAACTAACAGTAATAGAATATTTAGTGTAATATTTATCAATTGTTGCTTACCGATGTGTTGTATAACAGAGTGTTACAAAGTTAAACTAACAGTGATAGAATATTTAGTGTAATATTTATCAATTGTTGCTTACCGATGTGTTGTATAACAGAGTGTTACAAAGTTAAACTAACAGTAATAGAATATTTAGTGTAATATTTATCAATTGTTGCTTACCGATGTGTTGTATAACAGAGTGTTACAAAGTTAAACTAACAGTAATAGAATATTTAGTGTAATATTTATCAATTGTTGCTTACCGATGTGTTGTATAACAGAGTGTTACAAAGTTAAACTAACAGTAATAGAATATTTAGTGTAATATTTATCAATTGTTGCTTACCGATGTGTTGTATAACAGAGTGTTACAAAGTTAAACTAACAGTAATAGAATATTTAGTGTAATATTTATCAATTGTTGCTTACCGATGTGTTGTATAACAGAGTGTTACAAAGTTAAACTAACAGTGATAGAATATTTAGTGTAATATTTATCAATTGTTGCTTACCGATGTGTTGTATAACAGAGTGTTACAAAGTTAAACTAACAGTAATAGAATATTTAGTGTAATATTTATCAATTGCTGCTTACCGATGTGTTGTATAACAGAGTGTTACAAAGTTAAACTAACAGTAATAGAATATTTAGTGTAATATTTATCAATTGTTGCTTACCGATGTGTTGTATAACAGAGTGTTACAAAGTTAAACTAACAGTAATAGAATATTTAGTGTAATATTTATCAATTGTTGCTTACCGATGTGTTGTATAACAGAGTGTTACAAAGTTAAACTAACAGTGATAGAATATTTAGTGTAATATTTATCAATTGTTGCTTACCGATGTGTTGTATAACAGAGTGTTACAAAGTTAAACTAACAGTGATAGAATATTTAGTGTAATATTTATCAATTGTTGCTTACCGATGTGTTGTATAACAGAGTGTTACAAAGTTAAACTAACAGTAATAGAATATTTAGTGTAATATTTATCAATTGTTGCTTACCGATGTGTTGTATAACAGAGTGTTACAAAGTTAAACTAACAGTAATAGAATATTTAGTGTAATATTTATCAATTGTTGCTTACCGATGTGTTGTATAACAGAGTGTTACAAAGTTAAACTAACAGTAATAGAATATTTAGTGTAATATTTATCAATTGTTGCTTACCGATGTGTTGTATAACAGAGTGTTACAAAGTTAAACTAACAGTGATAGAATATTTAGTGTAATATTTATCAATTGTTGCTTACCGATGTGTTGTATAACAGAGTGTTACAAAGTTAAACTAACAGTAATAGAATATTTAGTGTAATATTTATCAATTGTTGCTTACCGATGTGTTGTATAACAGAGTGTTACAAAGTTAAACTAACAGTAATAGAATATTTAGTGTAATATTTATCAATTGTTGCTTACCGATGTGTTGTATAACAGAGTGTTACAAAGTTAAACTAACAGTAATAGAATATTTAGTGTAATATTTATCAATTGTTGCTTACCGATGTGTTGTATAACAGAGTGTTACAAAGTTAAACTAACAGTGATAGAATATTTAGTGTAATATTTATCAATTGTTGCTTACCGATGTGTTGTATAACAGAGTGTTACAAAGTTAAACTAACAGTAATAGAATATTTAGTGTAATATTTATCAATTGTTGCTTACCGATGTGTTGTATAACAGAGTGTTACAAAGTTAAACTAACAGTAATAGAATATTTAGTGTAATATTTATCAATTGTTGCTTACCGATGTGTTGTATAACAGAGTGTTACAAAGTTAAACTAACAGTGATAGAATATTTAGTGTAATATTTATCAATTGTTGCTTACCGATGTGTTGTATAACAGAGTGTTACAAAGTTAAACTAACAGTAATAGAATATTTAGTGTAATATTTATCAATTGTTGCTTACCGATGTGTTGTATAACAGAGTGTTACAAAGTTAAACTAACAGTGATAGAATATTTAGTGTAATATTTATCAATTGTTGCTTACCGATGTGTTGTATAACAGAGTGTTACAAAGTTAAACTAACAGTAATAGAATATTTAGTGTAATATTTATCAATTGTTGCTTACCGATGTGTTGTATAACAGAGTGTTACAAAGTTAAACTAACAGTAATAGAATATTTAGTGTAATATTTATCAATTGTTGCTTACCGATGTGTTGTATAACAGAGTGTTACAAAGTTAAACTAACAGTAATAGAATATTTAGTGTAATATTTATCAATTGTTGCTTACCGATGTGTTGTATAACAGAGTGTTACAAAGTTAAACTAACAGTGATAGAATATTTAGTGTAATATTTATCAATTGTTGCTTACCGATGTGTTGTATAACAGAGTGTTACAAAGTTAAACTAACAGTAATAGAATATTTAGTGTAATATTTATCAATTGTTGCTTACCGATGTGTTGTATAACAGAGTGTTACAAAGTTAAACTAACAGTAATAGAATATTTAGTGTAATATTTATCAATTGTTGCTTACCGATGTGTTGTATAACAGAGTGTTACAAAGTTAAACTAACAGTAATAGAATATTTAGTGTAATATTTATCAATTGTTGCTTACCGATGTGTTGTATAACAGAGTGTTACAAAGTTAAACTAACAGTGATAGAATATTTAGTGTAATATTTATCAATTGTTGCTTACCGATGTGTTGTATAACAGAGTGTTACAAAGTTAAACTAACAGTAATAGAATATTTAGTGTAATATTTATCAATTGTTGCTTACCGATGTGTTGTATAACAGAGTGTTACAAAGTTAAACTAACAGTAATAGAATATTTAGTGTAATATTTATCAATTGTTGCTTACCGATGTGTTGTATAACAGAGTGTTACAAAGTTAAACTAACAGTGATAGAATATTTAGTGTAATATTTATCAATTGTTGCTTACCGATGTGTTGTATAACAGAGTGTTACAAAGTTAAACTAACAGTAATAGAATATTTAGTGTAATATTTATCAATTGTTGCTTACCGATGTGTTGTATAACAGAGTGTTACAAAGTTAAACTAACAGTAATAGAATATTTAGTGTAATATTTATCAATTGTTGCTTACCGATGTGTTGTATAACAGAGTGTTACAAAGTTAAACTAACAGTGATAGAATATTTAGTGTAATATTTATCAATTGTTGCTTACCGATGTGTTGTATAACAGAGTGTTACAAAGTTAAACTAACAGTAATAGAATATTTAGTGTAATATTTATCAATTGTTGCTTACCGATGTGTTGTATAACAGAGTGTTACAAAGTTAAACTAACAGTAATAGAATATTTAGTGTAATATTTATCAATTGTTGCTTACCGATGTGTTGTATAACAGAGTGTTACAAAGTTAAACTAACAGTAATAGAATATTTAGTTTAATATTTATAAATTGTTGCTTACCGATGTGTTGTAAAACAGTGTTACAAAGTTAAACTAACAGTGATAGAATATTTAGTGTAATATTTATCAATTGTTGCTTACCGATGTGTTGTAAAACAGAGTGTTACAAAGTTAAACTAACAGTGATAGAATATTTAGTGTAATATTTATCAATTGTTGCTTACCGATGTGTTGTATAACAGAGTGTTACAAAGTTAAAATAACAGTGATAGAATATTTAGTGTAATATTTATCAATTGTTGCTTACCGATGTGTTGTAAAACAGAGTGTTACAAAGTTAAACTAACAGTGATAGAATATTTAGTATAATATTTATCAATTGTTGCTTACCGATGTGTTGTATAACAGTGTTACAAAGTTAAAATAACAGTGATAGAATATTTAGTATAATATTTATCAATTGTTGCTTACCGATGTGTTGTATAACAGTGTTACAAAGTTAAAATAACAGTGATAGAATATTTAGTATAATATTTATCAATTGTTGCTTACCGATGTGTTGTAAAACAGTGTTACAAAGTTAAACTAACAGTAATAGAATATTTAGTATAATATTTATCAATTGTTGCTTACCGATGTGTTGTAAAACAGTGTTACAAAGTTAAACTAACAGTGATAGAATATTTAGTGTAATATTTATCAATTGCTGCTTACCGATGTGTTGTATAACAGAGTGTTACAAAGTTAAACTAACAGTAATAGAATATTTAGTATAATATTTATCAATTGTTGCTTACCGATGAATTCGGCGAGAAGCGCTCTCCACATCATGGTGTTTTTGGTTGTTAGTTCGTTGATTCCTAATTTCTCCTGGAACTTGCCCATGGTGCTGATTAAACTGTTAGATTATCCTGAAACAATAGACAAAATATACGTTTATAAGTAAATTCTTTATTATTTTTATATACTTCTAAAAACATTGAAAAAAATTTCTTTGTCGAGCAAACAATATTAAGACAACAAAGAAGTGTAACCACCCTTTCCCGAAACCTGTATAAATACATCTTATACTCTTGCTCATCTCAACATACTCACTTCCTTACATCTCCCGAAACTGGTATAAATACATCTTATACTATTGCTCATCTCAACATACTCACTTCCTTACATCTCCCGAAACTGGTATAAATACATCTTATACTATTGCTCATCTCAACATACTCACTTCCTTACATCTCCCGAAACTGGTATAAATACATCTTATACTATTGCTCATCTCAACATACTCACTTCCTTACATCTCCCGAAACTGGTATAAATACATCTTATACTATTGCTCATCTCAACATACTCACTTCCTTACATCTCCCGAAACTGGTATAAATACATCTTATACTATTGCTCATCTCAACATACTCACTTCCTTACATCTCCCGAAACTGGTATAAATACATCTTATACTATTGCTCATCTCAACATACTCACTTCCTTACATCTCCCGAAACTGGTATAAATACATCTTATACTATTGCTCATCTCAACATACTCACTTCCTTACATCTCCCGAAACTGGTATAAATACATCTTATACTATTGCTCATCTCGACATACTCACTTCCTTACATTTCAAAAGCAAAAGCAGAACTTTTCAACATTATGTAAACCAAATTCAATTTACTGATATATTTACAAAACATAAAAATACTTCTTACAATTTGTCAAGTTATACAAATAGAGAAAACAATTTCAATTATAAAAACTTAAAAAGAGAACGGGAAAACATTCAGAATTTATGTAGTTTTAATTATTTGTGCTAAATTTTATTATTTACATAAAAAAAAGCCAGAACTAGGTGATCGGAGATCGCGTTATGTAAAATAATTTAACGTTGGAACCTAAATTATTTTAAACAGGGGTTCACTCTGATTTTCACGTCAGGCCTTTTTTACACTTTTTGGTTGGTTGAAAGAGATTGTTACATAGCAATACACCGGTCAGGTTGTGCTGTATACGATGAATGTCTGATACTCGTAAATACAAAATAATAGACAAATACGAGCTATAATGTCTTTAAAAAAATCCTCATGATGGTAATTATGGTTCCAGTATGAATCGAACCCCTAACCTCCTGATCGGTGGACAGGCGTGTTACCAACTAGGCCACGGAGGTAATCAAATTTAATCCAGTCCTCTCATTTTTATCACCAAATCTTGAGTTTTTTTTCAACATGTTACTTACTTGTTCACAGTTATAAATAACTATTTTCTAATTTAATCGATAAAAAATAACGGTTAGCGCAATGCAAATGAATGTCCCAATAAATATTATAAAATGAAATTGCCTTAATATAGCTAATTGCAAAGTTGTCCAATTGAAAAATGGCAAATTGATAGTTCTCGAAACTAATTGAATTTTAATAAGTGTATTTTTACTGTGTGCAGAATTGTGACAATCTGCAAATGAACTGTGACTTGGAGATTTGTAAAAAGTTTAATTGGTTAAAAAATAATAGTTTTAATTTATGTAAAAAAATAATTAATTTAATCAACTTCTAAAGTACTCTGTTCTTCCATTTGTATTTGAGTACACTTCCACCTAGCGAGCTTATTGCCATCGCTTGCAATTTTAAAGATGTTTCAAGACCTGTTGTGAAAACAGATTGGGACTATTGACTATCGAACGTAATTCCCGGGTTTGAAGACAAGCGGTTTAAAACAGATTATTATTTTAAATTTATCATTCTTTTTACATAACATATGTTATGTACGAGTATATGAAAGTGGTCATCAGTGTCACGCTATTGAGACATAAATTTTCATTTAGACGAAATTATGAATAAAGGACCAATTCTGAGATAATTTAGGAAATAACTTGTATTTTAGTTAGATAAGGTGTTTCGGAGTGTTTTAGTTTCGCGTGGTTTGGCTTGTGATGGTATGAGTAGCCAAAATACTCCGAAAAATCTTATCCATTTGATACGAAAAGGACCGCACAAGCTCGAAACGCATTTCTCACATTTTGATTCGCGGAATTTCATAGACTTTTGACGAATATGTTTACGGTAAACCTTAGTTAACCGGCTCGATATGTTTGCATACTATACAGAGGATCGATACTGTATGTCGTCTTTACTACTCAATAAACCTACACTTTTACGGTTACTTTTTAATCGATAGTAGAATGCTACTCATTAATGAAAGGAGAATTAATTTAGCGCTTTTCAGAGAGCAAACTCTCCTCAAGGGTATTCGAACTCACAAAAATAATACAAAGTGTGTCTAAGGATAGGTAGGGAGATAAAGTTCATACATCTGTATCTAAGGATAGGTAGGGAGAGGTAGTTCATACATGTGTATCTAACGATAGGTACGGAGAGATAGTTCAAACATCTGTGTCTAAGGATAGGTAGGGAGAGGTAGTTCATACATCTGTGTCTAAGGATAGGTAGAGAGAGGTAGTTCATACATGTGTGTCTAAGGATAGGTAGGGAGAGGTAGTCCATACATCTGTATCTAAGGATATGTAGGGAGAGGTAGTTCATACATCTGTATCTAAGGATAGGTATGGAGAGGTAGTTCATACATGTGTATCTAACGATAGGTACGGAGAGATAGTTCAAACATCTGTGTCTAAGGATAGGTAGTTCATACATGTGTGTCTAAGGATAGGTAGGGGGAGATAGTTCATACAACTCGTAATGTGCAATCTTCTATTATCGTTAATTGAGGCTATAGAAAAGTGCGAAAAGAGACGAATATATGGGGTGGTATGATGTACGACAGAATACGTAAAATGGATGATTAGGGACGAATGTAAAATTAAAGCTAATGTGTTGAGTAAGATGAAGAAAGAGATCTCTAAGATGGTTTGAGCATGTAGAACGAATGAATGAAGAAATACTAATATACAGGTGTTTAGTGCAAATGTAAGTGAAACGTGTAAGATAGAAATTCCAAGGAAAGTGTGGTTGGCTAAAGTGAATAAAATTTGGATAAATAAAACCTTAGAAAGTCAGATAGATCTTATGAGTTCTATAGAAGATGTATGGATGTGGAAGAGGCTAAGGACGTGTGTCGAGATAGGAAAGTCTGACTAACCAAACCTGTCTAGACAGATTGTCAGACGACAATCTGTCTGAATAACCCGACCTGTCTGACTTGGCAGTCTGACTAACCCGACTGCGTAGTGGCTCGACGGTATGTATGTACGTAATTAAAATTTCTTCACAAATCGCTGGGTTTACGAGCTCTGAACTAACCGAACAATATTAGGTCTGATAGTCAGATGGCCGGTTGGCTGCCCACAGCCCGAGTAACCTGGTTCGGATCCGATCAAGGCTCTTTCTATAATCCGACTCGGGCAGACGGACTACTTGATCTGCATAATCAATTCATTAGACCGATACTGGCTGAATTATAATGCACAAACAGTTCTGAGTATTGGCGTTGCAGAATCAGTCAAGGTGCACTTATGATAATTATATTAAAACACTTTGTGCCCTTAATTGCTGAGATGCCGTTGAGTGACGACACTTTTATTCTTAGTTAAGGCAAATCTTTGCGATGTTAGCACTTTGAGATCGAGACAACCTTTCTCAGTGTCCAGTAGGATTCTGATTTTTGTGAAAGGTTTACTAAAATTGCTTTATCTAACTAAATATTAGGAACATTGAAATGAAAATTTACCAGTTCGTTTAAAATACTTGAATCATTCACTTTAGTTTGGTAATTCTGTCAATATGCTACTTTGTGGACAGCTATCTTATATTACACACTTGACTCATGTACCTGGTGACATTACTCTTCTTTGGCTTAGTACACACTTTGCAAGTTCTGTAGGATTTTTATTTTTTTTCAGTTGGTGGAATAACGTATCAACGTGTGTTTAGACACGTTTTATGGCAACCTTTTCGAGTGTTCCTGCTTGTTGCTTATTCTATTTGGACTCGGTGACTTGTGTCGATCTCCAGATTTACAAGTCAATATTTTCAAGATCTGACACACGGCGTATTGATGATACGACGTCAGAATCTCCACCAAAAACCAATTCATGCATATGTTGGTTGAATTGTGTACAAAAATATTTACTAGAGTAATATGTCGTTTTTAGGAAGAGGTATCGATCACGTGAAAACACGTGAAGAGGTATCGATCACGTGAAAACACATCTATTTAAACATAGTGCCGGGACTCAATGCAAATCTATTGTGGTTTATCCATTAAAACATGGGACCCGGACTCGATGCAAATCTATTGTGATTTATCCAGTAAAACATGGGACCGGGACTCGATGCAAATCTATTGTAGTTTATCCATTAAAACATGGGACCGGGACTCGATGCAAATCTATTGTAGTTTATCCATTAAAACATGGGGCCCGGACTCGACGCAAATCTATTGTGGTGTATCTATTGTATAAAAACATGGGGCTGGGACTCAATGCAAATATATTGTGGTTTATCTATAAAAACATGGGGCTGGGATTCAATGCAAATATATTGTGGTTTATCTATTTAAACATGGGGCCGGGACTCAATGCAAATCTATTGTGGTTTATCCATTAAAACATGGGACCGGGACTCGATGCAAATCGGTTTATCTGTTAAAATACGGGTTTAGGATACACGGGGTTTGATAATTTGTTGTTAAGAAGCTTGCCTCCCACCCGAGGGTTTTAGGGTTCGATAAACAACTGTAGTGGCTGATGTTTATTTTCTCAAATACCGGTGGAATGTAGGTTGGGTCGTGTTTTTTTTTTTCGTGTTTATCCTCTTAGATATACAATTGTTCCATTTCCCACCCCATGATAAGGGTTTTTAAAGTCAATTGGCCTAGTTTCTCAACAAGTCCGAGTTCGCATGACATTGATCCGCGGCCCCTGGGAGCGGGGGCGGAACGGGAATGGGAGGCTATAGGGAGTGCCGGTCGACATGCCCCGCGAGGGCTACGCCCAACCTAGCGCAGGGGCGGATGGAACTATAGTGTGACCTTAACTTTTTCTTACCAGGTTTACACTTTAACCCCAAAAAAACAGATGTTTCTTTTGTGGTTTAATATTTTATTTTAATTTTTTTTGTGTACATGACTAAACATGGTACATCTGTCGGGCATATTGCTATACAGCAATTTCTCCAACCAACCAACTCATCAAGGATACATTAAACTGTTTAATCCATCCAATCCAATAGGATACGTAGATAAGAAATGAAGGCGTCAGAAATGGATGTATGAATGAAATTAATGTTTTGAGTAAGATGAAGAAAGGAGATTTAAGATGGTTTGAACATGTGGAGAGAATTAACAGGAGTAGTTAAGCTGGCTGGGCTTGTGAGTTGACACAAGTTGAGAGTTTTTATAACAACCAATTCAAAACATGTTGAGATTATTTGATGGTTCTTAAAATTAGAAGAAATAAGCTTTAAGATGGTTTGGATAGGTGGAGAGAATGAATGAATTAGATATGTTAGGTGGAGATAATATATGCATGGAAGATATGTTAGGTGGAGAGAATGAATGAATCAGCGAGTGTACAAGTCAGAAGTGCAAAGTATGCATGGAGGTGGAGAGAATGAATGAATAAGCGAGTGTACAAGTCAGAAGTGCAAAGTATGCATGGAAGGTAGGTGGAGAGAATGAATGAATAAGCGAGTGTACAAGTCAGAAGTGCAAAGTATGCATGGAAGGTAGGTGGAGAGAATGAATGAATAAGCGAGTGTACAAGTCAGAAGTGCAAAGTATGCATGGAAGGTAGGTGGAGAGAATGAATGAATAAGCGAGTGTACAAGTCAGAAGTGCAAAGTATGCATGGAAGGTAGGTGGAGAGAATGAATGAATAAGCGAGTGTACAAGTCAGAAGTGCAAAGTATGCATGGAAGGTAGGTGGAGAGAATGAATGAATAAGCGAGTGTACAAGTCAGAAGTGCAAAGTATGCATGGAAGGTAGGTGGAGAGAATGAATGAATCAACGAGTATACAAGTCAGAAGTGCAAAGTATGCATGGAAGGTAGGTGGAGAGAATGAATGAATAAGCGAGTGTACAAGTCAGAAGTGCAAAGTATGCATGGAAGGTAGGTGGAGAGAATGAATGAATAAGCGAGTGTACAAGTCAGAAGTGCAAAGTATGCATGGAAGGTAGGTGGAGAGAATGAATGAATCAACGAGTATACAAGTCAGAAGTGCAAAGTATGCATGGAAGGTAGGTGGAGAGAATGAATGAATAAGCGAGTGTACAAGTCAGAAGTGCAAAGTATGCATGGAAGGTAGGTGGAGAGAATGAATGAATAAGCGAGTGTACAAGTCAGAAGTGCAAAGTATGCATGGAAGGTAGGTGGAGAGAATGAATGAATAAGCGAGTGTACAAGTCAGAAGTGCAAAGTATGCATGGAAGGTAGGTGGAGAGAATGAATGAATAAGCGAGTGTACAAGTCAGAAGTGCAAAGTATGCATGGAAGGTAGGTGGAGAGAATGAATGAATAAGCGAGTGTACAAGTCAGAAGTGCAAAGTATGCATGGAAGGTAGGTGGAGAGAATGAATGAATCAACGAGTATACAAGTCAGAAGTGCAAAGTATGCATGGAAGGTAGGTGGAGAGAATGAATGAATAAGCGAGTGTACAAGTCAGAAGTGCAAAGTATGCATGGAAGGTAGGTGGAGAGAATGAATGAATAAGCGAGTGTACAAGTCAGAAGTGCAAAGTATGCATGGAAGGTAGGTGGAGAGAATGAATGAATCAACGAGTATACAAGTCAGAAGTGCAAAGTATGCATGGAAGGTAGGTGGAGAGAATGAATGAATAAGCGAGTGTACAAGTCAGAAGTGCAAAGTATGCATGGAAGGTAGGTGGAGAGAATGAATGAATCAACGAGTATACAAGTCAGAAGTGCAAAGTATGCATGGAAGGTAGGTGGAGAGAATGAATGAATAAGCGAGTGTACAAGTCAGAAGTGCAAAGTATGCATGGAAGGTAGGTGGAGAGAATGAATGAATAAGCGAGTGTACAAGTCAGAAGTGCAAAGTATGCATGGAAGGTAGGTGGAGAGAATGAATGAATCAACGAGTATACAAGTCAGAAGTGCAAAGTATGCATGGAAGGTAGGTGGAGAGAATGAATGAATAAGCGAGTGTACAAGTCAGAAGTGCAAAGTATGCATGGAAGGTAGGTGGAGAGAATGAATGAATAAGCGAGTGTACAAGTCAGAAGTGCAAAGTATGCATGGAAGGTAGGTGGAGAGAATGAATGAATAAGCGAGTGTACAAGTCAGAAGTGCAAAGTATGCATGGAAGGTAGGTGGAGAGAATGAATGAATAAGCGAGTGTACAAGTCAGAAGTGCAAAGTATGCATGGAAGGTAGGTGGAGAGAATGAATGAATAAGCGAGTGTACAAGTCAGAAGTGCAAAGTATGCATGGAAGGTAGGTGGAGAGAATGAATGAATAAGCGAGTGTACAAGTCAGAAGTGCAAAGTATGCATGGAAGGTAGGTGGAGAGAATGAATGAATAAGCGAGTGTACAAGTCAGAAGTGCAAAGTATGCATGGAAGGTAGGTGGAGAGAATGAATGAATAAGCGAGTGTACAAGTCAGAAGTGCAAAGTATGCATGGAAGGTAGGTGGAGAGAATGAATGAATAAGCGAGTGTACAAGTCAGAAGTGCAAAGTATGCATGGAAGGTAGGTGGAGAGAATGAATGAATAAGCGAGTGTACAAGTCAGAAGTGCAAAGTATGCATGGAAGGTAGGTGGAGAGAATGAATGAATAAGCGAGTGTACAAGTCAGAAGTGCAAAGTATGCATGGAAGGTAGGTGGAGAGAATGAATGAATAAGCGAGTGTACAAGTCAGAAGTGCAAAGTATGCATGGAAGGTAGGTGGAGAGAATGAATGAATAAGCGAGTGTACAAGTCAGAAGTGCAAAGTATGCATGGAAGATTTAGACCGAGGAAAACGTGACTGGACCAAGCGGACAAGATTTTGAATGAAAATAAAGTGACAAGTAGGAATAATGGAACTTGAGGTATTATTGTACTTGTAAGTAACATTTAGAAGAGCACTCTGAGATGGTTTGGGCATTTACAACGAATGAATGAAAGAAGACTAATAAAACAAATATACAGTGCAAATGTGAGTGGAAGGTGTGGTAGAGGGAGACCAACGAAAGTATGGTTGGAAGTGAATGATATTTTGAAAGAAGAAATATTAAAAGTAAGAGAAATCGTAGAAGTATGTAGATGGAAAGATTTACTTCTCGATATAAAAGTTTAGCATGTCGCGATAGAAAAGTCTAGCATGTCGCGATTGGAAAGTTGTATTTACAATATTTTAGTTGTAGATACCGCTTTTACCGTCGTGCAAAACGCAAACTATTGTATATCATCTCGGTTGAAGCCATGGCCTTATTCTAGAACTTTATTTGCTATCCAGTAAGGTACATAGATTATGTGAAACATTTAAAACTAAGTACACTACTAGATTGCAAGTAAAAAATAATTGTAAAAAAGCATAGGGGATGGTCATCAATTTTGGACGACATTTCTAAAGACGATTAATTATTATGTACGATAGAAAATTATTGGAATTACCCCGAATGACGGAACACACCTGAAAAGAAGGAGTGCTAACGCTGTAGACACGACTTGATATAAATTGACTCGACTAAACTAAATTTCCTCCGCAAATCCGTAATAATTAATGTTCCATTCGAGAATCCCCGCCCATCACGCCAGCGCTAACACACGAGTATAAAACTCGACTATTTCTATCATTGCCTCGACCGATTTTATCACTTTTCGTGTAAGTCGTAAAAATGACGCGAGATTTTATTGTATAATTTATATAATATAATGTCGAATTCACTCTGCTGTCCTCACTCGAATGTGTATAATTTAGTTATCGTTAAAATGTTGCGTGTATGGTTTCGTATTGTTTAAAATGTCTATACTTTGTTTTTTTAATATCATTCATACAATGTGAGTTGTATTGTTCAACAAACGTTCATACAATGTGGGTTGTATTGATCAACAAACGTTTGTATTGATCAACAAACGTTCATACAATGTGGGTGGTATTGTTCAACCAGCGTTCATACAATGTGTGTTGTATTGTTCAACAAACGTTCATACAATGTGGGTTGTATTGTTCAACAAACGTTCATACAATGTGGGTTGTATTGCTCAACAAATATTCATACAATGTGGGTTGGATTGTTCAACAAACGTTCATACAATGTGGGTTGTATTGTTCAAGCAGCGTTCATACAATGTGGGTTGTATTGTTCAACAAACGTTCATACAATGTGGGTTGTATTGTTCAACAGACGTTCATACAATACGGGTTGTATTGTTCAACAAACGTTCATACAGCGTGCGTTGTATTGTTCAACAAACGTTCATACAGTGTGGGTTGTATTGTTCAACAAACGTTCAAACAATGTGGGTTGTATTGTTCAACAAACGTTCATACAATGTGGGTTGTATTGTTCAATAAACGTTCATACGGTGTGGGTTGTATTGTTCAACAAACGTTCATACAATGTGGGTTGTATTGTTCAACAAACGTTCATACAATGTGGGTTGTATTGTTCAACAAACGTTCATACAATGTGGGCTGTATTGTTCAAGAAACGTTCATACAATGTGGGTTGTATTGTTTAACAAACGTTCATACAATGTGGGTTGTATTGTTCAACATACATTCATACAATGGGGGTTGTAATGTTCAACAAACGTTCAAACAATGTGGGTTGTATTGTTCAACGAACGATTGAGTACATAGTACCTTGATGGTGTATTTTCTACTATGTACAACCTATAATACACCCCATTTAAAATATACACACATCTTGTTGATGGGAAGTCGAACCATAGATTACGTGTAAGATCCCTTCGTTTAGCTGCCTCTCATAATCTTCGAGATCGAGCTGTGAACTCCACAAATTCTGTGTTATCGAAGAAACAGGGGCTATTAGTTAAAGCTGTCTTCTGATATGCAATTCTGTGTTGTTGGACCTGTTCAGTGGAATGGTTTGCCTGTGGATCTACGCACGGGGAATCTTAAATGAAAATATAAAACATTACAAATTATATAAGAAGTCATTAAGGCCCCTTTGAGGTTGATCACCCTTCTTATTATAATAATCATTAATAATAATAAATTACAATTTATATCACTGTCAACCAGGGTCGATCCACTGCTGGATGAAGGTCTCCTCAAGTTGACTCCCAATAGTTCGGTGTTTTGCTCGTTGGTGCCATGTGATGCTGCCATGCTTCCTGATTTCATCTATCCAGCGAACCTTTGGTCTTCTTCTGGGCATCTTTATGCCTCTTAAGTACCATTGGATTATTTCGGATGTTCATCACGAATCAGACATTCTGGTAACGTGTCCTACCCTTTGTTTTTTTTCATTTTCTCGCACACTTTTATAACGTCTTCCACCTTTGTTATATTGTGAATCCAGGTGTTTCGTTTACAGCCTCTATTAGTATATCCCAACATGCATCTTTTTACAATTTATATAGCACCGTTTAAAGAAAAGACTCTCCCAAGGGCGCTAAATATGGGACAAGTTTAAAAAAAAGACTCTCCCAAGGGCGCTGAACTTGGGATACGAATCAACTATTATTGACATTAAAAATATAACAAAATACGTATAAGTTGAGCATAAAGATAGGAAGGTAGTGGCTGCTACATATTTATACATATTAAGAATCCGGAAGTTGCAGTACAATTTCCATTGTTATACATATTAGTTTATTCAAAAGGATCTTCTTCTAGTTTCCCTTAAAACCTCTATAACATTTTTCTAGTAGATTGGACGAAATTGCCATAAGACAGATAAGCACGTTGTATTATGAACAACGAAAGGGAAATAAAATATAAAAATAGTTTTACGACATCCGTAGTAAAGTTGGTAACACGTTTATCTTCTGACCCGGTGGTTGTGAGGTTGGATTCTAGTTACAACCCAATGATTTGATTACAAAAGGGTTCCACTCTGGTTTTCACTAAGACCTCTTTAATATTTTTTTGATAAGTTGGAAGACATTATTATCACCACAAGGCCGCGCCTTTATTCATTCCCTTTATCGAATTATAGCGCAAGTCTTTTGTTTACGTCTCGTTAGTTTACCTTGAAATGTATTTCTTTTATATTTAAAACCTTCGGTTTTCAAGATTTTCGGAATCAATTGATTTATGAATGCCATTTGTGGTTGAATTTAATTTGATATAAGAAATCGTTAAAATGTCACCAGAAAACCAATATTTTTAACGACTTCCCCAATCATTATTCTCTATAAATGTCACTGAAAGAGCACTCGCATCACAATAATACGAAAAAGTTTATTTTTGCTTTCAAACAAAAGGGAATTATTAGTAATATTCGTAATATTCGTAATATTCGTTTATCTTGCCGAGATTTTATTTTTAAACTAATAAGGCAGATTATTTTGATAAGCATTATTTGTTTTTGAATTTTTAATTTATAGCCTAATAAATGTTAAATAAATAAGAACATTTAGAAGAATACGTGAGCTGACAATGTATGACAGAATACGGAATGATGTATTAGGGATGAATGTGAACTTAAGGCTGGTGTATTGAGTAAGACGAATAAAAGCATTCTGAGATGGTTTGTGCATGTGGAACGAATGAATGAAGAAAGACAAATGAAAGAAATATAGTGTTAATTTGAGGCGAAGCTGTTGTGGAGGTATCTAGGTCTTTACCTAGAAATTAAGTTTGAATTTAGTCTATGATATTAAGAAAGAATGAAATGTGAAAAGTCTGGGAAATCGTGGATGTATAAGATGTCTGACGCTCTCTACTTTCTGCCTACCCCAACAGAGATGTATGTATTTGATGAAAGGGAATTCTTGAAGCCATATTTGATTGTCTTTCCGAGATTGTTTTTTTAACTAAAAAGGCAGACAATTTTGATGACCGTTATTTGTGTTTGAACTTTAAATTGATGACTATTGTGAAAAAATTTCTGGCTTGGGCATGTCCAACGAGTGACGAAATACAAAATGACTTGCGCAATACAAACATGAGTGGAGGCGTGGTAAATAAAATACAATGAAGCGCTAAATAAGTCGATAAAAACGAATAAAATTATGTTTTATTTATTTGTTTGGCACTTCAATACGCAAAGGTACAATCGGTCGGTGTATTGCCCTACGGCAATCTCTTCTGACCAACAAAGACAGTTGTCTCAATTTTAACATTTTTAGGCTACGCACAAGCAGTAAAACCCATTAAAAGAAGTTATTGTATAAAACACTTTATTAAGACGGGAGGGAAAAAATACAGGGGATAAGGAATTGTGTCGTTGAAGAGATATTTATTTTCGTTTATCTTACACATGACAAGAAATATACATCATTTGTGAAAAAATAACAGGCAATTTAATTTCGACACACAATTATATGGATCTGCGTTTGTTGCCTTTCATTTGTCGTGTCCCCAGTAAACTAGGCTTTTGCTTGTATCTCACTGAGGATAATGAGTGTAATGAGTTTTTCATTTTATCAAGCAAACTTTTGAAGGTGCTTGAGAAGTCTTTTAGCACTTGGTAGCTGATTTTAAAGTCAAGCGGCATGGACAGTAAAATATGAAGTGACGAAGGAAGAGCGACGAACTGTAAATGAGAAGAGACATCGCCTGCTTGAACGTAGCATAGGTTGGAAGAAATTTGCACATGGCAGTAAAGCCTCCAGGTTGTGCAATATACATTGGAAAACTTGCACCCATATCGCCTCAGCAATATATATTTTTTAAACTAAATAAATACAGAATAAACGCAGTTGAAATGCGTACACTGAGACGAATACATGGGGTGACAATGTATGACCGAATATGTAATAAAGTGATTATGAATGAATGTAAACTTTAGGTTGCTGAGTTGAATAAAATGAAGCACATCACTTTAATAAATGAAGAACAGCACTCTAATAAATAAAGAACAGCACTCTAATCAATGAAGAACAGCACTCTAATAAATGATTTGAGCATGTAGATCGAATGAATGAAGAAAAACAAATGAGTAGACCAAATGTGAATGGAAGGCGTGTGAGAGGAAGAGAAAGGAAAGTATAGTTGGATCGAGTTAATAATATTTTGAAATGAGAATTCGTAGAACGTCAAAGAAATCGTTGGAATTGTACACAGAGATGTATGGATATCGAAAAATGTATGTCGAGTGAGAAAATATTAGAACTCAATCCTCTCTGCCTACCCCGACAAATAGATGGAGAGGTGAATTGTATTTTATTGTTTTATTTTCAGACTGTCGTTGTTCGACCTATAACCTGGCGGGATTATTGCTATGTGACATTCTCTTCCAACGAACCGAAAATATTTTAAAGAGGCCGTAAGTGAAACTCACACTGGAATCTTTTTTAAAAAAATTGGGTTCAAACGGGAATCAAACCCGCAACCTCCGTGTAAGAATTTACTAGGACACGAAGATCGAAATGATGGTATGTACAGTATGTACGAGGCATATCCAGAAACTAAGTGTACTGAATTTTTGTAGGTTACAATTTTTTTTATTTAAACAAAAAAATTACGTGTTTACCGTAGTACATATGTAAGCTATTTTTCGACATAGTCGCCATTCCTTGACAGTCAGTATGCATTGACAGTCCCAAAACACGGATGCCATGATTTTCTTGGCTGAAATTTTGGTTTTGAACTTTTTGGCGGAGGGTGAAGAGGTGTGACGCCACTGTTGAGACTGCCTTTTGGTTTCAGGCGTGTAGTGTGCAACCCAAGTTTCATCTCCAGTAACGATGGAGCGGAGAAATTCATCTCCAGCGCCTCAGGTTTCAGCGCCTCAAAAACTCTTGCCTTTTTACAAAATTTCGCACTTGGCGGGAGATAGGGTTGACATTTTTCACGAAACGTGTTGTCGCGTCGACACTTCTCAACGTACTGACCTCGAATCGGTCTCGTTGCGGAGGGGAAGGATCAGGCTACACGGAAGTGTAGCCAACATGTCGAAAATAAAATCCATCCGGTCGTGAGATCCTCAGTACACTTACTTTCTGGATACGCCTCGTATAATACATACATTATGTAAAAAAACAAAGAAGTAAACTCGTACTCGAGTCCAGTCATTGAATCAGAACTCCGTCTCACTAATTGCAGCACGTAACATTCATTACATGATTCTGGTTAACCATTATAAAAGAATGCAAAGAATGGATGCTTTTTAGATACATTACTGATCACCTGCATGTCCCATTTAAATAAATCGCGCAACAAAAAGAAAAACAACAATACGCCACTTTTCGTGTCAATAATTACCCCAGTTCTGCAGCGGATGTGGCACTACGCAGATTCGCATCACTACTATATAATGTGAGATGCATAATGCGTGTTGTCACTGCACCGGGCCGGACTGTGCATCCTCAATGCACTTTTTGATATTTGCAATTATACAAAGGTGTCACGCGATATTTTTGTTGCGGTCAATATTAACGCAGTTAATGAATGAGTGAAGGAAGGCTGACAAAACAAATATAATACGAGTATATGAGGTGCATGGCTTCGCGGTAACGCATTGGACTTCCGTGCGGAAGGTTGTCGGTTCGAACACTGTGCTGTGGTACTTCCCTCGAATGATGCAGACATTTTTCGGTTATATCTATTCTTTCCAAAAAAAAATGGAATAAATATACCGGTATGCTCCGGTCGTCTCACTTCGGTGTGACATCGCATCCAGTACAGCGGTGTCGCCGGTGAGTTTGCTGGTTTGCAACGGCTCATCCACTTAAAATAACTGATTCGACGTTGGAAAGGCGAGGGGATCTTTGACTTCGAGACTTAGTAACGATGGATGGATTATACAAATGTGAGTGAAAGGTGCGGTAGAGGAAGTCCAAGGAATATATGGTTGAATCAAGTGTCTCTAAGGCTAAGGCCACATCAAAGTGCTTCGTTTAGTGCTAAGCTAGGGGTTACGTGACCAAAGTGCTTCGCACAAATTCATTTAACATTTGGGAGTGGTTGAGTCAACAAACGATGCCACTCTCAAAACTAACCAGAAAACTACTTCTCTCAGAGAACATCTCAAATTGGAACTTGTCGGGTGCATAACATAATGTTAATGTTATTTAGAAGTATGGAGTGGAGAGTTTCCATTTCTCTACAAAGAATTGCGGAATAAAACTTTCTCCATCTTGTAAAATCACTGTTCGCTAGGAGATTCACTAGGTGACTAATCATCACGTAGCGTGGTGCGAAGCGTGCAGTGTGGCCATTGCGATAGTATGGGGTGCGTTGGTTTGCTAGGATATGTCACCTAGCTCGCAGCGTAGCTCTAAGCACCAGGCGAGGCGCTTACGTGTGTGGCCGAGGCCTAACGCATTCGATGGTAGCGCTGTTATAAGATCTCTTTATAATTCACAAGTTCGTGTAGTAGATTAGAGTGTGACTCAAACATGTGAAACCCGAGAGGAATCTAAAATGATCTGACAGTTGAACGAGCCTAAAAGAGACTTCTGCGACACCTTTATAGCAAGGAGTATGGATTACCCATGGCTGGATAGTAAGCTTGGGTGTCACTCTTTAAGCATTAGAATATTATATTTACGTACATATGTTTATACATACCTACGAGTATATACAAATTGCTAATGGGAGAAATATCAAAAATTTGGTTGACTGACCAACTTTTGTTCAATGTACCGAACAATCATTTACTTCATCGAGAATTAAGATTGCCGGTGCAATATTCACGAACTGAGCTGTTAAGAGCATCACCACTTGTACACGGAATGACCTTGTTGAATGAATATTCTGATATCGATTTATTCCACATCTCGGTTGATAAATTGTGTATTAACCTCATCAATACACTTTGTAGGTATAACTTAGTCACTTAACAGGGAAGCATGAGTAACATTGTTTTTGTTAAAATTATGCTATACTTAGACTTAACAATATATTTTTTCTTTTTATTTGATAAAATTTGGTCAAACCTGTATCAAATGTAAAATAAATAAATGACTAAAAGAGACGGCGTGATGGTAGGTATGTCCTCGTATATGTACATATAGTATGTATTTCGTGTAATGGTGGACCTTCCTGATTGCCTTGGATTCTCTTTCAAAAGGTTTCCTTAGGTGTTGTATACTGATAGCAACTGGGTGCAAGAGTGTCAATCATTTGATAGAAGACCTCCGTGATATAGTTGGTAATAAAACCGCAGGAAACTTATCAAGTGAAGACAAATTACAAAGAACCCTATGTTGAACATCTAATATATAATACATTCGGCATTAGGTGGAGTATAGTGTTTTTGATCTCCCAAATGGGATGTCTTCAATTTCTTCCTGAAGCTCCACATGCTTCCTACATCTCTATATTCCTGAAGCTCCACATGCTTCCTACATCTCTATATTCCTGAAGCTCCACATGCTTCCTACATCTCTATATTCCTGAAGCTCCATATGCTTCCTACATCTCTAACACTTAGATGTAGACCATTCCACGCCACAGGACCTATAGGATCGATTCGGAACAATCTATTCAATAAGACGAATTGATCTCAGATCCTGTTTGAAGCGACTTCTTTAGGACACAGATCCGAAAGATACGATGGAGACATCCCATTAAGGGACTTGAATACAAAGATCGTTTGAAATCAATGCGTTTACTACACTCTGGCTAGTGTAGACTTGTAGAAGCTGTGTAATATGCCAATGTTTATGACTACCACAGACCAGGCTATCAGCTGCACTGAAAATGGACTGAAGAATCCTGCAGACCAGAATAAATTGAAATACAATGAACCAGACGCGACCCGACAAATTAATTTATATATGAGTTTCTATTTAGTTCGTTGGAAGACATTCATAAACTAAGATTAAAAAATATGACGTTAAGTAAACAATGTTAAGTAAATGAATGTACAATATCATTACAATATCCACCTGTTGTACGGATCGGATCGGATCGGATCCTTGCAAGTATGACTGTGAAGCATGAACCGTGACCGTTCCCGATGACTGGCCGCTCGACCACAATAAAAAAATAGTGCGCGAAGGAAACAACAATTATAATAATATTCTACCTAAGTGGATTTGCGAGCGTGAAAAGGACATTGACTGGACGGAGTATGTTACAGAGGAAGTGCCGGGAACAATATTATCTGATGATGCCGGGATACAGGATAATAATACGAATATTGTCACGCAGCGCGCAGTATGCCTGGCAGACCAGGAAAGGGAAATTTTATACATTATATATGTACACACTTCTTTCACGCAGAATACATATTTTGCTTCATTAATACATTAGACACGTTTCTTCTTCATCCATACATCAAACCCAATTCTGCTTCATGAATACATTAGACACGCTTCTTCTTCATCCATACATCAAACCCAATTCTGCTTCATGAATACATTAGACACGCTTCTTCTTCATCCATACATCAAACCCAATTCTGCTTTATGAATACATTAGACATGCTTCTTCTTCATCCATACATCAAACCCAATTCTGTTTCATTAATAAATTAGACATGCTTCTTCTTCATCCATACATCAAACCCAATTCTGCTTCATGAATACATTAGACACGCTTCTTCTTCATCCATATATCAAACCCAATTCTGCTTTATGAATACATTAGACACGCTTCTTCTTCATCCATACATCACACCGAATTCTGTTTCATGAATACATTAGACACGCTTCTTCTTCATCTCTACATCAAATCCAATTCTGCTTCATGAATATGTTAGACATACTTCTTCTTCATCCATACATCAAACCCAATTCTGCTTCGTGAATACATTAGACACGCTTCTTCTTCATCCATACATCAAACCCAATTCTGCTTCATGAATACATTAGACATGCTTCTTCTTCATCCATACATCAAACCCAATTCTGCTTCATGAATACATTAGACATGCTTCTTCTTCATCCATAAATCAAACCCAATTCTGTTTCATGAATTCACTAGACACGCTTCTTCTTCATCCCTACATCAAACCCAATTCTGATTCATGAATATGTTAGACATACTTCTTTTATCAGCACTTTGAAGAAAGGAAAAGCTTCTGTGTGTTGGCCTAGATAACGATCTATGTGGCCTAGTTTGACATAGGCCGAACTATTATGACTGGGCTTTTGACGTTGCTGGTCCTGAAACGTGGAATGATTTAACTCGAAACGTTAGAAATAGATGTAGTCTATGCAGTTTTAGAAACCACTTGAAGACATTCCTTTTTGGGAGGTCCTATCAGAATTTATGATTTTATATGAACCCTTACTACACTATACCCAAAGTCAAAAAAGTGACATAACATATCGAAAGATCTACGAAGTTTTCTTTGTAGTTCCTCTTCCTGCGTTTAGTTATATACGGTTTTGTCTTACCAAATATGTTTTTCTAAACACATACAAATGCGAGGAAGTGCCTATTTTTATGAACGCAGCCACCACCTTCCGATCCACATACTCAACTTTTTTTGTGATATTTTTTATATGATGTCAATAATAGTTGGTACAACCCCCCAAATTAGAGCATCGTTGAAGAAAGTCGTTGAAAAGCTTCTAAACTGTGCTATATACGAGTAGATGATCCTAGAAGTATTATTATTATTATTAGTCGATCACTGAGCGATATCATCGATTTCAAAACCTATCTGCAGACAGCATAGAGTAGGTAACATAATATGATTGAATATGCAACAATTAATCGCTAACCCGCGAAGGTCTCGCACATGCAGCACTCATAACGATATTGTAAACAAACAGCCTGCTTGCCAGTACTCGTGCAGTACCTTTGATTAGTTTATTAATGTACATTATGTTCTAACGTGAAATATAAACCGTAAAGCCCTCAGATTAGACGGTTTTCGTTTAAGCGATTCGATTTTAAACATATCAATCTCATGCCGTATTCGTATTAAGCGTTCTGCCTTCATTTAAACATTGACATTCCAAATTATTTTCTTAGTGCACGTATCTCCACAGCATTTAGCTTACTTTTATTCTTCTTCTGCCAAGTCTAAGTTTCACTTCCACTCATCAAGGTGGTCACCATTACAGCACAGAATATATTGTCATTTTTGATACAGCGCGATTAATATTTATTTTTTATTTAAGTGCTCTATTTTCGTTGTTTCCTATTGTTTCCTCTTTTTAATGTAATTTTCAACGTGCACATTTTGCGTAAACATACTGCTTAAATGACAAAAGAGTTTCTCTGAGTTAACCCGTGCATAGCACTCACTTTTTACCACGCCTTTTTCTATAACCTAACAAGTATATTATTAAAGCGGAAAATCACAATTCTGTGGGTATAGATAACTACTTTACTAGGCAAGTCCTGTGACGAAGCGGTTTCATTCCCTAATCACAAATTCTATTTGATATTCTTAAATACTTAATCACTTAGCTGAAACATTCACACCTTAATGTTATAATTTCAACCGCATTATCACAATCGCATCACAAACATGTACGAGTATAATACTATACAACAGCGCATCAAATCCACATTTCTTGTACTCAATGGTTTTAAAAGTGGATTTTAAATTCGGCCCCACTGTTTTGTAAAAGGACAACTGTCTGATTTTTCAGTTATGGTGGTAACATATTTCGTTGTAAGAGACTAATACAGTGTAAACCAAGGGTGGCCAACCCGCGGCCCGCGGGCCGCGTGCGGCCCGCTGGGTGTCTACTTGTGGCCCGCGGAGCATATGCACACATTTTTTTCTTTAAGTGTACATAAAACCACCAAAAGAACATTCTATCGTGCGTAGTTCGTATCATATCCCATATATGGAAGTATCTCAGTACATTGATTCAACTATCGTGACAATTTCTTCTATGGTATATTCGTATTAACAAACAATCACAACGTTGATGCCCATTTTAACAGGGGCGTTGATGTCCATTTTAACAAAATATAAGAATTAGCGGCACTGTATCCACTTAAGGACACTACTTGCTCACGAGATTTGTTAGGAGCTGTTACATCGACATTGAATCGCTTTTCGTTACAACTCAACAACCTATCGGGCTTAACAACAGATGGTGCTCCAGCAATGGTTGGGAAACACGAAGGTTTAGTAAAATTGATTGAAAATGAGGCCTGCAAAGTTGATAATACTTCGATGCTAAATTTTCATTGCATTATTCATCAGGAGAATTTATGTTCCAAGTCCCTTAAAATGGATCATGTCATGAAGTTGGACATCAAAACAGTGAACTTTATTAAGTCGAAGGGGTTGAATCACCGTCAGTTCCAAGAGTTTCTCAAGTCTTTGGATTCAGAGTATAATGACGTTACATTTTATGCAGAAGTAAGATGGCTGACCCGTGCCAAAGTGTTGAAAAGAGTGTTTGATTTGAAGCAAGAAATACAATCATTCTTCGCAAGCAAGTCAAAAAGTATCCCAGAATTTGAAGACAAGGAGTGGGTTAGCGACTTTGCATTTCTGGTCGATATAGTTAGCCACTTAAATGTTGTTAATACTCGTCCACAAGGAAAAGATCAACTAATTAATAACATGTATGATCTTATTTCCGCATTCCAAATGAAACTTGGGCTTTGGGAACAACAGTTAAGGACAAAAATCTTCACTCACTTTCCTACATTGTTATTGCAGCCAGACGTCACACAAATAGCGGCGGATAAATACGCTTCGTTGATATCCGACTTGAACCTGGAATTTTAAAACCGATTTCAAGATTTTAAAAAGCATCGTGTGCTTTTCGCTGCATTTGCAACGCCATTCTCCGAAGACGTGAATCTATTGCCAGGAATTTTACAAATGGAACATTGTGAAATGTGTTGTGATGCACAGTTAAAGGAGAAATTCAATCAGGTTGATTTGGAAGAGTTTTACAAAACATATTTGGACAAGGAGAAATATCCTGCATTTTACAAACATGCTCTATCGATGATTTCGCTATTTGGAAACACTTACACGTGTGAACAGCTTTTTAGTCGAATGAAGCATATTAAATCTCAAATGAGAACACGAATCACTGATGAGCATTTGGAAAACCTTTTTGCGTGTAACAACAATATCAATCGTTATCAACATTGATGCACTTTGTTTATTTTTTATTATTATTTTTTGTATTGCCTAACTCTAATCTAATAAATATGTTTGATTCTCATTTTTGTTATATCTTCTTAAAAAAACAACATATTTCTTGTTTGCTTTGAATAATAAAAGAAATTTTGTTGTATGGCCCGGTAGGAAATCTCATTTCTAAAATCTGGCCCGGCTGCTGAAAAGGTTGGCCACCCATGGTGTAAACGGAGGCAGAACGATGCAATATAGCAATTGCATTGAGGCTTTAATTACTCCCTTAGCCGTCACGATCGGTAAACAATGCCTGGAGGCTAGGAAAATTCTCGTCTGCTAATGCCGAACGCCGTGACCTAACCAAAGAGCGACAAATTCCATACTGTCAGCTGCTATACGAGAAGATCAAATCTGAATATTGAATTTTTAATCTAAATGTGGACGTAACATACGAGTATAGCGTATAGCGTATAGCGATAATGATTTACTGCTAATTAATACATTAGCATTGTCGAGTTTTTATTACCACAAAAGGAAATTTGGTCGAATCAAGTGAATAATATTCTGAAAGAAGGAAACGTAGTAAGTAAGAAATCGTAGAAATGAATGAAAATGTGTATGGATGTAGATAAAGGTAAGGATATGTGTCGAGATAGAAGAATCTGGTACTCTGTTTATGTATAACATAGCATAACATATAAAAGATGTATGGATGTAGATAAAGGTAAGAATATGTGTCGAGATAAAAGAATCTGGTACTCTGTTTATATATAACATAACATATAAAAGGAAATTTCTCAAATCGTATTACTTTTCGATTAATGTAAAAATAAAGATTGTTCTTGAAATAAGATGACACAAATCTAATAAAGGCTGTTCTTGAAATACGATGACACAAATCTAATAAAGGTTGTTCTTGAAATAAGATGACATAAATCTAATAAAGGTTGTTCTTGAAATAAGATGACACAAATCTAATAAAGATTGTTCTTGAAATAAGATGACATAAATCTAATAAAGGTTGTTCTTGTAATAAGATGACATAAATCTAATAAAGGTTGTTCTTGAAATAAGATGACACAAATCTAATAAAGGTTGTTCTTGAAATAAGATGACACAAATCTAATAAAGATTGTTCTTGAAATAAGATGACATAAATCTAATAAAGGTTGTTCTTGAAATAAGATGACACAAATCAAATAAAGGTTGTTCTTGAAATAAGATGACACAAATCTAATGAAGGTTGTTCTTGAAATAAGATGACACAAATCTAATAAAAGTTGTTCTTGAAATAAGATGACACAAATCTAATAAAGGTTGTTCTTGAAATAAGATGACACAAATCTAATAAAGGTTGTTCTTGAAATAAGATGACACAAATCTAATGAAGGTTGTTCTTGAAATAAGATGACACAAATCTAATAAAGGTTGTTCTTGAAATAAGATGACACAAATCTAATAAAGGTTGTTCTTGAAATAAGATGACACAAATCTAATAAAGGTTGTTCTTGAAATAAGATGACACAAATCTAATGAAGGTTGTTCTTGAAATAAGATGACACAAATCTAATAAAGGTTGTTCTCGAAATAAGACGACACAAATCTAATAAAGGTTGTTCTTGAAATAAGATGACACAAATCTAATGAAGGTTGTTCTTGAAATAAAATGACACAAATCTACTAAAGGTTGTTCTTGAAATAAGATGACACAAATCTAATAAAGGTTGTTCTTGAAATAAGATGACACAAATCTAATAAAGGTTGTTCTTGAAATAAGATGACACAAATCTATTAAAGGTTGTTCTTGAAATAAGATGACACAAATCTAATAAAGGTTGTTCTTGAAATAAGATGACACAAATCTAATAAAGGTTGTTCTTGAAATAAGATGACACAAATCTAATAAAGGTTGTTCTTGAAATACGATGACACAAATCTAATAAAGGTTGTTCTTGAAATAAGATGATACAAATCTTATAAAGGTTGTTCTTGAAATACGAATATGTTAAGATGACACAAATCTAGTGTGTAGGACACTTCTCTTCTAACTCGGTGGTTGTGGGTTCGAATTACTTTGATATCCAATTTTATAACAAAGGGCTCCATCATTCCGTTCTGTCGTGTAGCTGACGATACGCATTTTTTGAGATGAAAATGAACCAATATTTGTTTATAAGAAGTTATTTCAGCTGTATAAGGTCTTTAAGAGTTTTGTATCAGAATGGTTCGGCGTATGTTTTTGACGTTTCGTAAACGTTACTGTTTCCATCTTCAAGGCTTGTTTGTAGTCAGCGAGATGAAGTTGACTACATACTTACGGCGAAGTTCTGAAAATGGAAACTACAGCTTCATACGAGTAAGCCAAACCACGCAACACGACAATCCGAAAGACTTTATGTAACTGATACGAAGAATCGCAAAAGCCTCAAAATATAAGAATTTGTTTATTTAAAGTAATGAATGTTAGTGTCAAATCTTTCACACCACTTTGTCCATCTTCCAGGCTCTGCGGTAAAAAAAGCTACCAATGTTGACCGAGCAGTAAACTGTCCTTCTTTGGACATGTCGATAGAAGGGATGAAGACAGTCTGTGGACGCTTGTAGGGACTGGAAGTGTTGAGAGGCGCTGAGCAAGAGGACGGTCACCAGTAAGATGGATAGATCAATCAAGAAGATGACTCACTGAGTGCTGCATTCATCCGCTCAGGGACTGTAGGAGTGATGGCGAATCATTCACCAAGTTCCAGATTCAGAATAATCACTTTTCAAGTTTTTTTTCTTATTGAAGTGGCTTCTATTGGCGCGGTACGGCTAATTGGCCTGAACGTCACGAAAAGTGAAACGCTTGTTTGATAAATAAATAAAAAAAAATATTTAATTAAGAGAGATTTTCTTGAATTAAATTCCACATAACCATTTTTTATTTAATTAAGAGAGATATTCTTGAATTAAATTCCACATAACCATTTCCTAATCCTAAAAAATAATAATAAAAATCGTTAACAAATGGAAAAAAAAGCTATGCATAAAATCAACTTTTCCTAGGAGTTAAGAAGTTTCACTTCTACCGCGCGAGAGTCTCACGCATCTGTTTTTTCATTAATTTACATGGTGCTCCTCAATACAACCGAATTGGCATTGGACAAATAAAAGAGCATGGCTGGGAGACAATATTATCTTTAACCTCATTATTCGAGCCTACAAACTTTAGAACCTTTAGAACGGTACTCGCAGTTTGACATCGATACAACATTGTTCTCGGTCCAGTTAAACGAGCTTTCGGGTTTGTTAACGGACGTGTTTATAATACTATCATACTCAAGAGGCAGAAAAACTCGTAGATGTCTACCGCACAAATATTGTTACCAGATCAGTTTGTTTATTTTGCCAGACTAGTGCCCTTTATGAATGAAAACAAGTATTGTATATCATTGTATACAGTACAACTTAGCGGGCTTTGTGGCAATCTCTTCCAACTAACTAGAAATATTAATGTTAAACTATGTATTAAGTGAAATCCAGACTGCAATCCTTTTTTAAAAAATCTGGTTGCAATTGGATTCGAACTTGCAACCCCCGGATCGGAAGTTATTCGTCTTACCAACTAGGTCACGGTGGTCGTATCATTGTGGACCAAACCCAAAACCACCAGTGAAACCACCTTTCACACAGTGAAAGTCAAGCGCCTTACAAACTAGACGACGGAGTAAGTGATGTTAAATATGAATATATTCTATAAACAATGTTTACGTTACGAGTATACACATCTGGTGGCTGTTGCAGCACCCGCGGACTAGTGATTAATCAATGGCGTGCGGAGGCGGGAGATATGCGAGTAAAAAATTTATATTTAGTATTCGAAACTATGATTCACGGTATGGAAAAAAACACGCTATAAAGATACTTGTAAGAATATTTAATTCATTGATTTGTGCGAATGGATCGGATTAAATCATTAACATATTACTATAAACCGCTTCTGCGTGAACTGTGAACTGGAGATGTCACGCGAAACTGATTCACTATCTCAGGTTTACAGGTAACAAAGGTAACGAGTACCGCACTGAAGACCGAATGGTATCTTGACAGAATTTTCTATATAACAAGGGTTACCAGATTTTCTAAACAGCATATTGGGATTTTATGGTGTGTGTGTGAGGTGTCTATCGACTCGACGATTTAAATTGTAAAAAAGTAATTGAAGTATTTTTTATGAACTCGACAATATTGACGCAAAGGGAAAATGTTTAAGAGTTGTGAAACCTTTTGCATTATTTGGTTATTTATTACTTTTGTGTTTTCTTAATGGCTTTGTGTGTCTCTAATCTTCTTAAATTCATTGTTTTATAGCATTTTTATAGCATTTTTGTGACGTATCCAAAACGTTATGATTTGTCTCTATTATATGATTTACAAATTCTGAGAACTCGTCATTAGACAGACAATGCTTATATTCTTATATTCTAGTGCCTGTTTCTCTGTGTCATTCCTATATATTATTATATATTATATTTACTTTCACAAGCACATTCTATTTCATATATGTGTATGTCGCTTTTATACAGTTTAACTCCCTTTTATTTGGTGTTAAAAATCTTTTTGCCTGTACTATTGTTAATGTCCTATGAAGTAAGCACGAGACAATCGAGGTTATTCCATCAATATTTATAAATCCTATCCATTTGTCTCCACCATTCAGTCATTTTATTATGGGGTAATTATGTATACAATAAGTTACCTCTTTAATTTCAGTTACTTCTTAAATCATGCTGATCCTGAATCCTGATACTTGGCACGCTTTAAGAAGCGCCTGGACGTACTCTTCATTACGAGTCAGTACCTAATATAACGTGTTTCATTTCCCTCTCCCCCATCCCTTCCTTTCCTTTCATTGTAATATCTCACTTTTCTTCCCTCTCCCCCATCCCTTCCTTTTCCTTTCATTGTAATATCTCACTTTTCTTCCCTCTCCCCCATACCTTCGTTTTCCTTTCATTGTAATATCTCACTTTTCTTCCCTCTCCCCCATCCCTTCCTTTTCCTTTCATTGTAATATCTCACTTTTCTTCCCTCTCCCCCATCCCTTCCTTTTACTTTCATTGTAATATTTCACTTTTCTTCCCTCTCCCCCATCCCTCCCTTTTCCTTTCATCGTAATATCTCACTTTTCTTCCCTCTCCCCCATCCCTTCTTTTTCCTTTCATTGTAATATCTCAATTTTCTTCCCTCTCCCCCATCCCTTCCTTTTCCTTTCATTGTAATATCTCACTTTTCTTCCCTCTCCCCCATCCCTTCCTTTTCCTTTCATTGTAATATCTCACTTTTCTTCCCTCTCCCCCATCCCTTCCTTTTCCTTTCATTGTAATATCTCACTTTTCTTCCCTCTCCCCCATCCCTTCCTTTTCCTTTCATTGTAATATCTCACTTTTACGTTTAGTACGTATATCTCCATAAATTTCATCAAGATTAATTATCATTTAAATATTGTTTGCGAACATGTAGATTTCTTTATTCACTTTTATCTGGTCGGTTGGGAGAGAATGCCGTCAGGCAATAAGCACGCCAATTTGTTTTACAATGAAGTGTTCAATACATAAATAAACACTTTTAATAGGAGGAATCCCTTAAAGGGACGTTGGTTTGATTAATTAATCCTTTCGTGTGGTGGGTAGGCACCCTTTAACGGATATAATATGTTGAAGAGTCTTCTGTTTGATCAATCGAGCCTTCGTTTCGAGAATCGGTTTACGGCCGCTGAGATAAGCACGTAACTCGCAGTATGTTACCTTACATGTTGAAAATACTGTAGCATTTGGCTAGGTAATAATATTCGGGCAAGTCGAACGAGTGCGAGTATTGGTATCGGATAAGCTCTTAAATCAGACTGTTTATTTTTCGACTTCCGTCGAGAATCGAACTCGAAGTGTATCTGCATAACGACGATCATATTATGCAGTGGTAGAGGAGAGGGTAGACAAAGGGCGAGACATTTCCGCTGTGAAGTTGTGTGCAAAGTTTAATTCTTTATGTTTATTTTTTTACGTATATGATATTTTTTTACGTACCTACATGATATTTTTTTACGTATATGATATTTTTTTACGTATATGATATTTTTTTTAAGTATATGATATTTTTTTACGTACGTATATGATATTTTTTTTCGAATATATTTTTTTACGTTTATGATATTTTTTACGTATATGATATTTTTTACGTATATGATATTTTTTTACGTATATGATATTTTTTTACGTATATGATATTTTTTTAAGTATATGTTATTTTTTTACGTACGTATATGATATTTTTTTTCGTATATATTTTTTTACGTTTATGATATTTTTTACGTATATGATATTTTTTACGTATATGATATTTTTGCACAACCGTTTTACACCACTTGACCAATAGCTTGAATGTAAAAATGAAAAAACCGGTAAATGGAATATGGCAGTTAATTGGAAACCTTACCCACGACGATTCTCTTCCTCTTCTTAATGTCTACTTCTCGGAGTGCTACTTTGAGCCTCAAAAAGAACCCTGTTGCGTTCCTGGTTCGATCGTTCCACCGGGCTGGGCTGGTGATCCACCTCTGTCCCGTTGTTCTTTCACAAATCAGAATGTTAAGTGGTCCGAAAAGAGATTTGACTTCCGCCTCTCGCCAAGTTATGAACGCGCCGCGCTGGCTCGGAATGGAAAAATATTTTCCTATGAAATGAATTGTCAATCTCATTGCAGGTTGCCGAGATTAGTAATACACGAACGTTTCATGAGAATGGAAAATATTTCTGGTTTCTTTACGGATTTCGACTTGAATGGCAATAAGAACGATAATGGTAATCGATAAAAAACAGCTTTTTAAATGCCTCTTCAATATTTCTTAGAACACATTCTTATTTGTACCATTTATGGAACCGTCGTTTGTGGCAGGTGATACAGCGAAAGTTATACTTTATAGCATTGATTCCTATGAACACTATGCTACACTACACCTAAAGCCGAATGTGTTATTGTCACATATTAGAAGCTCTAAAAAGTTTTCATTATATATAGTCTTCCCTTAGATAGTTTCCAGCGGTTTTCTTATCAAATAAGTTATTTATAAACATATGCAACGCTATGATTCAACGCTACCCTGGAGGATGTGTTCAAAGAGCTTGAATGGGAAAATAAAGGAATCTGCGTTAATGGTTCATATCTGAGCCACCTTAGATTTGCAGACGATATTATTACCTTCGCTACACGTCCTGAGGAACTTCAGAGCCAAATACTGGAATTAGCGGAGGCAAGCAAATTAGCAGGTTTAAAAATTAATATTGATAAAACAAAATATATGTTAAACCGCTTTGCTGATGCCACAACTATCCAGGTGGACGGTACACAGCTGGAACAAGTCCAACAATATATCTACTTAGGACAAAGTATTACATTTGAAGACTGTACTTTAAATGAAATAAATAGAAGATCAAAACTAGCTTGGAGTTCCTTTGGAAGGTATTTAACCAATGCATCTTGCCAGTGCTAACATATGGATGCGAGACTTGGACTTTATCGGTACGAATGATACAAAAGCTCCAAACAACACAACGCAGCATGGAAAGGTGCATGCTAGGTTATACCAGAAGGGACCGAAAACGTAATGAGTGGATACGAGCCCAAACAAAGGTTGAAGATGTTATAGAGGTTGCAAAAAGACTCAAGTGGAAGTGGGCTGGACATATCGCCCGAGCAACAGACCATCGTTGGACGTATGAAGTAATCCAGTGGTACCCGATAGGTATAAAAAGGCCTGTAAGAAGACCTAAGGCGCGCTGGGTGGACGAAATACGTAAGCATGCAGGTATTATGTGGCAGCAATGTGCAAAGGACAGGATTTTGTGGAGACAACTTGGAGAGGCCTACATCCTGCAGTGGATAGATACAGGCTGATGATGATGATGATGATGATGATAAACATATGCAGAAATATTCAGTTTAATAAACGATTTATATTCAAAGCCGCTGAAATTCAACATATTACTGATAAAAAGTATTGCAAAAAAATTGTATCAAGTGAAATATGTTTTGGAAGAAGGAAGAATTGAAGGTAGGTGCATGGATGTGGCAGAGGTGAAAAACATGTGTCGAGATAGGAACGTATGGCGCCCTGTCTTCCCTGCCTATCCGACTAGAGTAACGGTGTGATGGTATATATGTTAAGATAAAATAAGAGCATGTAATTGTGTGGGAGCACTTAAGATATGTAGCCAGATTACTGTTTGTATTTATATTATATTATAGATACTTGAGTATGCCTGTCCGACGTGCCCATGTATCAGCTGTCCCGTTACCACTGCGATACTAGAGTGTGTTATAGAAGGAATACTCGTAAAAGTGCTCTAGACTCAGAGCTAGTTTTTTTATTCATCATTTTTATTTCGTAATTATTTATCGCAAAAAACTAAAACAGTCAGTGGCGTAACGCTTAATATCTTTAATTTAGTTTGCAAATTATTTGATGGAGAGTTGTTAACCCTTCCCTTACGGTGCTTAAATTGAAACGCGCGCTCCGGTGTTGGGTAGTGAGTACGCGATCAAAAATTAGCGATTTTAAATCGGAAAAATAAGAACATTCATAGATAATCCCCTTAATTAATTATAATTGAAGTTAAAAATTATAATAATTGAGATTTATTTGCTGAAAACATTAAAAAACCATCTGGCAACGCTCACGGAACGGGCGTACGTCTAATCTATTAGCAAGCCCAGAAGCAACTGCGGCGCGGAGCAGTAGTGGCTTACCCCGGCGTGGCTTACGCTTGCGACGATTGAGACAATTGAGCTCCTTGCAATTCAGTGGAGTATGCAAGAGTGAGATGCGAATATAGTGTCGCGCTTCCCGCATACTCTTCACCTATCGTCAAGACGAGGCACTCACAGCGTTTAAATGCGAATTTGTTTCCGATCTTCACAAAATACCCACGATATAGTCGATAAACTCTGATTATTATTAATATTATTTTTTAAATCAATGCGTAAATATATTATGGAGGAATACCTAAAATCTTAACCTTGTATTTATTATATTTATAGAGATATTGATGGTTATTAGAAGCAACGTGTAGAAGATACCCAACACAGGGAAGGAAAGGTTAAACATTATATAATGAGGTGCTTGAAATTAAACTATTATATATGTTATAGTATTCTCCACAGCACTGCATGAAGCGGTAGCATGGACTGTAAGGAAAAAGGACGGAAACTGTTCATAAGTGAAATACGAGCACAAATATTTATATAAAACGGGTTTTCAAATGTTCATTTAAATTAAGGGAGTATTCTACTCTAGGGGCGTGAATTTCGGGCGTTTTTTCAAACTAAATAAAAAAAAAACTAAAAATAATTTTCCTATACATTTTTTTAACTTTGTTTATTTGAGAATGTACAAAAAAATTTGAAAAAAAAAATTGAAACTTCAAGATGTTATCAGCTGTTATATCTTGTCGTAAAAAAGTGGGTAAGCTGGTCGACATGATTGGAGCCCTTTTATAAATTTAAAACAAAAATCATACACAGTTTCTTAATAAATAATAATGTCGTTATAGTTGGTACCAAAAAAAAAGAAAAATCATAAAATGGCGGCTGTCCAGGGGGGAAGTACTCAATCTAAAAGTACTACATCTTTATATCCTAACACTCAACTGTTTTTTTTTGTAATATTTTAAATTCGTCAATAATCCCGAATCAGAGCACCCAAATTAGATGTTTCTTTAAAATCTTTTGCATGGTTGGACAACATAGCCACATGGTATTTAACCCGTCAGGTTGTACTGTACACAAACTGTAAAACACTTATTTTCAAATAAATAGCTCTTTTTTCTCTTTAAAAATGTATAGTTTTCGCTTAAGCCCACTTTGACATACACTGGTTGGATGGAAAATAATGCCATATGGTAATAAGTGCCCACAAGGTTGTTATTGTATACAAAATGCATTACAAAAAAAAAGTTAATTGATTTTGAAGCCACGAAGTTGACAATTCTGTAGTTCTCCAAAACTCCACAAATCATGGGTACGATCGATTTATTTTATTGGTACAGTTCACTGATAAGTGTTTTACAGAGATGGGTGGGTTGGTCCTGTAACTAAATCCTAGGCCTCCAGGATCACAGTCTTATAAAAGTAAATATTTATGAAGACTTTGTAAAGCATGTCAACTTTCCGAAGATTTGTACTAGTTTTTCATGTAACAGGGGTCTCTCTTATGTTATCCCCTTTCGATTCCACAGTACGATTGTGTTATAAGAGTATGATAAATCCATTTGATAAGCCAATGCTCCGGACCAAATATGTTTTAGTTTGAAGATTTAGTACATTAGATACCTCTAATTTGTGTTTTAAAATATTCCGAGAAGAATGAAGCGCAAAAAAACCAATGAATTATGGACAGATTCCAGGAAATGGTGGGGAAAATCCTGTCGTTAAATTATTTTATCTCAAATCGCTTCTGACTCGTACTAAAGTAAACTGTGGATTCCGATATTTCTTTTTCTAAAAATCTTAAATTGTAAATAGTAGAGCAGTGGGGTGTGCAGTTTTAGGAAATACTTGGGCAACATTTTTGGGAGATCTTATCAACATTTATAGTGGTATATAACCACTACATACTACACTACACTACACCTAAAGCCTAATGTGTTTTTATCATATGGAAAGATCTACAAAGGTTTCTTTGTAGTTTGTTTTCTACAGTTTTCTTAGCAAATATGTTTTTCTGAACATATGTCTTTTAATCTGTCAATAATAATGCGTTCGAATCGTGCGTTCGAATTTTCTTAACGAAACTAAGTTGAAGTGCTTTTCGTGTTGTTTGCACTTCAGACCTCCTTTGTGCAGAAGAAGGTTCGAAACCCGAGGAGAACCACTCAGATCTGAGTAACTAATCAGATTTTCGAATAGCAACATTAAATTTTTTTCCCAGCGCTGCTTCGTAATATATTTTCAACTCAAGAGCGCTTTTAGTGCGCCCTTGAGAAGAGACTGCTCTCTGAACGGCGCTATATACATTATATTTATTATTATTATAGAATTCCTTATAGCTTGAACTATATATATCGTATACATATAGACTATTAAGATTTTCGAATCCAACAATATGGACCTAAAGCTCCGCAAGCAATTGGTCAAAACATATGTGTGGAGTATTTTGATGTATGGTTGCGAGACATGGTGCATAGACGAAAGGGATCGAATAAGATTGGAGGCCTTCGAGATGTGGACCTATAGACGATTCCTAAGGATTTCCTGGAGACACCACATTACAAATGACGAGGTTCCCAGCAGGATCGAAGAAACCAGGCACCTGTTAAACACCATATCGGAAAGGCGTGCAGAATAGATGGGTCATATGCTGCGACATGAAAATCTCCTGCACAATATACTGGAGGGAATGATTGAGGGATCGATTGGTAGAGGGTCCCCTCGCCGAGAGTATCTGGAGTAAATATGCCACGACATGGACTGCACCTCCTATACAGAACTCAAGAGGATCGCTGAAGACCGAGCGGAGTGGAGGAGGAGATGCAGGGCTTTGCTGCTAACCAATCCCCAGGATTGAAACTGAAGAACAAGATAGACTATTTCGAATAATACATTTCAGTAATAAAGGCAAATGGAACTAAGCGTAATATTGTATATCCAAATATCCCTCTGATGTGTACTAATGTTATATATCCAAATATCCCTTTGATGTGTACTAATATTATATATCCAAATATCCCTTTGATGTGTACTAATATTATACGTGATTTAAATAACAGTTTCACATATTGCAAGTAACATACTCGTATATACTCGTATATATTAAAATATAAATTGGAAAAAATATAACGGAATCGCAATGTACACGGATGATAAACTATACAAGTTTTATCACCGTTACCATTCGGAGATGGCTATTACGTTGTACGCCTTAACCCCATCTTCCTATAGCACCTGCAATGTTCGGGTAGGTTTATGAATTATCAAGACGAAATAAAGTTGGATAATAAGTTCTACGCCATCGGTATGGCAATCTTTGAAGGGGGTCGAATACTGGGGGCTGAAGACAATATTGTCTCTCGGCCATGCTCTTCAGCATATCCGAATTACCGATCTGGGTATAATGATGGCTACCATTAGAAAGAAAAATAATAAATATTGACTAACCATGTCATAAAATAGATCCGCAGACCTAGTCATGGACGAGTATAATCAAGCAACGACTGTATTAGACACAGTCAATTGATATATTCATAAATATTTCGCAACTTTATCGATTTTCCCAACCAACCAATAAACAGTGTTTACACGCAATCTCCGATGAACTCACTTTCCGTAACACCTGCTTCAATTAATGAATCAGATATTTCTTAGTATTAGGCTCACGTTTTTATAAAAAGTATTATAAAATATATCTATTATACATAACATATATATTGTATATACAAATGTCAATGCTGAATTAATACCATTTACTTCTTCGTCATTTATTAATTGAGTAATTGAAATGTTAATTTTATTTATTATTCTCGAGTTACTCGGTTATATGAAATCATGGGTTTAGTTTGCGAGTTCATTTTAGTTGACAAATAACAAACCGATAAACTGTCAATTTATTTTTTATTCCAAATTTAGGATTCTAGTTTTATTGTCCCAATTAATATTGATTTATTATGTATTTGTGTTCTTTGTTTTTTTTTCTGTTTTCAACTAAATGAAGTTCGAAGTTCGAGATGGTCACTTCGCCCGTTTTGTGAACGTCGGCCGATGTTTTTTTCATGTTTTCAGCAATTAAATTTCAATTATTATCACTTTTGACTTCAAATTTAAGTAATTTAAACGATTGGCTATGAATATTCTTATTTTTCCGATTTTAAATCGCTCATTTTTACATGCGTATTGATGTGTATTGAATACACAGTACCGAAACGCGCGGATTTTTTTAGCACAGGAAGGGAAAGGTTAACAATATAAATACTATATGGGAGTGTTTAGTCTGAAGACGAAATCTATTTGGCGCTTATTTGATTTATCGTCATGTGGGTTTCTCTTCAAATAAACTAAAGTTTCGTTGAAGAGGCTCCATAGGACAACCAGATTGGAACCATGAGTAAAAAATGGGTAATCTTCTGTAGTTCGGAAATTGTAGGATGAGTCCTGTGACAACATTATGTAATGTATTTACCTAAATAACTTGCTATTTATTAGAATTGAGGCTTATATTAAAGTTGATAAAATAATTAAGTTTCAAGGTTGTATTGGGGCAAATTTGTGAGCTTTCACAGGACTCATCCTAGAATTTCCGAACTATAGTGTTTATCTCGCTGGGTGGAACTTATTTGTTCCCCGTAAGATCGCGGGGGCGTAGTGAGATCGAACCGATCTGAACTGTTATTGTTGTTGAATAATTGGACTTATTTACAAAGCAAATTACCGAGCCGAAAACAAGAAACAAGTTATCGAATGTCATTCCAAAGAGACATGGGCGTGGAGTGTTCCTGCAGCGTTTAAATAAATGGCCAACAAGACTAACCCGAAGGTTAAATGTATCTTATTTTATTTATTATTTACTATGCTTTGCTAACTTATGTAGTTAGTCATCGCTGCTGCATCATACTTATTTATACACGTGATCCAAAATGTAAGCCTGAAATTGCTGTCACCGGCAGCCAGCTGCCGGCAGCCGGCGGCCTGGTGTGAAGTGTGAAGGAAGGAAATTTAAACAATTACGTAATGATGCAATTACGTCAGTTATCAAAAATAACTTTACGGTTAAAATAATACTTGTAGTAACTACTGTAATTTCAGGGTAACCATTAGGTGATAATTTTGAGAGGAAATTCATAAGAGGTCCATGAGATTGCGAATTCTCTTCCCATTGGAACAAAATTTTTCCATGAAAAGTTTTCCGATTTGGTTTTCACTTATCAATGTCTTTCAATGTCTTTGTACTCGTATTATTGTATTATTTCAATGTCTTTGTATTATTGTATTATTTTACAATTTCGTTGAATACAGTACAACCTGAGGGATTATTACCATGTGGCAACTACTAAATACAATACAACCTGAGGGATTATTACCATGTGGCAACTACTAAATACAGTACAACCTGAGGGATTATTACCATGTGGCAACTACTAAATACAATACAACCTGAGGGATTATTACCATGTGGCAACTACTAAATACAGTACAACCTGAGGGATTATTACCATGTGGCAACTACTAAAATATTAAAGAGGCTTTGAGTGAAAACCAGACAAGAATCATTTAAAACAAATCTGGATTCCAACAGGAATTGTACCCGTAACCTCCAGATTGGGAGAGGCGTTTTACCAACCAGACCATGTAACACGTCTTGCTGGTTTGTTGGAGATTACCTCGTGCCAATAAATCCGCAAGGTTATGTACTGTATACAACGAAATAGTAATATACAATGCAATAAATGGTAAAAATGTACCCTTGGGGGGAAAAGTAAAGTTTAATTTCACTATTATTTTTTTAATACTTGGAAATACTTAGATGACCTACTTAATAATGTTGTTAATACACCTGTCTTCTAGCACGGAGGCTGCGTGTTCCATTTCCGATGGTCCCCGTTGTTTTAAAAAGTATACGGAGGTCGTCAATAATTTGGTTGACAGAAGATTTTTATTCATCATTGGCTTCCTAGTTGAACTTTTAGATCTCATTTACTCTGAGTTTATTTAGTGAACTTATGACTTACCCTTTATATATTAATAACACAACGCTCTCGGATTAAAAAAAGTAATGTTTGTGCAGATTCTTCGGTTCATTTTTGAAAGACTTAAAAAACTAACATAAATATCTGAAATTAATGGAGGGCAAGGAAACTGTATTTACTAAATAATCCAGGAAACCATTTAAGGATATATTTTAGTAATTTAAAATATAACTATATGATTGATATTAAGTTAACAAAAGATAAAAGGGCGTATATTACAAAATATTTATGTTAATGATTAATCTTCCGCGTGGATAAAAGGTGAGAAGATTTGTCCACTATACCTGCAAAACGGACATTTTGTAATGTAATCATTTGTATGTAAGCATTTTATGATTGAACCATGTGAACGAGATTTAAAAAAAAAAAGAAAATATAGTCTATTTGAGAATATGTTTGGATTCCGAAAATGCGAATAAAGTAGGTTAAGAAAATAAAATTTAGCGTTCTTTCCTTTCTGTCTACGCCTACAGCGAAATAACGTGGTGGTAAATAACTTGAATAATGAATAATGGTCCCCCCATTTTTAGATACTTATGTTGTTTTTCGTATACCTTAATAGGTACCGAGTTTGCGATAATATCGTAGATAATAAAACAAACCTCGCGTCTTCTATGAGAAAAACATAGCGTAATTAATTCTAAAATAACAGTTAGATTTAACCGGTCGAAAATATATATACCTGGCCGAGTTAGTTCTCATTAAAATGCGTTCCGATTCAATTAAAGGTAACGAGTGCTATTTTTTTTATCAATACGTGAGTACTTCAATTTCTGTGTCTAGTTCATATAACACTGATTAGTTTGGTTAGGCCTAGTCTAGATAAGTTTGGTTGACGTTAGAGTTAACTTTAACTACGAAATTGTTAAGTAAATATTTGGACATATGCACTCGTATCTAAGGAGTAAAAGAGTCGTCCCACAAAATATGTTTTCAAAAATATAATTTAAAAATTTAATTTATACCGCGCTATTTTTACAAGTCTCAATGTCTCGGCGCTTCTTAGTGCAGGTCAGAAACTATTCCGTGATAAGGGACCACTATTCCAACTATTATATTTACATATAGAGAGGTATAACATAAATAGTTCGACAGATCCGAGCTGCAGCCGCTCGCGTGATGTCAGAAATCTCATTAAAAAATATATTTTCTAATTCATTTCTGTTTTGTCAAAAATTGGATTTTTTATTTTAATTTCTCTCCTTACGCTGCACGCTGCAGTGCATCTGGGGTTGTGTGCTGATAAACATTTAATTTCCTCGCTCTATTGGTGGAAGTGTTTCTCGACTGGGGGTTGTTATGAGATGAGCCTAGACTAGACCTTTTGAGAGCTTCAATTGTACTCTATTTTACATTGTCTCGAAATATATGTGTAATTTCAGGATATTGTACAAACTTCATAAAGGACAAAAAAATGTGAAATGTTATCGATCAATGGAAAAAAAATGGGTGGTGTTTTCTGTGGCCAAGTTGATAAGATACCTATTTCATAACCTAAGGTTTGTGTGTTCAATTCCCTGGTATCTGTTTTTTTAATGGTTTTAGTCTGGTTTTTACTTACTTAATTTAAGGGATATTTGATTTTTTTCTATTCGTTTGGAAAAGATTGTCACATGGTCATAAACTAGCTTAAGTGAACTGTATACAACGAAAAAATACTATATAAAAAATGAAACCAATGTTCAACTGCATTTTAGATATAATTGCATTTCAAAGACTATGCATTTTCCACCGCTTATCGATAGGACGCGAAAAACTACTCAGTTGTCTTTACCGAATATAGTATATGGTATAACATACAATACAATACAATAACGCGACAGCAACAGTAAATCTCCACCAAAATACCGATAAATTTCCAATCAGTAAAGGTGTCCGCCAGGGCGATACCATCTCGCCAAAATTATTCAACGCTACCCTGGAGGATGTGTTCAAAAAGCTTGAATGGGAAAATAAAGGAATCTGCGTTAATGGTTCATATCTGAGCCACCTTAGATTTGCAGACGATATTATTACCTTCGCTACACGTCCTGAGGAACTGCAGAGCCAAATACTGGAATTAGCGGAGGCAAGCAAATTAGCAGGTTTAAAGATGAATATTGATAAAACAAAATATATGTTAAACCGCTTTGCTGATGCCACAACTATCCAGGTGGACGGTACACAGCTGGAACAAGTCCAACAATATATCTACTTAGGACAAAGTATTACATTTGAAGACTGTACTTTAAATGAAATAAATAGAAGATCAAAACTAGCTTGGAGTTCCTTTGGACGACTAAACTACATCTTCAAGAGCAATCTCCCAATCTGCCTCAAACGGAAGGTATTTAACCAATGCATCTTGCCAGTACTAACATATGGATGCGAGACTTGGACTTTATCGGTACGAATGTTACAAAAGCTCCAAACAACACAACGCAGCATGGAGAGGTGCATGCTAGGTTATACCTAAAAGGTTATACCTATTACCTAAAAGAAAGATCTCAATACGTAACAATCCGTAACAAGTCTTCTGTGGAATTTATCGCAAGATCTGGTATACCACAAGGATCCAATTTAGGTCCCCTACTATTCCTCATATTAATAGACGACATTCAGAATTCCATAAGTCACTCGACATGTTTATTGTTCGCTGACGACTTGAAAATATTCAAAAAGATCAATTCACCTCACGACTGTGCACAGTTACAACAGGACCTAGACTCCCTAGTCTCCTGGAGTGAGCAAAATCATCTTCTGTTCAACATTAACAAATGTGTCTGTGTATCTTATAGTCGATCGTTTTCACCAATCCACCATCAGTATACTAGACAGGGAGTGGCACTAAACAGAGTTTCTGAATTCAAGGATTTGGGCGTAACCTTCGATGTCGGACTCACGTTCGTTAACCATGTCTCACGTTTCAAATCGGACTGTTACAAACTACTCGGTTTTGTAATGAGAATATCAAGAGAATTTAACAGCACCGATATCCTCCGAAACTTATATAATTATCTAATTAGAACCAAATTAGAATATGCATCTACGGTTTGGGCTCCTCACCAGCTCAAATATAAAAACAATATAGAACAAATACAAAAAAAATTCCTCAGATATCTATGGTACAGAACAAAGGGCGATTACTCAAAATATGCTCACCATGCCGAACTTCTCACGGTGTGTAACTATAGAAGCCTCGAAACAAGAAGGCAAGAATCCATTGCGATATTCCTAATAAAGGTTTTCCAAGGTTCCTTTAACTGTCCCGCGATTCTAGAAGCACTAAGTTTATATGTACCCAATAGATATATCCGTGCAAGGAATCACCCTCTGTTCTACATACCAACTTACAGGACGAATATCATGGCTAAACACTCAGTCACGCGTGGTATAGAGATATTGAACCAACTGAATGACACGGTTGATATATTCTCGGTACCGTCTAGCAGTATGAGAAGAATCCTGGCTGATATTATTCTTAACGAATAAGCTAACGCTAGAAGCAAACCCTCTTTGTGTAACAGGAGAAATCCGTGCAAAGTGGATAAAAAAAAAAAAAAAAAATACCAGAAGCGACCGAAAACGTAATGAGTGGATACGAGCCCAAACAAAGGTTGAAGATGTTATAGAGGTTGCAAAAAGACTCAAGTGGAAGTGGGCTGGACATATCGCCCGAGCAACAGACCATCGTTGGACGTATGAAGTAATCCAGTGGTACCCGATAGGTATAAAAAGGCCTGTAAGAAGACCTAAGGCGCGCTGGGTGGACGAAATACGTAAGCATGCAGGTATTATGTGGCAGCAATGTGCAAAGGACAGGATTTTGTGGAGACAACTTGGAGAGGCCTACATCCTGCAGTGGATAGATACAGGCTGATTGTGATGTGATGACATACATAGTAACATTTCATTATATTTCCTCACAACTGGCCTAAATAAACAAATGGTTTTTTTTAACAAATCGGTTTGTTCATTCATTTAGTTGAAAAAAAATGAGATTAACCTAATTCATTTCCAAGTAATCTTACATCCGAGAACTTATATTGACATATTTTTTTCAATTAAAAATAACTTAAATTTTCACATCCGAGAACTCACATCCACACTTTTTGAAAAAAAGATTCCAGTCTGGTTTTCACCTAAGGTATCTTTAATATTTGGTAGGTTGGAAGAAATTATCACATAGCAAAAATTCACTAAAGTGTACTGTATAAAACGAAAGTGTGTACAATACAATGCTTAAACCTACCCTTAATATAATATATAAATACACGGAGAACAAAAAAATCCAATTCTCTCGGCTTCTTAAATACTTTCTGGCGTTTCTTTTGACATTTTAAAATCTTTGTATTGTAGTATAAGTCATTTTAACTTTTGGAACATTGCAAATGCGAGGAAGTGCCTAATCTAATGGTCGCAGCTCCCACCTTCCTATCCTCAATTTGGAACATTGCAAATGCGAGGAAGTGCCTAATCTAATGGTCGCAGCTCCTACCTGCCTATCCTCAATTTATGTATTTAATATTTTTAATCTGTTCGAGTTCCGAGTAAGAGTGCCCTTTAGAAGAGTTTGCTCTCTAAACGGCGCTATATAAATTGTCCTTTTTATTATTTATTTGAGTCAGCGCAACTTCTCGTGGGACAATTATTGATTTCCTTATTGTAAATCACGCCTTACAGATAGTGTTGAGTATTTATTGTGTTAATTCGGGTTCATCCACACCTCTCCCATGTGTAGCGTTGGATGGATGTTGTAGAGGATTCATTGAACCGGTATAGCCTTCGGCCGAGAGGAGATCATGGATGTTCCCTCTCTGCCACGAGAGATTTTCGGCTTCGGCTCGGCTCGGCTTGGCTTGGCTTGGGTGTATTTCTACTGGTACTGGTATTCTACGTATCATCATGATGTCAGACCTGCATGGGCCGCTTGGGCCGCTTTGCGAAGTTACGTCATCCTTAAACTATTTCTATTCTTACAGTTTGGTCGAGTCGTTTATTACTGAGGTATTAAGATTTATTTGTTTTTACCAATACCCGGGAATCGAACATGGTACTTAAATTGGAGTATCAGGTACGTCAACCACTATTACTAACTACGACTGCGTAGAACTTTTCACTTCCAGACCAGGGGTTTTGGGTGTGATTCTCGATTGAATATAATATGTAAGTATATGATAAAAAGAAACCCTCCATGGCCTAGTCAATAAGACGTTTAGGGAGCTGTGTCTTAGTGGGGCGAGATGATAATGATTTGTTGATAAATAAAACACGTTTTGGATCGCAATGCGGAAGAAGAACCTGTCCTTTTTTATTAGTAACGCAGGTATTTATATATTTTTAGAATGTGCGCGAGAATGCGCTCGCGATATGCCTACGTCTCGTTTCTGTGAATGCAAAACGATTAATTGTTGTATGTAGGTATCATTCAAATACGGAACTGGCGAGACAGCCGTGGTGCGTTCTCTCTCTAGTATGGAATGCGGTCCGCTGGCTATGGGTTGAATGGCCGGCGGGTGAACTTTGGACTCGCTTATTTAAAATTGTCGAGGAGTGCGAAGGTCATCTCATCGGTCATTGACCGTATGTATGAACGCCCACAGTATTCGAGTGGGCGACCGCCACAGACGTTTGGACTTTGGGTATCCCAACCTGGAGTTTGCGGGTTCGGGTTGTTGATTTTTATTGGAACCTTGATTTTTATAAAAAGGATTTCAGTCTGGTTTTTTCTCAAGGCCTTTTTAACAACTTTTTAGTTGGTTGGAATAGATTGCCACGTACCAATAAGCCCGTTAGGTCACATGGCAGTAATCCTAGAGGGTTTTGCTGTGCACAAGAAAAGTGTTATACAAGATACGCTCGGGCGCTGCTATAGCTGCCAAACGTGATTTGTTTGATAATAGTGACTTCGAGTCGCGAGCTAGAGCGCCGCGCCGTTGAGGTAAGTTTGCTCTATAAGGGGCGGCGCTATATAACATTGTCTTTTGGATTATATTGGATAACATTCAAATCAAGTTTAAAAAATATATATAGACTTAAAGGATTCATCATAAAATAATTAATTGAAAAGTAATATAAAAGACAACGCACAGAAAAACATCAATAATCATGAACAAAGTAATAATCAATTCTAAAAACATCAATAATCATGAACAAAGTAATAATCAATTCTAAAAACATCAATAATCATGAACAAAGTAATAATCAATTCTAAAAAGTTCAAAAAAGGCTATTTATTAAGTTCTCGAGAATTACAGGAGAAATCTATCTTAAGGTTTGGATATTCGAAATGTCAATTTACAAACTAAATCTAAAAATCATCTATGTTAATTTACAAACTAAATCTAAAAATGATCTATGTTAATTTACAAACTAAATCTAAAAATGATCTATGTTAATTTACAAACTAATTCTAAAAATGTCCGTGACTACAGGTTACTCATTTCAAATCTTACGAAGTCCAGGTAAGGGAGAATTCGCAAAATAATGTATTATGTAATTCTCGCGTAGAAACTTGTCCTGCTACCCAGTTATCAATTCCGAGAGTTTCCGACAATCGATAATTCCATTTATGATTTTGAAAAGTAGGATTAAGTCTGCTTTTATTCGCCGATCAATGAAGATTATCAAAAACAAGGTACGATAACAATAATTTTTAATTGACATAATTCGTACTATCGGCGCTTATGAGCTGCATTTTGTTAATCCAAAAACGCATTTTGTTAAGACGAAAAACACGCTATAAATTATGAAAAATCGAATCTAATCAAAAACACTTGAACTGAAATCCCTAATCCAAACTCACCACTAACCAACTCCAAGAAAATGAAGAGGATTCAAACTCACCATTAACCAACTCCAAGAATATGAAGAGGATGCAAACTCACCACTAACCAACTCCAAGAAAATGAAGAGGATGCAAACTCACCACTAACCAACTCCAAGAAAATGAAGAGGATGCAAACTCACCACTAACTAACTCCAAGAATATGAAGAGGATGCAAACTCACCACTAACCAGCTCCAAGAATATGAAGAGGGTGTAAACTCACCACTAACTACAAGAAAATTAAGAGGATGCAAACTTACCTGGAAAGAAAGAAAAAATCAAATTATTATTAAAATCAATATAATATTTCAAATTTATCAAAAAATAATCAATGTACTCGTATTTATTTGTGTATTTATGTTTTTTTTAGGAAAATGCTGTTTACCTATTTAACACTAATAACCCTTTTATTGGGAGAGCTGTGGCAAAATGGGCATGGACAGTGAAATATCATGTAGTTTATATCACATTTAATTTTTATATTTCATGTGACAATTACCAACTAACCAAAAAGCTAAACGGCCGTGAATGAAAATTAGGCTGAAAACCTTTTTAAAAGAATCGGTTATATAATAAGGGGTATCGATGGGAGTTCTCTTTATTCAGTTAATATAAAAAAATACATAGCTAGTATTAATAATACCTTAAAATATAAATTCAAGTTACCCGACAACTAACCCAACTATTTATAGTCACTATCATATTATAGACGTATACAAAACATCCAACGATATTTCTCAGCAAATTACTAAATAACCAGGTGTACCTGGGTGCGTCATATGTTATCTTTAATGTTGATACAACCTCCCAGAAAGGGTTGTCTTTAAATACTTCCTAAAGCTGCATACACCACCAATATCTCTAGCATTAAGAGGCAGACCATTCGGGCTACAGGACCAGCAACGGAAAAAGCCCTGTCCCTGTAATAACCGGTCATATTGAATGGATTTAGAACAATTAATTTACTTAAAGAAGACCGACTCGACCTCAGAGTTCTGCTCTTCTTCGAAGCAACATCGACATTATTAAGACGAAAGAAGCCATTGCCACGCTGCCAGTAAATTGTCATCACCGCATATAGCGGCTAATGTGTTTTTAACAAGTGAATTAAATATTGTCATTTTAACGAATATTAAATTGCATGTTTTTTTTTTCAGTAAATCTGAATTTCTTTTAGTATGAGCGCTAAGCTAATTTATAAAACGCAGACCATTCAAATGGCGCTAAAAAATAAAATTGTTTGTTACGAGTAGACCCATTAGCAAACATTGTTTTATTTGCACCGGTCTTTTTTTTATTTATCACTTGGCACGGATAATTCTTGTTACACAAAAATGATTCGCTACTAGTTGCTTATTCGTTAGGCAGAATATCAGCCAGGATTCTTCTCATACTGCTAGGCGGTACCGAGACTATATCCACAGTGTCATTCAGTTGGTTCAATATCTCTATACCACGCGTGCCTGAGTGTTTAGCCATGATATTCGTCCTGTAAGTTGGTATGTAGAACAGATGGTGATTCCTTGCACGGCTATATTTATCGGGGACATACGAGTATTAACATAGTGCTTTTAATATCGCGGGACATTTAAAACTATCTTAAAGAACCTTCAGTAGGTATATCGCGATGGATTCTTTCCTTCATGTTTCGTGGCTTCTATAATAATTGCACACCGTGAGAAGTTTAACATGGTGCACATATTTCTCTACAAGTGCCACATATTCTCTACAAGTGCATAACTACCATATATCAGCCTAGCAGCTGCATTGAAAACATACTGAAGTCTAGATATTTGTGAATAAGTTAAATCAGGATAAATAGAATTACAACAATCCAGACCCGACACAGCAAATGAATTAATAAGAGTTTTAATTTCCCTTGTTGGAAGGAAAACATCGACGCACATGTTTGAACTCTTTTAGACTACAAAAACCTGAAAACCCCGTATTATCTATTTGACTATTGAAGGAGAGCTTACTATCACGAAAAACACCAAAAAGTGAATGAATTCATTTATTTTATAGTGGAATACGAGTAACTGCACCTTGAAACGTTTCGATGGTGTGTTTAGTGTATAAATAACGAGCCGATGTAACCTGTAATTAACGCGGGTCACTCGAGTTCGAAGCCTCGCTCAACAGCAAAAAATGATCCGAAAAAATAATACAAACACTTCTTCAATGATCTCAGTTCAGATAAGGAACCTGCCAATACTGATTGTAATATATTTCTGAAGCGATAATCGTTGGGATAAAAAAATATTGGAGCGTGAAAGATTTTTTTTCCATTCTACGAGTATGATATATAATCATCACCGTTATGCTATATCCCTAGTGGGATAGGCAGAGAGAAAAAATCTCAACTTCATTTGATCCTAGCACACATCTATCGCTTCTACCACGGCTACATACCCCGTCGTGCATTCTAGATTTTGATTAATTTAGTTATGTCACGTTTTTCAAAGTCTTCCTAAACTTCTCATATCTTCTATTATAATACTTAAAAAGATTATTTGTTTTAATATTTTTAACCATCTGAGTACTTCTTTCTTCATTCTAAGCACTATATTATTTTCTTATGTCTTTTTTCTGTCATGCATTGTTTTTTCTACACATTAGATGGACGTCTTAAAGTCTGCGTTCTCTCCTCTCTGCCTACGTGACAGGCAAATGGCATGATGGTGTGTATGTATTAGCTCGGACCATGGTTCAAGGTGTCCGCAGTGCCGGGTTATCAACCCAAATTAAAGTGAAAGAATAACGGCCGCGCTGTAGATTGCCACGTCTCCCCGCGGCTGAGGATGTGGTTCCAGGGTCCTGACCAAAATACGAGCAGATAAAGCAAACCGCGAGATAAGCTGAATACACAGAACTAGAGAATCGCAACACTGCAAAGGTCATAACTAATTGGGACAAAGAACACTCTTCACTGGAATCTCTTTTAATTCGTCTGATACTGACGTCAACATGTGATAATATAATATAATTTAATATAATATAATACTTCCTTTATTGTATCGTACTGCACTATGTTAACATGTTGAGAGATTCTGTTATGGGGGTATTATTTTCTCAGATGATGGAAGAGTTAAGGGGGATATCGAACGGCGGAAATGTGTTTCTTACTGATTGCTTCTTACTGATATGGAAAACAGCAGGAAACATACCAAGAGAATATGAACTACAAAGTAACTTTTGAAGATCTTCCGTTATATGATAAAGTAACACCTTTAGCTTTAGGTGTAGTATATCTGGGTTTACAATAAATTAAAACCTTATACAAAATATTAACTAATTTTACGGAAGAAATTAGAATTTAATGCTAAATGTCGAACAAATTTTTCGTAGATTTCTTAAAAAAAAGTCACGTGGTTATATTGCCTAATTTTAAAGTTTGGAGCGAAGAAATCCCACTCTGAATACGAACAAAAAAAGTTAAAAATAAGTAGTATTTAGGGCGGACTATGAATATAGGTTTATGTGTATAACGCCGTATTTTCTTTCCGCTACTATTATTTTCCCACTCGGGTGTATCGCCACTGGAGGAGGAGTCCCTTCGGATAGTTCCAGATGTCGCGCTCATAATATAATAAATAGGGAGTTCTTGGGTCTCTTAGTGTGTTGAAGATGGCGCTGGATGGAGACTAATTTTGACCCTATAACAGCCGTGAGTCACGGTGAGATCGTATACGTTGAACTATTGACTAAAAATTAAAAAGTTGACTAGAACAATAATGTGTAGTAACTGTAGAATTATAAACTCTTTAAAGCGTATCTCTATAGCGTTTGTCTTTCATTATATTTGCAACACATACATTTTTCGGCAATTTTTTCGTTTGCCATAACACATTGTGTGCGCATTTAAAAACGCGAAGGCAGCTTGGATAAAATAAGGATTGGCGTTTTATTAAGCCAACAACTTTTTCGACGTCCCCGAACAGGGCATCTGCTGTCTACTGATAAACAGATTTCATCATCGTCATTCTATCATACAGCTCATGATAGAGCATCACGACTCCCATGATAGCCTCTGACGACTCCTCTCCATCCATCCCTGCACTCTGCAGTCCCTAATTGTTAAGGATGGTCCTGTTGCGTCTCTCACTTGTTCAGTCCAACACATTGGGACTCTTCCTCTTATGCGTCGTCATTCCACGCCTCCAGTAACCACAAACCTATCCAAACTGTCTCCTTAATCACGAACAATGTGTCGGCGGACTCGTTGTAGGCACATTGTCAACAATCTGTCGGTGACCCTCAGTTATTCGTGACTGGACGCATTAGATTTTACTGCATAGCAAATGTGAAATGGTATTAACTTGTCTCAAATATAGTCATTTTTAACGTTGTATGTAACCAAAAATATTGAAAACGCGTCGTGATTGACTTATCCCGTTGGGACGTCATAATACCCGTCTATGCACTCAATTGGTGGTAAGCAGTGTAATGTTCATAATGAGGGCGTTTTGGTTAGAATGAATTGATTGCAAATACAAATAAAAGCGTACATTTATAGGTCGATAAATCTTATTAATTAGGACAGATTATCTGTGTTTTTTCGTCAACTCAGCTATTTTTTTTTGTATATATTTTTGATAGACAAATTTTCTTCCTAACACTGTGGTTTGATCCACGAATAAGTAACTTATTTTAGGTCATTTAAAGTACTTATAATGCACCCATTTGAATCAAAATAATTAAAAAAACAAACAGTGCAACGCGAGTTTAAGTGTACTAAATTGTACGCGGTTGTATGAATAAATAAGGTTGTAAAATTTAAGCAATAAAGCGCACGCGAAATAGTGTCTCGATAGATATTTGACAAATGATTGCCTGAAAAAAAATTGCCATGTTTCTAATATTTCTAGGGTTTTGCGTTAACACTGGATATTGTTATGTTTGTTCAAATAGAATTTAAATTGAAATATTGTTTAATCAATTTTAAAATATATATTTAAATCCAACTATTTTCAAGTCAACAAACGCGCCTCTGTGGCCCATCTTTGTGGGAATTCTGAATTAACTCGGAAGTTAGTTCAGAATATCTCTGAAGATCAGTGGCATATGACCTAAAGCTGATCAGGCCATGTTTCTAATTTTTGACTTTATTTTTTTTTAAAGAAAAGAAAACTTGAATGAAGTTCATGATCAAAGTGATTCCTCGTGATTAAATGTGATGAATCAGTCATCCTGAGAATGGAAGGCGGAAGACGTGAGACGTTTGTGCGAGTATTGATCGAGTTGTTGTGTATAAGATTGAGTTGATCAAATTTTGATCATCAGTGCCCATCCCTCGAAGCACTAGCCCGGCGGTTCTGAGAATCGAAAGCCGCGACTGATAAGATTATGTTTGCTTCAGATAATATCTTCTTTAAACATCGGCCACATTTATCGGCCATTACCTTTGCACCGCACCGCACTGTCAAGTGACACAACCAAACACCTGCTAAAGTCTTAACTAATCTACTTGATTTATTTCGATATAAAGACGGACCTGGCTGAAAAGCATACTTGCTGGTTTATCAAGGTGCCGCACAACTGTTATAATATTGTAGTAACTTCACTTATAATCAGCTATTATAGAAGGAGATAGAATAAGTTTCACGTAGGCCACTGAAAGTCTAGAATTAGTGACACCTAAAGGTACGAGCATAAACCGTTCCATATTACGAAAAAGTTTGGGTAGTACTGTTCTAAGACATCTATCTGTTCCTAAAATTTAGCAGTGATTTCTAGTGGGTGTTAGTGACACTCATAAACTCAAAGAAGTATAGTAAAATAAACAAAAAAATCTGTGACAAAATGATCACTGTAAGTGTCAACGATTTCTGAGTTATAGTATTTTTGGACCTAATATACTCGTATATCGCGAAAAATGCACGCTATTATAAACAACTTTTTGGCAAAAATTGATAACTATTTGTGTTGGTTTCGTAACCACAAAAAGGAAATATTCTAATTCGGGGGAAACGAACACAAATTTTGATATGAAACTTAGTGTTTTAATGTAAAATGAAAATCTCAAAATAGTTGCCCAAAAAAAAATCATGTGATCAAAACGTCACAGTGTACAAAAATTAAAATTAGGCACAGTTTCAATACAAATAATATATAATACAATATATTCTGTAGATACATAGAATAATAGATATAATAAATATCGTAAATACGATTACAGTCTGTGTTGGATAAATAAATTGTATGAGAGATGTAAAGGAGACGTAAATTGTATGAGAGATGTAAAGAGAAAGATCTGAGAATAATAAGAAGTGATAGAATAGTGTCAAACAAGAAGTGAATGCGATATATGGGGAAGTAATAAACGGATACCCTGGACGGATATGGTCAGCAGCACGAGGGTTCTTCAAAGAGCCAAAGTTGATAGAGAGTTGCTGACTAATATTAAAATCCGAAAGTCGAAGAATTCTGCTATTGAGGACATATTTTCTTAGATGATGGAATAGTTACGAGGGATATCGAACGGCGTGTAGCGATATACAACAAAATCAACGGGGCACTAAAACAAATATACTCGAACCGTACAAAATCAAAATCTGCAGAGATGTTAATCTATAAGAGTATTTTAGTACCAACTTTTATGTATGGAAGTGGAGCGTGGACATAACTTGAAAAAAGCTGAATAAATTATATAGAAATGCGTACTTTTAGAAGAATACATGGGGTGGCAATGTATGGCAGAGATGGCAGAGCGCCAGACTTTCCAATTTCGACGCACATCTTCTAAATCCTTACGCCTTATCATACAGGTTATACAATTTTTTACGTTTTCTTCTTTCGAAACATCATTTACCTGATCGAAATATCCTTTCCTTGTTCTTCCTCTACCCCACCTTCCACTCGCATTTGCACTTATATTTGTTATGTTGGTCTTTCTTAATTCATTCGTTCCACACGCCCCAACAATCTCAGAATGCTCCGCTCCACCTTACTCAACACATCAGCCTCAAGTTCACATTCATCCCTTATCACTTTATTGTGTATTTTGACATACATTGTCCCTCCATGTCAGTAGAATTACAGAAAATGATTTGTTTATTAAGTGACATACTATAAATGGAATTGTTTATTAAGTGACATACTATAAATAGAATTGTTTATTAAGTGACATACTATAAATGGAATTGTTTATTAAGTGACATACTATAAATGGAATTGTTTATTAAGTGACATACTATAAATGGAATTGTTTATTAAGTGACATACTATAAATGGAATTGTTTATTAAGTGACATACTATAAATAGAATTGTTTATTAAGTGACATACTATAAATGGAGTTTTAATATGATTTTACAAGAATTGAATAAATTAGAAATCAACTTACCATTTCGGATAATCTAAATAAAACACTTCACAAGAGAAAATAAAAAATTCAATATGTTGAAAAAAAATACAGCGAGAATTAAATTATGGATGCGATAAGAAACTACAAAGTAAAGTTACAATAAAAAAACTAATAATATATACAATAACAATTTAACACCGTGATTTAGATAAATACTATGATTTTTATGGGCTATTCGACGCTGGTTTAAGGAGTGATATGAAGTATCGACAAGGCCCAATGGAAGACTTAAGGCAAATATATCTATTGAAGTGTTTGATCTGAATTATTGTATATATCAATGATAAGAAGTCTGATAGCACAGCACGGGTATTGCAGCTCGACTCGGAGATTTGGTGCGAGAAACGTGGAAATATCGAAATATCGAAATAACTGATACGGATCACTTGAACGCTGATTGAAGATAAATGTTTATAGTATATATCCACGTACTATATTGTGTACAGCGGAAACGAAAGTGGATAATTAAATTACTTTTTTGTTTCAATAAATAACTTGGTAATTTTCTTAAATCTAGGAGTGTTGGTGGATATCACTCTGTCATGGCGAGATCAAATAAATGAGGTAAGCCAAAAGATCTTCTGCAGCCTTCATTCCCTTAGGCCGAGGTCCCACCAAAGTGCTTCGTTAGGTGCTAAGCTAGGTTTTACGTGACTCATATACTAGGTGACTTTATGCCTGACCACACCAAAGTGCTACGCAACAAATTCATTTGACAGTTGGGAGCGGTTGAGTCAACACACGGTGTCACTCTCAAAACAAACCAATTTCATTACAACTTACCATCTTTATTTACTTTCTACGCAACTTCATTCCAAAGTGATTTTATTACAGGTACATTTTTCTATAATTTTCTCGATGGGTTCCACAAAGGCTCCCTTTTATACACAGCTGTCATTAAAACTTCCGCCATCTTGTAAATTAACCGACACGTCTGTTCGCTAGGAGATTCACTCGATGACTAATCGCCATGCAACGTGGCGCGAAGCGTGCAGTGTGACCACTGCGATAGTATGCGGTACGTTGGTTCGCTAGGATATGTCGCCTAACTCGCAACATAGCTCTAAGCATCAAGCGAGGCTCCTACCTGTGTGGCCGAGGCCTTAAAGTGTTGCAAAGACTCCTGCCTACTAAAACTAAAACTTTGCTCGTGCAAGTTCTGCTCTTCCCGATTTCGGACAATACGGACATCTGTAATTTGGATATTACGGACATCAATAGCTGGACAAATTTCAGCGTCTTTAAAATGTTTGTCTAAGATTTATTTTGAACCTAAGAAAGCACGATCGCATTATTTTATATCAGAAGGAGCTGAACTGGTTAAACGTGAGAAATAGACGCAAAGTTTATATACTGGCAGTATTGTATAATATTCTTAACTGTCTCGACGCCCTTTCTTATCTCGCCGATAATAAATAGCGTCTTTCCGTTCATGGACTTGCGCTGCGCTCAAACAGATATTGACCGGTCTTCTCTTTACGGTCGCTTTTACTGTCCATGCAGGGAGACTCTGGAACCAGTTACTGATTGATGTTTGACTAGCTCCGCCATTGGCACGTTTTAAAAAGCGACTACAAAATCTCTAAATTTGAAGTAAGTAATATGACGTGTTTTATTCCTGATTTTCCTTTTCTCTCCACCATCCCCATTCCTGCCTTTTCTCTCCACGATCCCCATCCCTGCCTTTTCTCTCCACCATCCCCATCCCTGCCTTTTGTCTCCACCATCCCCATTCCTGCCTTTTGTCTCCACCATCCCCATTCCTGCCTTTTCTCTCCACCATCCCCATCCCTGCCTTTTCTCTCTACCATCCCCATTCCTGCCTTTTTCTATTTCAATTTAATTTTTAATATTTACACTATTTATGAATTTTGTACAATTTAATAATAATATGATTTTTTGCAACCATGTAATTTCTTTTATTTACCTTTGTCTTGTTGGTTGGAATGAATTGCAGCCTGGCAATAAGCCCGCCAGATTGTTTTAGATTGAAATGTTAAATTAATAAACACATTAAATCCGCTACACATGTTTCTACCTCCTATCCCGAAACTCTTCAGACTTCTTCTTATACCAGACTGGTGTTACTACGGATGTTACTACGGACGACCCACATTTAAAGTGTGTGTAGTATAAGACGGGAAGACTTCAATTATAATAAATGAATCTTATATAAATAAAAAGCACGAATTTAACAATATGAATTCAGCTTGTAAACAAGCTTTAGGTAATAAATGCAAAAGATAAATGTTTAAGAGTTGTGAAACCTTTTGCATTATTTGGTTATTTATTACTTTGGTGTATTTTAATGGCTTTTTAGGAGAGATGATGAGGATGGTTTGTTGATAAATAAAACTTGTTCAGATCGCAATGCGGAAAGAGAAATTTTATTGATATACGTAGGTATTTATACTATTCTTGAATGGGTGCGGGAATGCGCGCGCGATATGCCGCCGTCTCGTTTCTGCATTCGCAATACGATTCTTGTTGTATGTAGGTATCATTCTGCTTTGGGAACTGGCGCGACAGATGTGCTGCCTTCTCGCTCTAACATGGAATGCGCTCCACGCCTGATAGTGAGTTGAATGACCGGCGTGTGGATCTTGCACTTGTTTATTTCAAATTGTTAAGGTATGCAAAGGTCGTTTCGCCGGTCATTGACCGCGCGTACGAACGCCACAGCTTTATGTATCTCTAATCTTTCTAAATTCATTGTTTTATAGCATTTTTGTGTCGTGAGCAAAACTTAAACTTGACCATAGTTTTAATGAAGATTCCATGTTCTGGAATTTAAGCGAAGAGAACGTCCACGTTCTGGAAGAAACTGGAGTTTAAGCGAAGATGTGAAGAAGAATTGGGATTGTAAAACGCGCGAAATATTGTTGATATAATGTAAATGTTCCTTCGCTGCCTGATCTAAAGACATCGAAGTGTGTTCCGAAACTCTGATACGTGGTATATATTGTACTATGTAGAGAGATGGGATTTCTTCAGCATAAGACTGACAAAGCAGTGACTGACTGATTGTGAAGATACATCAGGACTACACGCTCTGGACATGATCTGATTGATGCGAATGCTATGGTGGTGAGATATCTGCTGTCTCCTGCTGGAAACACGTGGCGTAGTTGATAATTGATGGTTCAGACATGGGAATGATTTATGAATTTTTATTAATTCAATAATGTATAAAATACATGATTTTGTACCGCATGTATTAGTTAAGTAAACATAAGATAAAGGAAGCTATCTCAGGTGTGTGGAATGGTCGCACAAATCGGAGGCAGTATCTCTCCACAAATCTCGGTTAGGCTCCGAATTGCTCGGCAGATAAGGCGAATCCAAATACACATATATTTTATAATAGCAAATAGAGACCCACCTGATAATGCACGGGTGCGGGTGCGCACTGGATCGGCGCATTTATAAATATTCTTTTAAAATAGGGTGGCACAAATGATACCGTCTCATCTGATTGTGTTCAATGTTCTCTCTAGTTTTACACTGTGTAAAAAATCTTTTCTGCTATTTTTAGATCATATGTTATAGTTCGTACGCTTTAGAAGAAACGAAGAGGAAACTGACCTCAACAGTATAATAAGGCTATTTACGATATATGCGTATGTGCTGAAAATGTTGAGAATTATATTATATTGTAGTTGAAGAACCCGAAATATTATTATTTTCTAAGATGCTAGTAGAGCCACGAAGGATATCGAACAGCGTTGTGTTAGGAAACAAGGGGCACTTAAACATGTATACTCGAATCGGATAGTATATAAATTTGTCAAGTTAATACCCTCTTTGTTTAACAGGAGAAATCCGTGCAAAGTGGATAAAAAAAATAAAAAAATAATCCACAACAGCGTTTTAAGACCCACTTTGATTTATGGCAGTGAAACGTGGGCATTGAACAAGACTGAAAAGATCCGAATAAATTCTGTAGGAACGTGTGTACTAAGAAAAATATACATGTGGTGACAATGTATGGGAGAACATGGAATGAAAGGATTAGGGATGAATGTGAACTTAAGGCTGGTGTGTTGAGTAAGATGAGGAAAGAGCACGCTGAGATGGTTTGGGCGTGTAGAACGAATTAATGAAGAAATACTAACAAAACAAACATATTATACAATTCTAATGTGATTGTAAGGCGCGATAGAGGAAGACCGAGGAAATTATGGTTGGATGAAACGTATGATTTTTTTAAAGAAACAAATGTAAAAAAACATATAAATCGTAGGAGCTGTAGGAGAAGGTGTACGAATGTAGAAGAGGCAAAATATGTGAACAGTCTGGCACTCGCTCCTCTTAGCCTACCCCGACAGGAAGACGACGTGACAATCTGTGTGTATTTTATTTATTTGAATAAATATACTTATTATTACCGGCCATTTTTGTCAACTGTATCGGATAGTATTTATCTATGATGGTATATTTTTAAGTTGACACAATAATGGTAGAAATCGCGGTATCAATCTGACGTAGAGATTTGAGCCACCCTGTATAGTATAGTATAGTATAGTATGGTATTTGCACGAAGCTAGGAGTATGATACTCTGCGCGATACTTGATGATAAACGGTTGAAAAAATATTTCAAACAACTATTTTTACAGTGTCTCAATATTTACATTCTACTTCATATTGGGAAGAATATATTTTAAATTTTTAGTTAAAATTTAATGTTTGATTTACTACCTTGATCAAAAAGTTTTAGTACTTTATTTATAAAATCGAAAATACAAGTTTATTCATCAAAATCGATATGGTCCCCTTCAAAGTGCTCCCCATCGACTGCAACGCACTTACGCCAGCGCTTGATCCAATCCTCGAAACACCGCTGGTACTCAATTTTCGGTATGTCTATCAGAGCCGTCTTAGATTTTTTCATGACATCCTCTCGGGTGCTGTAACGCGTTCCGCGAAGCGGTTTTTTAATTCGGTTGAACAGGAAAAAGTCGCAAGGAGCCAAATCAGGTGAATTCGAAGGCTGCTGGATAGTATTCGTGTTGTTTTTGGTCAAAAACTCATGAAAATCATGTCTTTCGCGATTTCAATGCGGTCATTTTTTTTTCATGAAGTTTTGTATCGACACGTCTGAGGCCCAAATCATTAACCAAAATATCTTGAGCGGATCCATAAGCGATGTTCAAGTGCTCTGCCTGCTATCTGATGATCAATTTGCGGGTTTTGGCCAACATTTCTTTGAATTTATCGAGGTTTTCATCAGTTTTCGACTGCCACTGCGTTCGTCATCCTCGACCGACTCACGACCACTTCTGAAGCGTTCCTGCCACCGAAAAACATTTCTCCAGCATGTCCAAGGTCTGAGGACCGTTAAATCCGTTTTTCACACAAAATTTAATGCAAACTCGTTGATGCACAGTTGATGCCATTTTCAAACTTGTAAAAAATCGAAAACACGCACAAAGGTAGATAGATGTACTCAGTACAGCGTAACTTTTACAAATGTCAAGCTATGACGCTGAAATTTAGAGGGAAGTGTCAATGATAGATGTGGTAACCTAACAAAAAAAAAAAGAATTCCAATCGGGTGACTGACAGCGCCACACGGTGGCTGGTCCTAAATTTTTTTGATCAAGGTATAAAAAATAAGCTCCCATAGAAAAGCATTCAAGAGCGCCAATACATACGAGTATGATAAATGTAGTCTGATGTAACGCTTGTGACACGATGCTTCAATTCATATTTTTAACAATTTCAATTATTTAAGATAATAAGTTTAAGTTAGCATCGTTCGTGCCTATGTTATGTTATAATAATTATAATACGAGTATAATGAAATGACTATTTAAAAAGCACTATTTAGAGAGGAAACTCTCCTCAAGGGCGCTCTAGCTCGGGACTCGAACCCGCAATTCATAAATAAATACAGGTGTATTGATAGCAACATAGTATGTACATAATACATTTAGACACATTTCAAGAACACATTAAAAAGAGAATACATTAAAAACACAGAAGGTATCAAAAGGTCTGGGCTCATCTAATAACATCCCCCGGCCAAGATACACCCCACCAATATAGGGCGAGCCCAGCCACGGGGACACCAGATGTTTTTCAGCCCACACCCTGACAGAATTATTGACATAATAAAAATATTACAAAATAAATATAATATATTGTATTCTATTACACTTTCTCATATACAGTACAACCTGGTGAGCTTATTGCTATGCGGGGATTTCTTTCAACCAACCAGAAATATGTTAAAGAGGTCTCGAGTGGAAACCAGACCGGAATATATATTTTTTTAATTCGCGAGTTCTAACAGAAGTCGAAACTTCAACCCTCGGGTTGGGAGACATGCGTGCTTATCAACTAGATTGCGGAAGTCATCGGAAGTTGAGTGTAGGGATGGGAAGATAGCGGGTGCGGCCGTTAGATTGGGTACTTTCGCGTATCGCGTATTCAGAAAAAAAAATATTTGGTAAGAAACCCGTGGGAAACTTACCGAGAGAAGATGCAATACAAAGAAACCTTTGTAGATCTTCCGATATGTGATAGTATAACATTGTGCTGTAGGTTTAGTGTAGTAAGCCAAATATGTTTTTCTGAATGTATCGTATGTGGAGGCTAGGAAGCGCCTAATCTGCTGTCTTCCTATCCCTATTTTGTAGATCTTCCGATATGTGATAGTATAACATTGTGCTGTAGGTTTAGTGTAGTAAGCCAAATATGTTTTTCTGAATGTATCGTATGTGGAGGCGAGGAAGCGCCTAATCTGCTGTCTTCCTATCCCTATTTTGTAGATCTTCCGATATGTGATAGTATAACATTGTGCTGTAGGTTTAGTGTAGTAAGCCAAATATGTTTTTCTGAATGTATCGTATGTGGAGGCGAGGAAGCGCCTAATCTGCTGTCTTCCTATCCCTATTTTGTAGATCTTCCGATATGTGATAGTATAACATTGTGCTGTAGGTTTAGTGTAGTAAGCCAAATATGTTTTTCTGAATGTATCGTATGTGGAGGCGAGGAAGCGCCTAATCTGCTGTCTTCCTATCCCTATTTTGTAGATCTTCCGATATGTGATAGTATAACATTGTGCTGTAGGTTTAGTGTAGTAAGCCAAATATGTTTTTCTGAATGTATCGTATGTGGAGGCGAGGAAACGCCTAATCTGCTGTCTTCCTATCCCTATTTTGTAGATCTTCCGATATGTGATAGTATAACATTGTGCTGTAGGTTTAGTGTAGTAAGCCAAATATGTTTTTCTGAATGTATCGTATGTGGAGGCGAGGAAGCGCCTAATCTGCTATCTTCCTATCCCTATTTTGTAAAAAAAATGATATTAGTGTAAAATATTTGCAGAAAATCATCCGTCAAAAAGATAGATACTTGAAATATTTTAGTGTTAGAAATAGTATTCTACAAAAGCATGATTTGAACAATCCAGGAGAAGAAAAGGTTCTTTTGAGAAAAAGGGACCATTTCTTATACTGGATTTTAAAACACATTGTAACTACTCAGTTCCTATGCTCGAAATATCTTAAGGATAAAGGATTGCATCAAAAAGCCTTATTGACTTAAACCAAGAATGTATGTACCGAAATAAACGTTTCAACTATAGAAAAATGAGTGAATATATTAAGCATACATTTAACTCAGTGTCAAATTAATAATTAAGTAAAAGTGCTGCACAAATTTGAACCGCCGAAAGGGTTTCAATTTTTGTTTGGCCCGAACTGCCGAGAAACTATTCCTATTCTCATAATACAAGTTACTTTACCATAGAAATACTAATTCTTAAATGAGATTTGTTTTTCATGAGTGTATGGAGGACATTGTGAGATGGGCTATTGATATCGTATACTTAGGGTTGAATCGCGTGGTATGTGGTATTTACAATTAGGTCTTGCAACTTATCATGTTGATGAGAATTTATGATAGGTAATAAATAATTATGTTGTTTATAGTTAAGGCATTAACGATGTGGAGGTTTCAAGACATTGTAATTTATTTTTATCCAACACTGTTTATTCCACTTTTTATGACGGTATAACCTTACCGGTTTCAAGGCTTTCACCTCATCTACAGGGGAGTCTTGTTTGCGCTCCCCTGAAAATGAGGTGTGCACCTTGAAACCGGTAGGGTTATACCGTCACAAAAAAGTGGAATAAACAGTGTTTGATAAAAATAAATTACAAATAATAAATAATTAATCCACAATCGGTACAATGATTCAACCTACTTTTCCATGTTTATATGTCCTCAGTAAGATACAGGCAAACTTCTAGTTTACTGGGGACGGGACATGAAAGGCAACGAACCCAGACCTTTACTTTAAATTGCCTGGTTTGTTTGTCTTGTTTTTTTATTTATTATGTATACATACAATTATTTGTCAGTTAAAAATATATGACAATGTTTTATCCGTTGTTAGTCCTATCACGTTGTATGATATGTCTTTGCGTGTTCGGTATGTGGATGGCGTGTGCAGATTTAGGAAACATTTGAAAGCAATAACGTTTAGGAGGCATTATCAAAAACATTACAATATATGAACACTACACCCATACATTACACTCCACCTAAAGCCGAATATGTTATTATCACTTATTCAGATATCTATAAAGGATTCTATGTAGTTCGTCTTCCCTTGACAAGGTTCCTGCGGGTTTCTGTGATACTAAATATGTTTACTAAACACACTGAGATGCGGGGAAGTTCCCAATCAAATGGATGCAGCCACCACCTTCCTTTCTAAACACTCATTTTATTTTTATAAAAAAATTGAGCTGTCAAAAAAGTGGGTTCCATTCCTATATCAGTCATTCTTTCTACGTGTACGAATCATTTTATTCCTCTGCATTCCGTTTATTACATCATTTCCCGGTTTACATTCATCTTAACCAACTTCATTCCTTGTTGTATTATACTGACATTCAGTACGTTAACAATATAGAAATTACAATAACTTTTCTGATAATATTGTGTACTCTCCAGGAGAGTCTGCTCTCTAAACGGCGCTATATAAATTCTCATTTTATTATTATTAATTGATTACGTTAAATACAATTATGTTTTAAAATATTATAACATTACATCTAATTTTATAAATCGCGAATAGTTTTCAGATAAGTTTTAATATATTTGAATTGCGTGATTTTTTTAGAAATTTTCTCAATAAAAATCCGAACAATTTTATTTTTAATCTGTAACGAAGAGCCTCATGAATCATTCATTTCGACCGTAACCAAAGATGTTAAATAAAAGTCAAACTAAACAACAGGTGTTATTTAATAGTCCGTGTACCATACCATACTACTCGTAGTCTATCTATAAATTCCCTGGCGACTCTTATCTAGGGCGCTGTATCCATATCTACGTGCTGTCAAAGTTGTCAAAAAATGTGTGCTATAAAAACGTGATGAATCTATTAGGACCATTAAAGTATTATTGATATCAAGTTTGCGATTCCAAGAACAATTTATTGTTTCCCATCCCAATATCTGCCATTTCGTGGTAAAGAGTAGACTCCTATTATTATCGAGTAATCCGTGATTCATGCATTTCTCATTTATTATCTGTGACTTTTTGACAATTAATTTTTTTTCTCTAAAAATGTGGATTTTGTATGAGTCAATTCATACGCATAATTAATGAAAGTTACACCAGAATCTGTGGCCTTGAACGAATTGTTTTCTATCACACTAAAAGAGCGGGCGTCTCAGGTTTGATTCTCGGTGGATCCACTTCCAGACTGGTTTTATTCTTAATTTTTTTTTTGTGATTCTTCTTCTTCAACGCTTTCTCAATGCAAAGCGTCGTGGTCATCTTTCATGTCTCGAACTCAGTGCCCCATATGTCTCCATCCCTCCCAGTCATGGGGCATTTTGAATGCAGCGCTTAAAGGCGATCCTGTTAACTCCATTGATGCGTCCATCGCATAGGACACCTCACTGTTGCTTGCCTTCCCTCAACAGTCCAAGTAATGACCAGGTTTTCTAGATTTTCATTCTTATTGTTTCTAGCAACATGCTCAAAGTACGTTTTGATTATTTTTCTGCATATTGTTGAAATTTATCTCGTGGAATTATAATTGAATTCTTGGATAATAGAGACATTGGTGCGTCTTGCGGTCCATGTGACACGGAACATTCGCCTACAGTATCATTTCTCGAAGGCATCTACCATGTTTTTTCCATCTTTCTCATCATCCATGTTTCCAGTGCATACAGTGCCGTGGAGAAAATTAACTTAACCAGAATGTGTGAAGATTATAAACAACTTATCATAAAGTCTTCCAGCATTACTAAGCAAAACCAAAATTAGCGCTGTGTACTCGTAAATCTAGGAAAGAAAAGGCTGCGGCTTATTTAAACCTACCGATCACCTCGGAGCTTAGAACCTACTGCCATCGGAACTTAGGGTCTGATCTGACAAGCTTTTGTGCTTTCTGGTGTGCAACAGTCCGCATATGACATACCAATACACTGAAGTGACCATTTGTTTCTCGGAGATTCAGGGGGCGCGGGACATTTTATTTAAACGAGTCCACTCCACTCTCTACTCCTGGTAGAGAATGAGAGATGAGAATAGTAAATATAATTTAATTTAAATAATCATTTTACGTGAACATTTGAAATTTCGTTTTACTTAATGATTTGTATTGCATTTAATAAATGTTGTTTATTTCTTTGAAAAATGATATTTTTCAATGTGGCGGTGTTTGCTAATGTTTTATCACTAAAGGCCTCATACGATAGCCCCGTGTTTATTTTAATAGCTTCGATTGTTTCCAGTTTCAGTTGATATTTTTTATCGCTCCAAATATATAATAGTTGATACAATAAAACGTTTTTGAAACAAGAGCGTTGCTTCCAGGGAGGCCACGCCACAAGAGCGTTGCTTCCAGGGAGGCCACGCCACAAGAGCGTTGCTTCCAGGTAGGCCACTACACAAGAGCGTTGCTTCCAGGGAGGCCACGACACAAGAGCGTTGCTTCCAGGTAGGCCACGACACAAGAGCGTTGCTTCCAGGGAGGTCACGACACAAGAGCGTTGCTTCCAGGGAGGCCACGCCACAAGAGCGTTGCTTTCAGGGAGGCCACGACATAAGAGCGTTGCTTCCAGGGAGGCCACGACACAGGAGCGTTGCTTCCAGGGAGGCCACGCCACAAGAGCGTTGCTTTCAGGGAGGCCACGACAAAAGAGCGTTGCTTCCAGAGAGGCCACGACACAAGAGCGTTGCTTCCAGGGAGGCCACGCCACAAGACATTTATCTCCATCTATGACTTGCATAATCTTTGATATAATATTAAAAAATAGACGGTAGTAACTTTAAGGAAGAATACTGAATCGGGGACAAAAATAAGGAGCGACTCAAGTCTTGTTTCGGGAACTATGTTCCGAAAATCGGGGACGAATGGTCACCTTACAATACAGGCGTAACAGGCACACCCGCAGGAGAGCTGATAACCATACTCGGTGTTTAGAGATCGCCTTTCAGAAAATTAAGCTCTTTTGTTATTCTACTAATTATATTAGTTCTCGCTACACGTGTTTCTACCTTCTATCCCGAGCTCTCATTAGGCGGAATGATCCCGGTTTATTATTGAGGGCAGTGCTTAAATATTATATTAATGACATATTACTTTATTATGGATCACCCATGACTACAATACATAAGAGAGGTATATATAATATATAGTACAACATTTTCGTTGCAAACTCGATTCCACACTTGTTGAATGAATATTATCATGAAAAGTTAAGTGTATATTTTCGGCTAGCCGTAATTGTTGAAGCGATTTATTGGAGCCATTTTGAAGATATAACAGGTTTTTACGGTACTTGTTGCTTTCTTACTACCGCAAAGGAAATAATGCGACACAAACCAAAAAGAGAAATGTAAAGTGCATGATGACGATGAATTAAGCTACCGTGTGTTTCAAATGGGGTTTGAAAAAATACACTATGGTGATACAACAGTCGAATATGGTGTCCGCTCCGGAAGGCCGATTACCACTGATGACGATTAAATCAAGCTTCTATACAAAATATACAGCGTTCTACAACACGAGATATACTGAAAACATAGGAAGCCGCTGTCTACGAGCATTTGGTAGAACTTAGCTTTTGAATTTGACCCATAAATACGAAATCACTCTCCGTATTTCTTCCTAATACGACGACAAAAAGGAAATTAAAACAATCTTTAAAAAAAAACTGTTTTCCATACTTCAATTCAGAAAAAAAAACTATGGAAATACGCAAAATAAAATTGAACAAAGAGCTATTACATTTAATATCAATACTAATACAATGCATACATATATACATACCATGCATCTTCCTGCTAGGGTAGGCAGAGAGGAGGAAGCACCAGACTTTCCCATCGCGACACACATATTTCCGTTCTTCTAATATACCTTTTCGTACAACTTCTACGATTTACATTTTCTTCTTTCAAAATATTATACATATGATCCAACTATACTTTCTTTGCCCCTCTTTCCACTCACGTTGGTATTGTATATCCGTTTTCTTATTATTTTTTCATTCATTCGTTCCAATTGCCCAAACCATCTCAGAGTGCTTTTCTTCATGAATGCAGTATTTATTATCAATACCGATTATAAATTTAAATAACTGCCTCGAAGAAAATCGTATAATAGTAATGTTTATTATTAAAATGTGATAAATATTATTCTTAGAAGCGGTGATGTGTTTATCACATACAAGAAATGTTAAAATGTTATAACATAATCATGTTGAATGCCAATGTGCGGCGTGACACAATGGTGACATCAGTTCGGGAGGAAATTCATTCAGAAATAGATTTTGTCATTTGATCCAAGTCATAAATCTTAAGCTATAGTCATAGTTCGTTCGATTGGTATTCATTCCGTCGGCTGAGATAAGTCCAGGGATTAATGATAAGCTGGGTTTAACTTAAACAAGAACCGCTGGTGGTGTTTGTCGACTGAGATATGTTAGAGGAGGGGAAAATAACTTGAATGACTGTTTTGAATATAAATGCTGCTTTTGATATTGTCGATCATGAAATTCTCGTCCAAATACTTAGGGATGAGTATGTCTTCAAATCAATCAATAACACTACAGCCCCTTGTGGGCCCCGGCCTCCTCCAGCACTCGTCACCATTCCCTCATATCCTGGGATGCATTCCTCCAGCCCCCGATGCCAATCACGCTTGTATCACTCTGCACCCCATCCATCCACCTGAGCTTTGGTCTACCCACGCTACGTCTTCCTTGGGGCTTGGAAAAGAGTACCTTGTTAGGCATTCTCTCTTCACCCATTTGAGTATGTATTCGCATTGATGGAATCTTATTTATCAAATAGAAGACAGTTCGTTGTTGTTAATCACGAAGAATCTTCTCCGAATATTATGGTGAACCACAAGGGTCGATGTTAGGACCGTTGCTTTTTATATTTTATAGTGAGCTTATTGGAACGGTGGGTTTCGATTCTTAGGTTTACGCTGATGATATTGGAACGGTGGGTTACGATTCTTAGGTTTACGCTGATGATATTGGAACGGCGGGTTACGATTCTTAGGTTTACGCTAATGGTATTGGAACGGTGGGTTACGATTCTTAGGTTTACGCTGATGATATTGGAACGGTGGGTTATGATTCTTAGGTTTAAGCTGATGATATTGGAACGGTGGGTAACGATTCTTAGGTTTACGCTGATGATATTGGAACGGTGGGTTACGATTCTTAGGTTTACGCTGATGATATTGGAACGGTGGGTTACGATTCTTAGGTTTACGCTGATGATATTGGAACGGTGGGTTATGATTCTTAGGTTTAAGCTGATGATATTGGAACGGTGGGTAACGATTCTTAGGTTTACGCTGATGATATTGGAACGGTGGGTTACGATTCTTAGGTTTACGCTGATGATATTGGAACGGTGGGTTATGATTCTTAGGTTTAAGCTGATGATATTGGAACGGTGGGTTACGATTGTTAGGTTTACGCTGATGATATTGGAACGGTGGGTTACGATTGTTAGGTTTACGCTGATGGTATTGGAACGGTGGGTTACGATTGTTAGGTTTACGCTGATGATATTGGAACGGTGGGTTACGATTGTTAGGTTTACGCTGATGATATTGGAACGGTGGGTTACGATTGTTAGGTTTACGCTGATGGTATTGGAACGGTGGGTTACGATTGTTAGGTTTACGCTGATGATATTGGAACGGTGGGTTACGATTGTTAGGTTTACGCTGATGATATTTTTTTTTATTTTGTGATTCATGTGGTAAAGAATTCAGAGTAAAACGGAATTTTTCTGGGTGACTTGACCTTAATTATAAACTGTCCTTCGATAAGCGAAAATGTTATACGATTTCTTAAAGGTTCCATAATCTATGGAAAAAAAATAGTACGTCAAAGTCTTCCAACAAAAGGAGATATACAACACGAGTCGTGCCAATTAATTAGCTGTGTCGCATCTGGATTATTGTGATTCTGCTTATTCAGGTAACGCCCGTAATGTAATGCGTGTATTCTAGTCTGCCTGATTCACACATTTGTAGACTTTAATCTGCTTTCAATGCAGCTGCCAGGCTGACATAACACATGGTTGTCATATTCAATGCAGCTGCCAGGCTGACATAACACATGGTTGTCATATTCAATGCAGCTGCCAGGCTGACATAACACATGGTTGTCATATAAGTCCGCTTCTAAAAAGTTTAAACTGGCTCAAATGGATTATTTCAAGTGTTGTCTCTCCGTATTATCTGTCTCCGAAGGATGTTCCCTCGGAGAAGAGTAGAACTTCGAGATTGATTTCGTCTTTAACGAGTCAATTGATTATTCCGAATCGATTCAATAGTGCTGGGTATTATGACATGGCTTTTGCAAGCACTTAAACACAATTCTTTTTGGGATGTCTTATTAAAATCAAAGATCAAATATGAACCCTACACTACACCTAAAGCTGAAAGTTATCACATATCGGAATATCTACAAAGGTTTCTATGAAGTTCTCCGATCTGGCGTTTTGTCTTCTCCCCATACCTCAATAAGGAAATGGCGTGATGGTATTTATGTATCAAATATAAATATATTTTATTAACGTATTATTTTTCGTCAACGGTGCAATGTACCTTACAAAACTATTTAAGAAATAAAGTTGTTTTTTTAATTTACAATATATACAAAATAATCTAATAGAAAATAAGAACAATAACAATTGTACAAAACCAAATAAAACAACACAACAAATATACCCGTACATACTCGTATGGTAGGTGATCACACAGTGCTATACTACACTGGACCGCATATTATGTACTATTTCAATGGCTTTGCAGTACAGCCTTTTGCTTTGTTGTCACGTTAATGGTACAATATTGAAGGGATTGTGAATGGTGGATAGTAAATGGTAGACGGTGCCAATACGAGGGGCATATCGTAGATTTGCATAATTCCTATAAACACAGCTCCAGGCCTTATCAGATCTATTTGCTGATTGCGAAGGAATGGCTCTGTCTGTAATCCATTTGCAGGGAGTGATGGTCAGGGAGAACCGAAACACATCGGCCCTGGTCACGCCACGCCACGCCACACCCGATTATTCTTCGGAAACAGGAAAACATCAATATATGTCAATTTTCTCATTGAATTTGCACACACTTTATTAGAGCAGGAGTTCGAAAACTGTTCAAATCCGTCAGAGACTTATTTTACATAAATACTTTGTATCACGCCGTTTCTTCGTTGGGGTACGCAGAGAGGATATAGCGCCACACTTTTATACCCATCCATACATCTTCTTATTCATCACCTTGAACTCCATACGTACAAAATTGTATTCAATTGATCTAATCTCACTTTCCTCGGTCTTTTCTTTCCATGAATCTGACAGATTCGGTCTGACGGTCAACCTTTCATTAGTTATTATTTATACCTGCCCAAACCCCCTTGAAGGGCTCGTCTTCGTTCTGCTTAATAAATCAGTCCCTGATTCATATATAATATAATACATCCTTAATCCCTTCGATCCTCGTTGTATTACACGAGTATTCACTCTACAGTGTATATGATACATTTGTGATATGTTGTTTATAACATCGTGTATGATACATTCGTGATATGTTGTTTATAACATCCAGGGTTTGCCAGTTAATTGTACTGTACTCGTATTCTGCAATCAAATGCAACGAGAACGTTTGTTGTATTTTAACGTTATTGTTGATTAAAAAAATACTTGATTTATAGGAGTAAAACGTGGACGACTAACAAGACTGAAAAGAGCTAAGTAAATGTTGCAGAAATACGTGGACTTAGAAGAATACACGGAATGACAATGTATGGGTTTAACATAGAGTAAGTGACTGTGAACTTAAGGCTGATGATGTGTTGAATAAGATAAGAACACTCAGAGATGGTTTGAACAAGTGAAACAAATTAATCCAGGAAGATTAACAAAACAAATATACAGGACCAATCTGAGTGGAAGGTGAGGGAGAGGAAGACCGAGGATAGTATAGTTGGATCAAGTGTATGATATTTTTGAAAGAGGGAAATGTTAAAAGTCAAAGAAATAGTAAGAGCTGTATGAGAAGGTGTATGGATTAAGAAGAGGCGATAGATGTTTGTTGCAATATAAAAGTCTGGCGCTCGCTTTGTTGCTGTTTAAAATGGCATGGTTCCATATACGTATAACAATTTTAAAAAGTTTAAATCCTTTCTTGACGCATGTCTTTGTAGTTTGATGACAAGGAAAAATGAAAAAAGTTATATTAGAATTGCAGTTCTGAGAAACGATCGGCTGATGTTAATACATTGTGCATTGTTATGCGATTCTTCGATCGGCCAAGATTGACGTCCTTTCTTGGCATCCAGATGTCCAGAGATCAATATGTTGATATGGATGTATTGTCAACTTACACTTCAAATCCATTCCCTGGCACTATCATCAAGAAAAAAACATTAAATACAAACTCAGTAAACACATGAAACGCACGGTAACTAATCAAATATTCATCATCCCCAGAGTTAGAACATATTTCTCCCAAAGGCAATATTCCTATCTGATTCTCGTGACATACAATGAGATTGACCGAATTCAGTAAGGGTAAAAGGTTGACAAAATTTAGGCAGTGGATCGGAGCATAGTTGTTATTGCTAAAAGAGTACTGGAGCTTGTAGCAGGGATTGATTTATCCGAAATGATGAAGTTGATGAGAGTTTATAACAGATGTGTTAAATAATTAATCAATTTTATCGATAAAAAGCATCAACTTATTTACCCATGTTTATATGTCCTCAGTAAGATACAGGCAAAAACCTAGTTTACTGGGGACACGACAAATGAAAGGCAACATACCGAGATCCATATTAATAACGTGCCCATTTTAAATTATCTGTTTTCATTTTATTGTTTGTATTGTTATAAATAAATGATGTAATTACTATGTCATATAAATAAATCAAATAAAAAATCGTTTTTCTGACACTTGGCAACAGTCTATATACATTTTTGAAGTGCTCTTGAGGTAATCAGTGTTACGAAATTATCATCATAAACACTTTACATGTACTGTCAGGTAGAGAGAGAGGTATGCCATAAACACTTTACATGTACTGTCAGGTAGAGAGAGAGGTATGCCATAAACACTTTACATGTACTCTCAGGTAGAGAGAGAGGTATGCCATAAACACTTTACATGTACTGTCAGGTAGAGAGAGAGGTATGCCATAAACACTTTACATGTACTGTCAGGTAGAGAGAGAGGTATACCATAAACACTTTACATGTACTGTCAGGTAGAGAGAGAGGTATGCCATAAACACTTTACATGTACTGTCAGGTAGAGAGAGAGGTATGCCATAAAATGGCTGACGGTCGTCTTTTGTGTTCTAAAAATCTATTATAAAATGACCTACCAGATTGTCTTATCCATGTACATAATTGTAGGCATTATTGTGTTATATATGGTATATATGGTATTCCAATTAATAGATTCTACTTTTATCTTCATTTTTAATTTTATTTTTACTGTTATTTAAAATGCGAACTAAACTTACTTGTTTTGAATGCTTTATAGCTGTTGTATATTTTTAGTCTTGGGAATGTAAATTGTACAATAAAAAAATGTTTTTCATACAAATATACTCTATAAAAAGTTAAACAATATAAAAAAAAATCAATTGCTTGTCTTATATGTGAAATTTATCTGAAAATAGTTATTATAAGTTTTTAATGTTAAAAAATGGAGTTTCACAATATAAATACCAAATAAATGTATAAATAAAAATACGCAAGCTTTGCACTTATTGCAAATAGCCCCGCGGGCCGGGCCAGCCCTGTTAGCGTACACACATAGAATAAATAAAGTTGGTTACCTGAGTATCGCATATATGTTATGTTACCATACACACTTATTGTGTTATAAGATAATTGTTATTTTTGTAACAACATTACCAATGGATAATCAGCTGTTGACTCTGGGATCAGTAATGAAATGGAAACAATATATATTACATTATATGTTATGTTACAAGTGAGTGCACGAGTGTTGGGTGTGAGATAAGGATGTGTTACGCAGATAACGGCGGTACATGACACGTCATGATACAGAGGATATACTCGTAACGCTGAGGTGCAACACCGGCGCGGCGCTCTGAAACACAACGTCCGGACCTATGTCCATAGATGTTAAGAAAATGTGGATACTTAGGTCTGGAGGTTAGGTCTGGAGACGACGTTAGGTCTGGAGACGTAACGTTATTAGCCGCATTAATCTCGTTAAATAAAGGTCTGGAAACGTAACGTTATTAGCCGCATTATTCTCGTTAAATAAAAAATAATATTATCGACCTGGGAGCTTTAGTGCGGGTACGGGTGTGGGTGCGGAGACTTCTTATTTTTACATCTACATATCTATGTAAGGGATTTTTCACCCATTTAAGATGTACTTAATTATTTTATGAAATATGATATACATATGTTATCAATGGATGTACGCAATAAGCTGCATGTTATCAATGGATGTACGCAATAAGCTGCATGTTATCAATGGATGTACGCAATAAGCTGCATGTTATCAATGGATGTGCGCAATAAGCTGCATGTTTTCAATGGATGTACGCAATAAGCTGCATGTTATCAATGGATGTACGCAATAAGCTGCATGTTATCAATGGATGTGCGCAATAAGCTGCATGTTATCAATGGATGTACGCAATAAGCTGCATGTTATCAATGGATGTACGCAATAAGCTGCATATTATCAATGGATGCACGCAATAAGCTGCATGTTATCAATGGATGTATGCAATAAGCTGCATGTTATCAATGGATGTACGCAATAAGCTGCATGTTATCAATGGATGTATGCAATAAGCTGCATGTTATCAATAGATGTACGCAATAAGCTGTATGTAATAGATCATCAATAGTTTTGATAAACGAGCTCGTCGTCAGATTGTCTCTCCCAAGACGGGCATATTTGTCCGATTGTAGTGTTACACTCTTGTATACATTACAGCCTGCCGGACTTATTGTCATCTAGCAATATCTTCCAACCATTCATAAATATGTTATAGAGTCTTTGAGTGAAAACTAGACTGCAATGTTTTTTTTTAATCGGGGTTCCACCCCCGTAATAGTGTGAAAATTAAGATAAAAACTCGATAAACCCCTTGTGTTGTTGATTGCGTGGTTGTAATACTTTCAGGTGAGCAGAAAGGACGCGGTGACAACACTATTTAATGACAAAGTATTTAAAAATAGCAACAAAAATTAGGCTGGGGCCGAATTAATTAATTGAACTCCATTTTTATATTTATCTGTCATGAGCGCGGGGGCGCTAAAGGTGTGACTGCGCTTGCCTCGGGCCAGCTCTGAATTCATAATGACTTTCAGCTTACAAAAATCAAACTAACAAAATAACTTAATAACACAACGGAGATTTCAACACATGTAAGAAAATGCCAATAAGTATTAAAGAAGTCTATAAAACCCGGACTTTTTGTTGTGTGTATTGTAAACATATGTGTATATGTGATTGCCTCTGCAGGGTAGTTGGTAAAACGCCTGTCTTCCAATTCGATTTTCTTCAGTTATTTTCAAAAAGAATACCAGTGAGGGGTTAAATACTTTATAAGACACTATTATAATGGCAAATAGCTAATCTATTCTAAGAGTCAGTTTAGAAGTCCTGGTCAACATACTCGTAGCTCGAGATAGCGCTGCAATGTCCCTCATTCGGGATCCAATAACTGTCAGATATTATAATGGCGAATAGCTAATCTATTCTAAGAGTCAGTTTAGAAGTCCTGGACAACATACTCGTAGCTCGAGATAGCGCTGCAATGTCCCTCATTCGGGATCCAATAACTGTCAGATATTATAATGGCGAATAGCTAATCTATTCTAAGAGTCAGTTTAGAAGTCCTGGACAACATACTCGTAGCTCGAGATAGCGCTGCAATGTCCCTCATTCGGGATCCAATAACTGTCAGATATTTGGCTTTTTACGCAATAAATTATTATATTTTTATTATCATCTGTAGGGAGACCATCGTTGGAGGTAATGGGGGTTTCACTTTTCGTGACGTTCAGGCCAATTTGCCCTACCGCGCCAATAGAAGTTTCACTTCAATAATGAAGTCTTGAGAGAAAAAATAAGGAAATTCTATGGAAATGGATGAATCATTCTAATGAAAAATATAATAGTTGTCACATTTATCTGAAATATTTGTCAACATGAATCTGTGTAAAACATACTCGTTTGTTAAGTGCTTGATGATCAAACGAGAAAAGCGGAACCAAACTTTTTTTAGCATCAAAGCATCCCACTCATACGACGCATACTTTTATCTTAGGTTTCCGTTAAAACGTTGTAAAACTCCGTATTTAATTATTTCTCATTTTGGGGCACTATAATATACATATACTCGAATCGAACAGTATCTAAATATACTAATGTGATAGTCCACAAACGTATTTTAGTATCGATTTTAATGTATGGGAGTGAAACGTAGACGTGAAACAATACTGAAAAGAGCTGAATAAATACTGTAGAAATATATGCACTTAGAACAATACATGGGGTGACAATGTATGACAGAATACGATATGAAGAGTGATTAAGGGTGAGAGTGTACTTAAAGCCGATGTTTTGAAGAATAAGATGAAGGAGAGCACTCTGAGATGGTTTGGGCATGTAGCACAAATGCATAAAGAAAGAATAACGCTACAAATATATAGTGCACATGTGAGTGGAAGGAGGGGTAGAGGAAGAACAAGGAAAGTATAGTTTGATCGAGTGTGTATTTTGAAAGAAGGAAATGTAAAAAGTTATGTAGTAGAGGTGAAAAGTATTTGTCCATTTGGGAAAGTATGGCCCCCTCTACTCTCTGCCTGCCCGGGCATGAAGTCGGCGTGATAGGTCGACATTGGCGTGCTACGAAAAGTTATTAAAAAAAATAGTCTAAAATATTCAGTAATGTAACGTGATGAATGAACGATTCAGTAATGTAACGTGATTAATGAACGATTCAGTAATGTAACGTGATGAATGAACGATTCAGTAATGTAACGTGATGAATGAACGATTCAGTAATATAACGTGATGAATCAACGATTCAGTAATGTAACGTGATGAATCAACGATTCAGTAATGTAACGTGATGAATCAACGATTCAGTAATGTAACGTGATGAATGAACGATTCAGTAATGTAACGTGATGAATGAACGATTCAGTAATGTAACGTGATGAATGAACGATTCAGTAATGTAACGTGATGAATGAACGATTTACCTTTCCTTTCCACCAGCTCTTCTTTCATCCCTCTAATTATAATATTACACTTTTATCCTTGTTATTTGTAACACACATACGAGTATATTGTTCATCATTTTTCGTATAATGTAATAATAATTTTAATAAGTTTTGGGAATAATTAACTCATATTATTTACTTTTATTCTGTTGGTTGGAATAGATTGCCACCTGGCAATAAGCCTACTAGATTGTCGTAAAGTGGGATGGTAAAAATATTATAATCAAATATTTTACAACAGTTATGCTAGAATATTATAAAAAAACTAATCGGGTTTATCGATTTTTTACCATCTATACTAGAAATAAATATCCATCCAAAAATCGTGATGTCTATTATAATTTATACCCCTTTGTCTGTGGTCTGTGGTCTGCGTGTCAAATATTATAAGGCTCGGTGCCCACATGCCATCATCTCGGTTGTCTTCATTTGTAAATAAGCCAGTACCCAGTTAAGTGCCACCTACAAGTTTAAATTTGAATATAAAACGAATTTCCGTGTAATAAATCAGTCATACGTATTCCGGATAGTGGCACATCATTTTGCGTATTAAAATTACGTAAATTTTTTACACACCCTTAAAAAACTGCACAAAGGTATCTTTCGGCGTACAAATAATGAGCGATCGTGCAATGTAAGCTATCGCTAAGTTATCGAAGATTGTCAGATTTAACTTTGTGAAACTTATATTAAAATATTTGACAGTAAATTACTTTTTTTATTATTTCACTTCTTACATTAATCCCCAATACACGTGTTTCTATCACGTAATCTTCTTTATAATCGTTCCACCTGAAGTGAGCCTCGGGATAGGATGTAGAAACACGTGTAGCGGGGATTAAAGTAATTAGTGAAACAACAAAGTAATTTATTGTTAAATGTTCTAAGCGATCGCCGTTTAATTTCGATGAGAAGCAAAGTCAAGACGTTTGAATGAAAATTTGTTTTAAAAAATATCGAGTGAAAATTAAGAATAGAACAATAAGTCGGATTATGTATTAGTGGTGTAACCGAGCTGAAAGTCGGATAATGTACTCGTATGTAACCGGGTGGTGTAACTGAGCTGAAAGTCGGATAATGTACGAGTATGTAACCGGGCGGTGTAACCGGGCGGTGTAACTGAGCTGAAAGTCGGATAATGTACGAGTATGTAACCGGGCGGTGTAACCGGGCGGTGTAACTGAGCTGAAAGTCGGATAATGTACGAGTATGTAACCGGGCGGTGTAACCGAGCTGAAAGTGTCGTCGCGTTATTCTTATCTCACACACGTAATAAAAGTGTTTTCAACAATCTCAAATGTAAAAATACGAGTATATAAATCTTTCGTGTTTAAGAAATGTCATCATTTTCGTTAAAAAATAAAACGCTTTTTTTAAGAAAGCTTCGACGAGATTGCCAGGAGGGGAAATGTTTTTTTAGTATTGTTTTAAGTGATTTAATGTCATTCTTTTGTTTAATTGATATTTTCTATAAGTTTTATTTACTTAAATTAGTTATTATGTTATAAAAAAAGTATTTTTTTTCTCAATACCATGTATAATAATGCGCTTGTCTGTGTATTGCTTCATGTCGTCATGTTGCCGCTTCCCCAGTCTCGGTTACTCGTGCTTGACGCGATCGTCTCTTCCTTTTAGCATCTGTAGTTCTTTTAGCGGGAACCTTATTATTCCGATCCATAACTATTATTATATTGGTCTGCGATACTTTAAATGAAACTTTGTATTACAGAAACAATAAACAACTTACGTTGAAAGGTTATTTTTATCGAAATGATTATGTTATTTCAATCCGTTTCTGGAATGAACAATGTTTTATACATTTCAAATGAAACGCAACTCAGAACAGAGTACGGATATATTTTGATATTAAATAGCATAGTAGCAGTATAAAGCGAGCGGAAATGATATGTGAATCTAATAATTTAATAATGAATAGTTTATTACAACTGTTAGAACAATGAAGCATTCACACTCATTATCAAATGCTATTTCGTTTTAATATTTATATTTTTCTGTTCAAAATGAAAGTTTACGAATTTCATCGACAACAAGATGAACAAATGCCTCCATTCTCGATGAATTGAATTCAGCGACAGATTGTCGACATCATTTTTGCCTTAAGGCACATTGCCCGTAGCCATTTAGACAGTTTGGAGATAACATACTCGCGGTTACTGGAAGTGGAGAAGAACAACGTATGTTACAAGAGGAATATTCCAAATATGTTGGACTGACCGAGTGAGAAACGCAGAAGGACTAACGTTTACAACTGCCCTACGAGCCGCGGAGTGCAGGAATGGGTGGAGAGGAGACGGCAGATGCTATCGTGGGAGTTACGATGCTCAGTCATGAGCTGCACGACGTAACAATTGCCCTTCGAGCCGCGGAGTGCAGGGACGGATGGAGAGGAGATAGCAGAGGCTATCGTGGGAGTCACGATGCTCAGTCATGAGCTGCACGACGTAACAATTGCCCTTCGAGCCGCGGAGTGCAAGGATGGATGGAGAGGAGACGGCAGAGGTTATCGTGGGAGTCACGATGCTCAGTCATGAGCTGCACGATGTAACAACTGCCCTTCGAGCCGCGGAGTGCAGGGATGGATGGAATGGAGACGGCAGAAGCTATCGTGGGAGTCACGATGCTCAGTCATGAACTGATTACTATAGTGTATGTGAAATATGAGATATTTCCCGTTTTACAGTACCATGGAAGTCTTCTGCCGTTTCTTTCCAACAAATAGCATCATTCTATTGGAACCGTTTCATTTCTCGCCGGTAATAACTAAATATACAGATAAACCTATACGAGTAACAGAGGATAGCTTCGAAGTCTCCTCGCCATGACTAAGGCTGTGACACGAGACCCTCTGCAATAGGTCATATTTATATCAAAATTTAGCTAATAGGTAATTAGTACTTTCTGTTTCCTTTTTTCAAAATTTCATTAAATTAATCCAACAACACTTTCTTTGGTCTTTCTCTTATACGCCTTCTTCTCACGTTCGCACCTTATACTTGTTTTCTTAGTCTATCTTCATTCATTCGTTCCATATTGATATTTTGTCAGGTTGATGAGAGCGTGCAACGGGGTTTTTTTGTGTTATCAAAAATCGGAAAGAAGTATCGATTTATTTTTTCATGCTAAATATCCTCAGTGAGATACAGGCAAAAGCCTAGTTTACTGGGGATATGACAAATGAAAGGCAACAAACCCAGATCCATTAAAATTATATGTCCAAATCTAATTACCTGTTGTTTTTTCTCAAATTGTGTATATTTCTTGTCATGTGTAATAATAAATAAATAAATAAATAAATATGCCCAAACCACCTCACTGTGCTCTTCTTCATATTATTCAACACATCAGCCTTAAGTTCATTCCGACTCTCTCCCACATTGTCATTCCGTGTATTCTACTCGATGCAAGTATTACTACAGCATTTATTCGGCTCCTCTCAGCCTTTTTTCACGTCCACGTTTCACTACCATACGACAAAGTTCGCACCATAATACTAATATATTATGGACTATCTATCATCTTAGCATATTTTAATACTGTCCAATTTGAGTGCACATGTTTAAGTAACCAAATGGTTATGTTTTCTAACGTTTCCCGCCATTCGACATTCCTACCCAATAAACAGAATTTCTCAATTTTCTCCAACCGTAACTTTTTATATGGAACATAAATGAAAATATCGAATAATTCGAACAAATAACTGAACGTACACAAAACTGGGCGTAGCATGATGTGTGTATATTTGTTTTATGGGTTGAATGTGTAAAATAACATTTGTTCAAATAATTTAAAAGTGTTTACATTTTCCCATCTAAAGCCGCAAACGATACGGAAGGCGTCACACTGTCTGTTTGCTCACCAGAACAGAAAATCTATCTCTGACTCAACATCTGGCAGCACACGCGTCTTGTATTATAACGAATGGACTCGAAATCACTTCAGGCTTGTTATGTGGATGCGAGAATAACTCGAGTGTCACTTACCTCAAAAGAAACGTAAAGGCGATCCTGACAGACGTCAGTAGGGAGTAGGGACTCCACTCGGCAGCGGGGGCGGTGTCGCGCGAACAGGAAGCTGGAACCAGAAACTCAATGAGGAAATTGGTATTTTGTTTGACATACATTTTTATAAAATATCTAACGGCCAAAAACTAGCATTGACCAAACATGACGTGTTTTGAGATATTTTAGACATATAACTGACTAACTAGACATATACAAGTGACGTATAACTAACTGGCGCGCTACAAACTTGTATCGATAGATCTGGTCTCATCGGGTAACATCTCCCAGCCGAGATATACTCCCACTAATAGAGGGCATGCACGGTCGTGAGGACATGAGATATCCCCCAGTCGAGATATATCCCCACTAATAGAGGGCATGCACGGTCGTGAGGACATGAGATATCCCCCAGTCGAGATATACCCCCACTAATAGAGGGCATGCACGGTCGTGAGGACATGAGATATCCCCCAGTCGAGATATACCCCCACTAATAGAGGGCATGCACGGTCGTGAGGACACGAGATATCCCCCAGTCGAGATATATTATACTCCCACTAATAGAATGCATGTACGGTCGTGAGGATATGAGATGTGTTTCAGTCCTCACCCTGAAACACGGAAATTAAAATAAAAAAAACAATCTTCTTTACCACTCGAATAAATTTTCCTCGTTAATTAGTCATCGATCATTCTTTTTAGAGTCGAAATACAATCGACTTACAAAATGAAATACGTTTTTGGATACAATTAAGTAAGTTCATTATTTAGGCTAGCGACATTTTATTCTGTCTACACAGATAAGTATAGATAATCTTTAAAACGTTGTTTTGAAGTAACGGTAGACAAATAGGGAACTTTGTCCTTAGTATAGCCGTAAGATAGCGTCATTATTTCGTCTTACCGTTGTTTTGAAGTAACGGTAGACAAATAGGGAACTTTGTCATTAGTATAACTGTAAGATAGCGTCATTATTTCGTCTTACCGTTGTTTTGAAGTAACGGTAGACAAATAGGGAACTTTGTCCTTAGTATAGCCGTAAGATAGCGTCATTATTTCGTCTTACCGTTGTTTTGAAGTAACGGTAGACAAATAGGGAACTTTGTCATTAGTATAGCTGTAAGATAGCGTCATTATTTCGTCTTACTGTTACTATAGCATTTATTATTTTTTATTTTTTTATTTAAAAGAACATTTTCAGGAAATTATTTAAACATATAATTTATAAATTAATACTAAGGATCGAAATCCCAACTACCAGTATATGCATATCTCATGCACAATTTCGTTATGTCATCAGGTCAATGGAAATGTTACAAATTACGAGTACATACAATACATGGAAACACAACAGTCACCACCCTCCTAAACACAACAGTCACCCCCCCCCCCCTAAACACAACAGTCACCGTCCTCCTAAACACAACAGTCACCACCCTCCTAGATTCTGACAGTATTGAACATCAATACATAACATATGTTCCCATCTCAGTGCTGTGTATCATATGTAGCACATTAGATTGAAAAGTAACGGAACAGTGCTGCTTTTTCAAGTAGCTTTACCAGCACTTGTGTATATATGCTACCTATACTCAGACAGATTCAGAACAGGCTGACCACAATTTCTCTGCGACGTGTACTCTAATTCTTTGGCTTTGGCCGCAGAGTACTTGACGTAAGAGAATAATTCAGAACAACTCTTGCTAACGGACAGTGTGAAGGAAATGACTGATCAACATACGAGTAGAAACGCGACAGGAGCAGGATCCTTGGCGAAAAATTTTTGGTATCGTGTATGGGCCTATTTGGTATCGTGTACTATGTGTGTTTGGTATCGTGTATGTGCCTGTTTGGTATCGTGTATGTGCCTGTTTGGTATCGTGTATGGGACTGTTTGGTATCGTGTATGGGCCTATTTTGTATCGTGTATGGGCCGTACAATCTGTTAGTACAGTCCATTGAATAATATTATATAAATAATTATAAAAATAAGAAAAGCGTAATGAATGTAGCGCCGTTTAGAGAGCGGACTCTCCTTAAGAGCGCTTTAACTAAATAATGTTATATATTGCGTCAGACAACTCGAAGCTTCGGAAGTGAGTTTTAAAGACTAGTGAGGAGAAAATCTGTATTTATTATCATAAAAAAACATTAAGACTAGAGATAAATCACGAAAATAAATAGTCTCCATCGCGATATGGGACATGATACGAATATCACCGATGAGCTAATTTAACATACATAAAGTACAGTTCTACCTCGTTTGGCGTTTGTTCTCTCACTACGAAGGTTCTTTCGGTACTCGTACAACGAAACTAACTTTCAATGAGTGTTCAATTTGAAGTGAACATGACCGTATTAAATTTTTTTGCTAAGTGAAATTATTTTATTTTCAACTTTGATACCATCAGGTTTAATGTGTTTGATGTTATGGGAAAATAATAAGTTGCTGAATTTTATAGGACGGAGGGATTTCTTACCATCCAAATTTTGCACGAAAACTAAATAAGGGTCTGAATTGAAAGCCGAATATTTATAAGGGATATTTTCTGGAGTAGCATGAGGGAGAACTATGGAAGGTATGGGAGAATTCACCATACTGTCATTTGGGCGAGGTCTTTTATCTGCCCTTTTACCTTAAGGTAAATCAGGGGGATCAGGCGGACGATCTAAGTTCATCTGCGCGAATCATTATATAATACAACTCTTATCACCCCATGTAGTCTTCTGTAACATATTGTCCCCCCATGTAGTTTTCAGTAACATATTGTCACCCCATTTAGTCTTCTGTAACATATTGTCACCCCATGTAGTTTTCAGTAACATATTGTCACCCCATGTAGTTTTCAGTAACATGTTGTCACCCCATGTAGTCTTCTGTAACATATAGTATTGTCACCCCATGTAGTCTTCTGTAACATATAGTATTGTCACCCCATGTAGTCTTCTGTAACATATTGTATTGTCACCCCATGTAGTCTTCTGTAACATATAGTATTGTCACCCCATGTAGTCTTCTGTAACATATAGTATTGTCACCCCATGTAGCCTTCTGTAATATATAGTATTGTCACCCTCTGTAGTAGTATTCACAGAGCACGCATTTCTATAGCAATTATTCGGCTATTTTATTTTTTTCTGCATCCACGTTCCACTTCCATACATCCGTACAGTAATCCGCACAAATTCACATTAGAGTACAGCAATCCGCACACATTCACATTAGAGTACAGCAATCCGCACAAATTCACATTAGAGTACAGCAATCCGCACAAATTCAATATTTCATAAATATCTGACTGAGATCATTTTAGCATTATTTTCATCAAACTTGTTTACACCACCGAATGTATTTAAAAAAACTAAATAAATAAATCATACAAAAATGTATTTACACAAAAATAAGAGGTTTGCTTTTCTCTACAAAAGTATTATCGATCTGTTCTCAATACTTCGTTTTAAAATCTTACAAACTAAAATAACTTTACAATGTGTAAATGTAAACTCACTACACACGTATGATTATAATACAAACAACGCTAAATAAGATATCGAACATTTTAAAATGCTGGGATTTTTCGAAATACGTATTTTCGTCGATGTTTTTGACGTAATGCGAACAGAGAAACTTCTATATATCGTTTCTGAAAATAACTCATTGAACTAAACATATCCGAATTGGTGATTAGGTTATATCAAAGAGCGTGAATGGGAGACAATATTGTATTCGACCCCAGTAATGGAACTTTAGGGTTTGAACCACCGGAGTAGCCGTGGAAGTCACGGTTCGTCATTGGACGTGATGGCAATATTATCGCGTGTGAATAGTAAAGAATACTCGGACATGTACTCGGCGTTTACGAGTATTCTTACCAGACAAACTGTTTTACCAGAGTGAGACAGTGAGAGTGGCGGTTCTTGCTAGCCCTCAGCGTTCCACTAGGCGCCTAGCTCCAGCTCTGGGTATGTCCCGTCGATCGCTACATCGCATTCTGCATGACGACTTGAAATTCCATCCCTATAAAATAATGATTGTACAACAGCTGACCGAAAGAGATTTTGCACAGCGCAGAGAGTTTTGTGACGATGCCACAGCACACACGGCGAGAACATCTATGGAATGTGTTTGAAAAATGTTTCCTAAACATGTGATCTTCCGTTTAGGCCATGTTTATTGGCCTCCACGCTCTCCAAAGACACGATGCTCCAAGGTCCACGGTGCCATGGCTACTGAAAATGCATTACCTTAACTGTTCGTGAGCGGAGCGGAGAGATCGTCACCCCTCTCTTTACTAAATACTAGCCATTCAAAAAACATGCGTTTCCTCTGTGCCACCCCGTATTTGCACATGTATATAAATGTATTTATGACACTTAATTCGGGATTGAATTAAATAAACGACACATAACATAACAAACGGTAAATCCGACGCCACGGCGTGACTCTTGTTGATTTTTTTTAATCTCTCCGAAATGTTTGAAAATATGTTGAAGTTTCGATGTGCATTAATTATATATGTATTGGAGTATGTGCACTATACGTATAAATTTTAATTTAATTGTTTTAAAAATATGGTTATTTTTTGTATGTAAGGGTCTTGGATAACCCGAGCCTTGGCCTGTCTCGTGTTAATATTATACCTGTGAAGTACCGTATGCATGTACGAGTAAATACTGTCCTCCGATATTTTTGTTTGTCATTCATTTATAAATGTTTGTACTTTTTGTGACACGTTGATTTAACATTAATGAGCCCTCTAAATTCTAATTTCAGAACTATTTAGCGATAAAACACCGTACATTGTAATCAAATAAAATAAATAGCAATTATTTAAAGAATGGTCGATAAACTGTATTTATATTAAAACGATGTCAGTTTTTATGTTTACTCTCGATCCATCAATTTGATGTTATTGTACTCGTAGTATTTAGCGATAAGATAAGATATTGTACAATATGACAGGTCGCAAAGGGCCTCCACATGATTAAACATCCAGAAAGGATAAAGCGCCAGACTTTTTTTACCTTGTCATACAAAGGTGTATGGATGCGAAAGATTCGCCTCTTCCGCATCCATACACCTTCTCACACAATTTTTCTAACGTTTTACTTTTCGTTCTTCCAAAATATCACACATTAGATCCAACCATGCTTTCCTTGGTCATCTTCTACTCCATCTTCCACTGACATTTGCACTGTATATTTGTTTTGTAAGTCTTTATTCGTTCATTCATTCCACGTGCCCAAACCATTTTATAGTGCTTTTATTCATCTTATTCAACACACCAGTTTTAAGTTCATATTCATTCCTAACAACTTTATTACGTATCCTATCACACATAGTCATCACATGCATTCCCCCGTGTAGTCTTCTTCAGTGCACGCATAGTCATCACATGCATTACCCCATGTAGTCTTCTTCAGTGCACGCATAGTCATCATATGCATTACCCCATGTAGTCTTCTTCAGTGCACGCATAGTCATCACATGCGTTCCCCGGTGTAGTCTTCTTCAGTGCATGCACAGTCATCACATGCATTACCCCATGTAGTCTTCTTCAGTGCACGCATTCCTACAGCGTTTATTCGGCTCCTTTCAGTATTTTTTATTCACATACATCAAAGTCAGTACTTAAATAATTCTACTGTCTATCATTTAAGCAGGTTTTGAAACAAATTATTAACAAGCAAGTGATTTTGTCCGAATGACTCCCCTGCTGAAGAAGTGTCACCAATTGAAGTGATCTGAAAGGGCAGAGTCAGTCTTTAATAGAATAGAATCCACATAAACCAAGGAGAGTGTGCAAAAGTTCTACGGTTGGCAACGCTTAAACTCTAAAAAATATCGATGCGGTACGGTGAGATGCAACCAAACAACACATTCTGGAAGAGTGTCCCCTGCACTCGACGATCTCCGTAGGCTATTTAGTCTCCGTAACACCGGTCTTCTGATCGGCTGATGTTCGATTCTCGTTGGTACACAGTTGATACAACACCGGTCTTCTGATCGGCTGATGTTCGATTCTCGTTGGTACACAGTTGATACAACACCGGTCTTCTGATCGGCTGATGTTCGATTCTCGTTGGTACACATTTTTTTAAAAAGGTTATCAGTTTATGCTTCGAGACTTTCGCGATTTTTCGTATCAGTTGTATAAAGCCTTTCGGAGTGATGTACCGCGCGGTCTGACTTATTATGCTGTCGTTTCGAAATGTCATTGAATTGTAGAAACGGTCGAAAAACTTTCTCACGTATAATATACGAGTATTATCTTGTATTACACTTTCGTTATAAACAGTACAATTTGGTGGGCTTGTTACCATGTGACAATCACTTCCAATCAACAGGTAGGTGTTAAAGAGACCTTAAGTGAAAACTAGACTAGAATTCGTTTTACAAAGAAAATGAGTTTGAAAGGGAATCGAATCCGAAGCCCCGCGTTGGAAAATAGGCGTCTCATCAATTAGGCCACGGAGTCCGTACTCTCGGATAGCATCGCATAATCTTTATCTAAGACAGTCTTAACCCTTTTTATTGATTTTCTTTATTACAGATAATATTACAACCCATTTATATTTTCTCAATAGGATCTTATCATGTCGCGTGCTCTGAACTATGCGAACGGAACATAAACTGTATTCATTACTCCGTAGTCTATTTTCCATTTTACATCCAATATTTCATGTCTCCAGACGGAAAAAAATATTGTCATAACCAATTTGACGACCTTCGTGGTCTAGGTGAAATGTTCAACTCGGGGATTGCGGTCATCAGAATACTATCTCCCGTCCACACTCTTCTACATGTCTGCATCATAAATTTGATTATGTTGAGAGTTGACGAATGAATGAATGGCTTACAAAGCGTTGTTCCGTTACAATAATATCAGATAAATAGCGCTAAATGTTATGGTTACAAAGTACGAGTAAGTATACCCGTACAGTAGGATGAATTGACAAAACAAAGCAAAATGAAATGCTTCTGCATCATAAACTAGGCTTTTAGTCATTTAAAACGTTTCTTTTTCACTTTCCACAATACAACATTTGATCAATAATACAACCTCCACGGATCAGTTGAGCCGGGATTTGCGGGTTTGATTCCGAGTTGTACCCAGGTTTATCGAAAAAGGTTCCATGTCACTTAATACTTGTTTAACACCTTTCTGGTTGGTTAGAACAGTGCTTCCCAATTACTTTCATGTAACGGCCCCCTAAATCTGAAGTAATTATTCCCCCCCCCCCCAATTTTTTTTTTTTATAGTTGAAGATTTATTTGGCAATAATTATTACAATTAAAATACACATATTTATATTCAACACAAAATTATAGGAACTTGCTTAAAAACTTTTTTTTTAATAAAAACAATACTTACATGAATATTTGTACTTTGTACTGAATATTTTCGCGACCCCCACGAGAAATCCCGCGGCCCCCAATTTGGGAAGCACCGGGTTAGAAGATATTGCCACATGACATGGTACATGCACTAGTGAAAAATATTTGGTACAAAACTATGGAAATCTAACGAATGTGTAATAATATTATTTATAGTTAAGGCATTAACACTGTGGAGGTTTAAAGACATCGTAATATGTTTTATCAAACACTGTTTATTCTACTTTACGTTACAGTATAACCCTACCGGTTTCAAGGTGTTCACTTCATCATCAGGGGAGCATAAACAAGACTTGTTTGTGCTCCCCTGATGATGAGGGAGACACCTTGAAACCGGTAGGGTTATACCGTCATATTTAGTGGAATAAACAGTGTTCTACGAAACAAATAACAATAATACGAGCATTTCCTTCACCGCGTCCAATGAATGGAGCGTTTCTTCTTTCTTCGTGGAACTGTTCCACTTATACGAGTAGAGATTGTTATGTTGTTACATTGTTAAGCCTAATCAGCTAAATTTTAAATGGCCTAGAATTGTATTTAAAAAAAATGGTTTTACACATAATTGCATGACTTTAATTTGATGGCACAAATCCTCCTAGTTTGGGTGGATTGCCTATTAATAAAATAATAAAAAATCATTTATTGAAATATTGAAATCATGTGAATATTGAAATCATATGAATATTAAAACCATATGAATATTAAAATCATATGAATATTGAAATCATATGAATATTGAAATCATGTGAATATTCGAAATTCTGCCTTAAGTGTTAATTGAATATTTGTTATTTGGTTATTAATATGTTTAATACAATAAAATTAATTCATTTAAACATTTACGTTTTTTTATTTACAGATCAATCTGGGGCGTTCATTGGCAATGTCTTCCAACCAAACAGAAAGATGTTAAAGGGGCATTGTGAAAACAGTCGAATTGAATTATTTTGGTCGGCTACAAGACTTGTACTCGAAACCCCGAATCGGAAAACAAACGTTCTACCGCCAAATAGTTTCTATAATCTAAATCCAAACGTATTTCTATCATATATCGGAAGATCAATAAACGTTTCTTTGTAGTTCGTCTTCTTGCCGTGAGTTTTCTTCGGTTCGTATCAAATATATTTATCAAAACGTATACAAATGCGGGGAAGTGTCATACTGCCATACTCGTACCTACGAGTAGTGGCCGCAGCTGGCACTTTTCTATCATTACGCTCGTTTTGTTTATGTTTTCTTATATTTTTAATACCGCAATAAAAGTGCGTTTGAATTCTGTGACAGAGCGCCCTTGAGGAGAGTCTGTTCTCTAAGCAAGCGGGCGTTTGATTTCTGGATTTCGGACTCATTTCCAGACTGGTTTTACTCTAAGATCATTTAACATTTCTGTAGCGCGTATGCTGCTTATCATGAATTCTTAAAGCGGTATTAAGCAACCCAAAATAGCGTTGTATACAATTGCTGTAACAGATCAAACCTGCCGACCGTCTTGGAAGTTTAATCTCCTAGTCAACTGGGCTGTCGTCGTGAAGACTATCTGCTTGTTGAAGTGCAACAACTTGAACGTAATAAATCAATACACGCGCAGACGTCTTCCATCCACATACTGGCTGAAAACACATCGGACAATCACGAGGGAAAGTCTGCCATATCACATATAAATTGTAATTTTATACCTTTACTAATAAAAATCTTTTATTTTTTAAATAAACATTAGGTTATATTTTATTGTCTTCATTGTGTTAGAGACATGGGTGGCGTGTGCAACTTTAGGAAACACTTGACCACCCTTTTTTAAGTATCTTCTAAAATTAGGATTGTATATGAAAACTACACGCATACACTACACTCCACCTAAAGCCAAATGTGGTACTTTCACAGACCGGAAGATTTACAAAGGTTTCTTTAAAATTAGTTTTTTCATGGTAAATTTTTTGCGATTTTTTTATCAAATATGTTATGTTTTTCTGAACATATGCAGAGAAATTCCTAATCTATTGGCCGCAGCCACCACCTTCCTGTACACTCAACCTATTGAATTATATTTTTGAAACATAGGAGTATTTAATCTGGCAATAATAGTGGGTTTGAATCTCGAGTAGAGCGCCTTTGAAGAAAGTCTATTCGTTAAACGGCGCTATATAAATTATCCTTTTATTATTATTATTTACAATAATAGTTTAATTCGTACGTTTTTATATTTTTTAATTTATTTATATATCTCGCTAAGTTTTGATAACCGTATCTGCTAGTTTTGATAAACGTGTTTTTTTTTTAAATATTTCAGTAAGAAACAAATATCATAATTTTGTATCTTAGAAAAATCTTGATGATAAATTGAATATAAAATATCTTTTTCGTAGCATTTCACGAGTAAATAAGTATCGAAAAAATTATCAAGTAAAATTATAGACAATAAAAAAATCACATCCCTTGGGAATTTTACCAACATAAAATAATAAAGGTATATATGTAACATATGTATGTATGTCTGTACCTTAATAACCGCCAAATTCAAAATCAGCGAACACAATTTTTTTTTTAAATTCGGAACAGTCAATTCGAGCAACAATTTTCTCTAATGATTTTCCCGCCACGGAAGACAGTAACAGACGGACGCGACAATCACGACTGCAGAGTAGGCGAAAAAATACTGAGCCGGGCGCGAATTAACCGCTGCTTTTATACGGCGAGGGGGGCGGCTTGATGTTGCTGTTGTATTTATTACACGAGGATTATATTATACTTGCGGGCATACATTACTTGATTCGAGTCTTGTTCCAAAAGTCATCCATTTTATTGAAAAGACCGAATAAATTATGTATAAATGTGTGCACTTAGAAGGATACATGGGTTGACTATGTATGACAGAATACGGGGTGAAATGACAAGGGATGAATGTGAACTTAATGTAACGAATGAATGCAGAAAAACTAACAAAACAAACATACAGTGCTACTGTGAGTGGAAGGTATTGTATTGTATAACACTTTCTTTGTATACTGTACAACCTGGAGGGCTTATTGTCACGTGGCAAAATCTTACTATCTGTCAGAAAGAGGTCTTAAATGAAAACCAGAATGAAATCGTTTTCAAAAGATCAATTCCAGAGGAAATCGCACCCACAACCTCCGGGCTAGGAGACAAGCGTCTTACCAACTAGGCCACGAAAGTGTGGTAGAGAAAGACCAAAGAAAGTATGATATTTTGAACGGAGTAAATGTAAAAAAACAAAGGTTTTGAGGTGGTTTTGTCATATGCACCGAATGGGAAACGAAAGAATGGGACGTGTTCTTGCTGACAGTTAACCTGAGGTGGTATATGTGGGTTTACTTTTTATTTTGTTTTCTGCCAAACGTTTTTGTTTTTTTTCTTTTTTTTTCTATTTATTATTTAATCTAGATATGCGGGGGTGTGGGATGGAAGCCCCCTGATGCCCTTGCGGTCGGGCTCGCCCTACATTGATGGGGTGTATCTCGGCCGGGGGAATGTTTGTGGGATGAACCCGGACCTTTTAGTGTCTTCTCTCTTGAATGTATTTTTTTTTGTCATCTATTTATTTTCTGTGTTTTTTTTTATATATTCTTGTTCTACGTGTTCAAGGGTGTGGGCTGAAAAACATCTGGTGTCCCCGTGGCTGGGTTCGCCCTATATTGGTGGGGTTATCTTGGCCGAGGGGATGCTATTAGACGAGCCCAGACCTTTTGATAGCTTCTGTATTTAATGTATTATCTGCAATTTATGTGTTTTAGAAGTTTTATTTGAATATAATCTGTACATACTATGTTGCTATCAATAAACCTATTATTTATTTATTTATTTGTTCTGGGGAGGAGGTTCATCACGGGACGATCATCACGGGTTCGTTGATTCTCTGAGAAAGCAGCTTTAAGCAAATACGAGTATCTAACATACGAGTATATGGTACGAGTACCACAATGTAACCAGTTAAGTTCACTGCCCACTCTGTGTGGGGGACAGAGTGAGTCCCCATCCAATATGATCCGTGCAAGAATATCGAAATCTCCTTTATTTCTTATGAGCGCGACGTCATGTAGTGACGAAGAAGGAATTATTCCTCCGGTGGCGACACACCTAAGAGTGAAAAGAGTAGTAGCGAAGACGTGCTTAACCATTTCAATCCCAGCATATTTTGCATAAAATGTGCGAAAAATCCCAATCCTTTTTTGGCAAAAAACAGTAGTTCATATTTTATTTTTTATCTCAGTTAATATTTAGTTTTAAAACCTGTACTATAGAGTGTAAACCCTGTACTATAGAGTGTAAAACCTGTACTGTAGAGTGTAAAATAATAAGTAATTTACATATTTCATAAAAAGTAAATATTTTTTTTTTTATTCAACATAAAAACTTGTATGAAGTTTTGAGGCCGGTGATCGGCCCCGTGGGATTTTTCCCATACACCAGTTGGGGGCGATAATCGGCCCCGTGGGATTAAACGGGTTAACCTTTCCTTTCCTGTGTTGGGTATCTTCTACACGTTGCTTCTAATAACCATCAATATCTCTATAAATATTATAAATACAAGGTTAAGATTTTAGATATTCCTCCATAATATATTTACGCATTGATTTAAAAAATAATATTAATAATAATCAGAATTTATCGACTACATCGTGGGTATTTTGTGAAGATATCGGAAACAAATTCGCATTTAAACGCTGTGAGTGCCTCGACCTTGTGTCTTGACGATAGGTGAATAGTATGCGGGAAGCGCGACACTATATTCGCATCTCACTCTTGCATACTCCACTGAATTGCGAGGAGCTGAATTGTCTCAACGTCGCAAGCATAAGCGTAAGCGCCGGGGTATGTGACTGACGTTCCGCGCCACTAGTAGCTTCTAGGCTTGCAAATAGGTTAGACGTACGCCCGTTCCGTGAGCGTTGCCAGATGGTTTTTTAATGTTTTCAGCAAATAAATCTCAATTATTATAATTTTTAATTTCAATTATAATTAATTAAGGGGATTATCTATGAATGTTCTTATTTTTCCGATTTAAAATCGCAAATTTTTGATCGCGTACTCACTACCCAACACCGGAGCACGCGTTTCAAATTTAGCACCGTAAGGGAAGGGTTAAGATCCAAGGTCCCGGGAGAAGGAAAATGGCTCGTAGCGCTGTCAATATATAACATAATACATACGAGTATGTGATAAAGCGCGTTAAGGCTTAAATAAATAAATAAATAACATACTGAACTGGTTTCATTGTGGTTTATGTTATTTAAGTAGGAAATATATCATACCACATTGAAACATAAACTTAGTTTTCTTCAACCCTTAATTAATTTCAAGAATATTAGTTGAAGAATTTCGTATTTTTCTCCTCGCGTGACTCACGGTTTAGTTGATAAAACACTTGTCTTCCAAGTAGGACGTTGTGAATTCGATTCCCATTGGAACTCGTATTTTATAAAAAAGGATTCCTGTCTTGTTTTAAATAACATAGGCCTTTTTGTCATCTTTCAGGTAGGTTGGAAGAGATTGTCACATGCAATAAGCCCGTCCGGTTAAACTGTATACAACTAAAGTGATCTAACTTTCTCTTTTTATTAGGAATAATAATATTGTACTTATCTATATCTCTGTATCCGTCAGAATACTCCTTAAAATAAATTACCTGAATGTTTGCATGATTTTTTTTCTATTTTATAATATATTAGTGACCACCTCCGCAGTCTACGGTATATGATCTGACGCCTGGAACCAGATCCAGACTTTTTTGGATTCGATATCTAATGGAACTCAAAAAAAATAGCCTCAGAATAGTTGAAGAGTTTATCTGTTAACTACTTGCGTGCTATACTCATGTGAGTGTGGTTGCCTATGGCTCGATTATTGGGGCCGTCTGCTAACTATAATACTTGCGTGCTATACCCATGTGAGTGTGGTTGCCTATGGCTCGATTACTGGGACCGTCTGCTAACTATAATACTTTCGTGCTATACCCATGTGAGTGTGGTTGCCTATGGCTCGATTACTGGGACCGTCTGCTAACTATAATACTTTCGTGCTATACCCATGTGAGTGTGGTTGCCCATGGCTCGATTACTGGGGCCGTCTGCTAACTATAATACTTGCGTGCTATACTCATGTGAGTGTGGTTGCCCATGGCTCGATTACTGGGGCCGTCTGCTAACTATAATACTTGCGTGCTATACTCATGTGAGTGTGGTTGCTTATGGCTCGATTACTGAGGCCGAACACAATATTTTCTCCCAACCACACTCTTGTATTGTATAACACTTTCGTTGTATACAGTACAACCTAGCGGGCTTATTGCCCTGTGACAATATCTTCCAACCAACCAAAATATGTTAAAGAGTCATTTAAATGAACACCAGACTGGAATCCTTTTTTTAAAAGTTCCAACGGGAATCGAATCCGCAACCTCCGGGCTGGGGGAGACAAGCGTCTTAGCAACTAGGCCACTCTTTAAAATGTCTACATCGTCAAGAGGTGCCACACAAATAAATCACCTTAACTGAGCCCAATTGGATTCATTCATGTCACCTCCGATGGTCACACAACCCTTTCTATGGCTTTCAAAACAGTGTAATAAGACATGTTATTTCACATGTGTTATACGACAATTCTATAATCATCTTGACGTTGACGGTCGGTTAACTACGAGTATTGTAAAGTTTTTTTAATCTCAATCAACAATCATATATAAATTATTCATATTGTGAGCATTCAGAATATAGCAAATTTAAAAATGTAAATACACCGGTTGTGTTTGCAAACATTACTTGATCCTATTATGAGTTGTATTGCCTTGAACAAGTGTTTAAAGTGTAGAGGTACGAGTACCCTTGACGCCTCAACCAATAAATAAACAAACCCAAATGTACCTGCACAACGACGATCGTATTATATAGTGGTAGAGAAAGGGGCGGGGGATTCCTGCAGTTTACTTGAAAATTTCAATTCATTATGTGTATAATTTTTTGCATAATCGGTTAAAACCTTTTGGATTTAAAAATAATCGAAAAACGGTTAATCGAATAAAGCGGTTGAATGGAAGCCCTAGTCTTTGCACAACTGTAACATCACCGATAATGCCGTTCCACAATGGCGTCAAATGATAGTTTTGCTGCGTTCGTAATTCTCTGCGAAATAAAAAAAAAATACTGACAATTCTATTTAATTTACTTTAAACTCCACTTATATAGCTACATACCATCACACCGTCTCTCTGGCAGGATAAGCGAGAACACCAGTTTTTCCTATCTCAATTATAACAGATCGTTCGCCTCTTTTACATCCATGCAACTTCTCGTACGATTTCTACGATTTTTCTTACTTTCTTTCAAAATATCATTCACTTGATCTAACCATACTATCCTCGATATCCCTCTACCCCGCTTTTCATCCACATTTGCTCTGTTTCAGTATTTCTTCATTCATTCGTTCTACACGCCCAAACCATTTCAGCGTCCCCTTCTTTTCATCTTCCTCAACACATCAGCCTTACGTTCACGTCCGTCGTTAATAATGTAATTCAGTATTCTGTCATACGAGTACATTTTAATCCCGTGTATTTTTCTCAGTGCACGTACTCGTATTTCTACAGTGTTTATTGGTATTCTTTCACTTTTTACCACGTCCACGTTTCAATCATGTACATAAAAGTTGGTACTGAAATAGTGTTGTGAACTATCATCTTAGCAGATTTCAATATTTTCCGGTTCGAGTATATATGTATTATACAAGTACTAACATGAAAACTAGCGAGCCCCTTGGTGACGGTGATGGTGATGGTGATGGTGATGGTGATGGTGACGGTGATGGTGATGGCGACGACAAGCATCACGAGCTTTTAAGGGCTTTCCCTTCAGCCTTACATCGGCACATTCTTACTCCGGGCTGCTCGGGTATGGGTACTCCTACCTAATGGCGTCAAGGTATACTCTTGCTGCATTCGAAGTTTTCTGCGCAAGTGCTGATAGCTTGCTGGGCTGTTCGGACTCCGGGCCTTAAGCCGCTTTATAAGTATGTTATATAGGTAGTTACTGCACTGCGAGTCATTTCCCTTCTCTAGTGACGGCGGAACTTGAGTCAGCCGTCGCTAATATTCTTCTCACACTCGGGTGTGTCGTCACGAGAGGAGGAGCAGAGGAGTCTCCTTCAGCTGTTCTGTTCCTTGTTCATCACTAAGTGACGTCATGAGAGGAGGAGTCTCCTTCAGCTGTTCTGTTCCTTGTTCATCACTAAGTGACGTCGCGTTCATAAAAATAATAAAGAAGACTTGGATCTTCGAGTGTAGACCACACTAAATGGGAACTTATTGTGTGTCCCATAACAGTGCGGATTGTGGAGGGGTCAAACTGAAAACTTATTGTGTCCCCCGTCTTTTCGTATGGCAAAAACTCGCAATTTACAATAAATTGCCTTAATAAATAAGGTTTGTACAATCTAATCTATTTAATTTTTAAAAGTGAAGATATATAGTACGAGTATTAAGACATTCGTGTTTTATTATACTTAACAGTTCGGTACAGTTACATTTACTCAAAAATAGTCTATAATACGAGTATATGAAAATACTAATATTATACAACTTAATATTTAACTCTGCAATCCTTGAAACTTGAAGTCATCTTATATATTATACACATACATAGCTTCACGCCGTGCACCTTGCGGGGTGGGCAGAGAGAACGGATCTCCAAACTTATTTGTCCAAGCACACAACCTTCGTCTACTCCACATTCATACTTCTCGTCGTGCAAAACCTTTTTTATTCGTACTTATCACTTTAAATTCTTCCGAAATCAGGTCCATTTAGTCCAGCTACGTTTTTGCGGGTCTACCTCTTCCACGTTAACCTTGTATTTCTGTCGGTCTACCTCTTCCGCGCAAACCTTGTATTTCTGTCGGTCTACCTCTTCCGCGCAAACCTTGTATTTCTGTCGGTCTACCTCTTCCACGTTAACCTTGTATTTCTGTCGGTCTACCTCTACCGCGCAAACCTTGTATTTCTGTCGATCTACCTCTTCCGCGCAAACCTTGTATTTCTGTCGGTCTACCTCTTCCACGTTAACCTTGTATTTCTGTCGGTCTACCTCTTCCGCGCAAACCTTGTATTTCTGTCGGTCTACCTCTTCCACGTTAACCTTGTATTTCTGTCGGTCTACCTCTTCCGCGCAAACCTTGTATTTCTGTCGGTCGACCTCTTCCACGTTAACCTTGTATTTCTGTCGGTCTACCTCTTCCGCGCAAACCTTGTATTTCTGTCGGTCTACCTCTTCCGCGTTAACCTTGTATTTCTGTCGGTCTACCTCTTCCACGTTAACCTTGTATTTCTGTCGGTCTACCTCTTCCGCGCAAACCTTGTATTTCTGTCGGTCTACCTCTTCCGCGCAAACCTAGTATTTCTGTCGGTCTACCTCTTCCACGTTAACCTTGTATTTCTGTCGGTCTACCTCTTCCGCGCAAACCTTGTATTTCTGTCGGTCTACCTCTTCCGCGCAAACCTTGTATTTCTGTCGGTCTACCTCTTCCACGTTAACCTTGTATTTCTGTCGGTCTACCTCTTCCGCGCAAACCTTGTACTTCTGTCAGTCTACCTCTTCCACGTTAACCTTGTATTTCTGTCGGTCTACCTCTTCCGCTCAAACCTTGTATTTCTGTCGGTCTACCTCTTCCGCGCAAACCTTGTATTTCTGTCGGTCTACCTCTTCCACGTTAACCTTGTATTTCTGTCGGTCTACCTCTTCCGCGCAAACCTTGTATTTCTGTCGGTCTACCTCTTCCGCGCAAACCTTGTATTTCTGTCGGTCTACCTCTTCCGCGCAAACCTTGTATTTCTGTCGGTCTACCTCTTCCACGTTAACCTTGTATTTCTGTCGGTCTACCTCTTCCGCGCAAACCTTGTATTTCTGTCGGTCTACCTCTTCCGCGCAAACCTTGTATTTCTGTCGGTCTACCTCTTCCACGTTAACCTTGTATTTCTGTCGGTCTACCTCTTCCGCGCAAACCTTGTATTTCTGTCGGTCTACCTCTTCCGCGCAAACCTTGTATTTCTGTCGGTCTACCTCTTCCACGTTAACCTTGTATTTCTGTCGGTCTACCTCTTCCGCGCAAACCTTGTATTTCTGTCGGTCTACCTCTTCCGCGCAAACCTTGTATTTCTGCCGGTCTACCTCTTCCACGTTAACCTTGTATTTCTGTCGGTCTACCTCTTCCGCGCAAACCTTGTATTTCTGTCGGTCTACCTCTTCCACGTTAACCTTGTATTTCTGTCGGTCTACCTCTTCCGCGCAAACCTTGTATTTCTGTCGGTCTACCTCTTCCGCGCAAACCTTGTATTTCTGTCGGTCTACCTCTTCCACGTTAACCTTGTATTTCTGTCGGTCTACCTCTTCCGCGCAAACCTTGTACTTCTGTCAGTCTACCTCTTCCACGTTAACCTTGTATTTCTGTCGGTCTACCTCTTCCGCGCAAACCTTGTATTTCTGTCGGTCTACCTCTTACGCGCAAACCTTGTATTTCTGTCGGTCTACCTCTTCCACGTTAACCTTGTATTTCTGTCGGTCTACCTCTTCCGCGCAAACCTTGTATTTCTGTCGGTCTACCTCTTCCACGTTAACCTTGTATTTCTGTCGGTCTACCTCTTCCGCGCAAACCTTGTATTTCTGTCGGTCTACCTCTTCCGCGCAAACCTTGTATTTCTGTCGGTCTACCTCTTCCACGTTAACCTTGTATTTCTGTCGGTCTACCTCTTCCGCGCAAACCTTGTACTTCTGTCAGTCTACCTCTTCCACGTTAACCTTGTATTTCTGTCGGTCTACCTCTTCCGCGCAAACCTTGTATTTCTGTCGGTCTACCTCTTACGCGCAAACCTTGTATTTCTGTCGGTCTACCTCTTCCACGTTAACCTTGTATTTCTGTCGGTCTACCTCTTCCGCGCAAACCTTGTATTTCTGTCGGTCTACCTCTTCCACGTTAACCTTGTATTTCTGTCGGTCTACCTCTTCCGCGCAAACCTTGTATTTCTGTCGGTCTACCTCTTCCGCGCAAATCTTGTATTTCTGCCGGTCTACCTCTTCCGCGCAAACCTTATATTTCTGTCGGTCTACCTCTTCCGCGCAAACCTTGTATTTCTGTCGGTCTACCTCTTCCACGTTAACCTTGTATTTCTGTCGGTCTACCTCTTCCGCGCAAACCTTGTATTTCTGTCGGTCTACCTCTTCCGCGCAAACCTTGTATTTCTGTCGGTCTACCTCTTCCACGTTAACCTTGTATTTCTGTCGGTCTACCTCTTCCGCGCAAACCTTGTATTTCTGTCGGTCTACCTCTTCCGCGCAAACCTTGTATTTCTGCCGGTCTACCTCTTCCGCGTAAACCTTATATTTCTGTCGGTCTACCTCTTCCGCGCAAACCTTGTATTTCTGTCGGTCTACCTCTTCCACGTTAACCTTGTATTTCTGTCGGTCTACCTCTTCCGCGCAAACCTTGTATTTCTGTCGGTCTACCTCTTCCGCGCAAACCTTGTATTTCTGTCGGTCTACCTCTTCCACGTTAACCTTGTATTTCTGTCGGTCTACCTCTTCCGCGCAAACCTTGTACTTCTGTCAGTCTACCTCTTCCACGTTAACCTTGTATTTCTGTCGGTCTACCTCTTCCGCGCAAACCTTGTATTTCTGTCGGTCTACGTCTTACGCGCAAACCTTGTATTTCTGTCGGTCTACCTCTTCCACGTTAACCTTGTATTTCTGTCGGTCTACCTCTTCCGCGCAAACCTTGTATTGCTGTCGGTCTACCTCTTCCACGTTAACCTTGTATTTCTGTCGGTCTACCTCTTCCGCGCAAACCTTGTATTTCTGTCGGTCTACCTCTTCCGCGCAAACCTTGTATTTCTGCCGGTCTACCTCTTCCGCGCAAACCTTATATTTCTGTCGGTCTACCTCTTCCGCGCAAACCTTGTATTTCTGTCGGTCTACCTCTTCCACGTTAACCTTGTATTTCTGTCGGTCTACCTCTTCCGCGCAAACCTTGTATTTCTGTCGGTCTACCTCTTCCGCGCAAACCTTGTATTTCTGTCGGTCTACCTCTTCCACGTTAACCTTGTATTTCTGTCGGTCTACCTCTTCCGCGCAAACCTTGTATTTCTGTCGGTCTACCTCTTCCGCGCAAACCTTGTATTTCTGCCGGTCTACCTCTTCCGCGCAAACCTTATATTTCTGTCGGTCTACCTCTTCCGCGCAAACCTTGTATTTCTGTCGGTCTACCTCTTCCACGTTAACCTTGTATTTCTGTCGGTCTACCTCTTCCGCGCAAACCTTGTATTTCTGTCGGTCTACCTCTTCCGCGCAAACCTTGTATTTCTGTCGGTCTACCTCTTCCACGTTAACCTTGTATTTCTGTCGGTCTACCTCTTCCGCGCAAACCTTGTATTTCTGGCGGTCTACCTATTCTACGTTAACCTTGTATTTCTGTCGGTCTACCTCTTCCGCGCAAACCTTGTATTTCTGTCGGTCTACCTCTTCCGCGCAAACCTTGTATTTCTGTCGGTCTACCTCTTCCACGTTAACCTTGTATTTCTGTTGGTCTACCTCTTCCGCGCAAACCTTGTATTCTGTCGGTCTACCTCTCCCACGTTAACCTTGTATTTCTGTCGGTCTACCTCTTCCGCGCAAACCTTCTATTTCTGTCGGTCTACCTCTTCCGCGCAAACCTTGTATTTCTGTCGGTCTACCTCTTCCACGTTAACCTTGTATTTCTGTCGGTCTACCTCTTCCGCGCAAACCTTGTAGTTCTGTCGGTCTACCTCTTCCGCGCAAACCTTGTATTTCTGTCGGTCTACCTCTTCCGCGCAAACCTTGTATTTATCACTTGTATATTCGCTTTATCATTCTTTCGGCTATAATTCCACCAGAATGCATTGTTTAAATTTGCATTAACTACGAGTATTTTGTTGATGCTCAAATTTAAGAACCAGAGCACTTAACTCAAATCTAGATTTGGTCCGCACCACGCGGCGCCAGTTTGTTTATGGCTTCCACTTTTTGCTCCATCCCGGTTGCGGCCATTGAATCATACAATACGAGTAATTACTGCGGCCACTACACAACACAACAAAGCCACGCCCGAGCCGCACACTCATATCTTACGAGTACACCTCCATGTCCATCTCTCACTTTCATACCTTACCTCTCGCTATTCCTTGTCTTTAATCCAAAAGAAAACAATACCACAATATGTGAGGTGAATACGCTTTTTTTATATTAAATCTGTGGCGTTGTTGGCGCAGAAGTTGATATGTCCGTTTTTTGTGATTTTGTGTTTATTCTCCCAATTTATAGAAAATATTTCTCAGCATGTTGTGGCAAAACTTGGTGTGTCAGTCATTATCCAAACAAAAGATATATTGTTTGGAAAAACTTAAAAAATGTTTATTTGTACTGATTTTAACAGCTTATCAAAGTTAATATTGCTTCTCCTGTAAACTAAGGTAAAACGGACATATCAACTTCTGCCATAACGCCACAGAAATATACCCATACCTCGCTTTACGGATTATATACGAGTATATTCTTGAAAAGTTGTCCGTAAATCGAAACTCTGTATTTCGAGTTGTTTTTAAATACATATTAAATGACGTATTAATAATGAAAAAATATTCTGAAATATTATACTCGTATTAACATATACGGTATATAGATCATAGAAAACATATACACATGTACTACAAATATTAAGAATAACAGCGTTTATAATGAAGAATTAGTCTAATAGATTCCATATCAGAATTCGTCAATTAAGAAGCGGTAACTGTATCATTCGATTATTAATTGATATTACTTGAATGCGCACAAAGCGAGGTACGCCTAAAACGGGTCAAATTAAGTTTGTATCATTTTTGCGTTGTTATTGTCCATAAATATCACATTCAACGTTCTACACATCTCCTATGGCGCCCTTCCTTCTATTCTCCCTGAAGCGAAGTCATCGTTAAATTTGGAGTGTCGCGATTTGGTCGAAGAGCAGGTACACAGGTGGATCGACCCCAACACTGGGAATGCAATCCGTGCAGGGCTGGCATCCAGCGTGGCTTTCAAATATTTAATTATTTAGTAATCATATCGATCGGATTCCACACTCCTGAACCTTTTACAATATTCGTACAAATTTGTCAATGGGGATTTTTTTCGGGTACCATCGAGAATCGAACCCGAAATTCGGGGTTCCGCTTCGGTCCAAAAGGTTAAAATATAATATAACATGTCATGGACCTTGACTCTTAAAGAACAATTAAGATTGTATCATATTACACTTTCGTTGTACGAGTACAATATACAACGTAGCATAGCAGGTTTATTTCTCGTGTGGCAAAATCTTTCAACCAGAAACGTGTTAAAAAAAAGCCTTTAATGAACTAAACTACAATCTTTAAAAAAAAATGGTTACCAATAGGAATTTCATCCTCGACCCCCAGACTGGCAATAGAGAGACCAACAGACCGAACAAGTAACAAATTGTTTCATGCACTCCCATAGTGACGTGAGTTTTACTTAACCCTTTAACGGGCATAAGCAGAAATGGGTCGCATATGCGACCACCCTTATGGTTATACTTATAAGGATTCATTTTCTTAATGAAACGTTTTTAAGTAACACAAATGTCAACTTGGCAAATGTAGTGGACGGACAGAGGTCTTATTTAAGACGGATCGTCGTGAAGTTAGCTGCATGTTCAGTAGCAACGATCTAAACATCCGGTCAATTTATTGTCAAAAATGTAATTAGGTATTATAAGTAAATCACTTTTCATTATATCTCATATTATATTTTTTTTAAATTCCTAATACAACTTAAACTTAGATATTATTACCTAAACATTCATTGGTCACTTTTGCTCCCACTGACATGACCCCTGAAATGGGCACAGCTCTCATATGTGACCGCCTCATTTCCAAAAAAACAATTTTTAAAACACATTTTCGAAGAAATAAAGTTGATTTGATACACATAATAATGATTTATTCAACAAAAAACTTAATATCTCAAAAATAAAAACTTGCCCTATAAAGGGTTAATCAACTCGACACAGGTTAAACGTGGGTTGAAACTTAGTTTGCATATACGAGTACGAGTAACACATAACATAATATGTGTTTATCTAAATGATGTGCTCCTATCAACATCAACACGGAGGGTTTCCAAAAGAGAGTATTACATTTCTCGGTGTTTTTCTTAATACGAGTAGTGAGTTCTCCTTCGATAGACAAATACGAGTAAGTCAATGTCTTAAACAAGGGAAATAAAAACTCTTATTATAAACTCATTTGTCGTGTCGCGTCCAGATTTTTATAATTCCAAGATTCCAGTATGTTTTAAATGAAGCTGTTAGGCTGATATATGATCATAAATAACACATCGTATTATCATATTAGTCCGCTTCTAAAAGTCTACATTAGTTCAAATGTCACGAATGGATTCATTTTAAACGTTGTCTCTTTGTGTTCAAGTCCCTTAATGAGATATCTTTCGAATATGTGTCTGAAATATGTATTGTATTACAATTTCGTTGTCTACAGTGCTACCTGGCGGCCTTATTGCCATGTGTCAATGTCTTCCAGCCAACCAAAAAAATGTTAAAGAGGCCTTAAGTGAAAACAGAACTGGAAAACGTAAAAATTAAACTGGGTTCCAACGGGAATCGAATCCGCAACATATGGCTTGGAAGACAAGCGTCTCATCAAGTCGGCCACGGAGGCAGTACTTTGGAGACGAGGAAGATACATTGATTGTTCAGAACCGATTCAATAGGGTGATGTGGTCCTGTGGCGTGGAATGGTCTACCTCTTAGTGTAAAATATATAGATGGTGTGCCCAGCTTTAGGAAGTACTTGAAGGTAACCGTTTTGGAGGCATTTTATCGAAATTTATGAGGGTACAAGTATATACATATAAACACATACACTGTACTACACCTAAAGCCGAGATGTGTTAGTGTCACATGTCCTAATTACTATCACAGGAAGTATCCAATCAGGCAGTCCACAGCCACTACCTCCCTATCCTCACACTCAATTTATATAGTTATACTCGTATGTTTGTTTAGTAATATTTTTAACCTGCCAATAGTGGTGGGTTCGAGTCCCGAATAACAGCGCCCTTGAGGAAAGTTTGCTTCTAAACGGCGGTATGTGAATTGTCCTTTAGGATTACTGGTTGGTCCCTTAAAACGTCCCTTCCACACGTGGGTTTAGGGCTCGATTTTCGACGGTACTCAATTTTTTAAATGGTATCATCTGGTAAAAAAAAATTCTGATAGCAATACTCACAATAAAGTGAGTTAGTGTTTTAGTCCCTTCACGTGCAGAGTAGTATTCTCAACATGTATGATGACGAATCGCTGAAAAACATTTGATGTCCTCGCGGCCGGGTTCACTCTTTATTGGTGGGGGTCATCTCGACTAGGGGGATGTTATGAGTTTAGCTTAGGACTTTTGATAGTGTCTTTCTTAAATTTATGTTCTTTTCCATTGATATACTAGTACCATAACATATATGTATAATACATTCTATGCTGCTATCGATACATTTATTTTTATTTATTTATTGTAGTTCAATTCGCACATAAGTAGTTTTAAACCTGAAGTCTCGGTTAATGGGCCTGAAGATATATTTGACTCCCGGCGACACTCTTCAATATGTCCGAGTCACCAATTTGAATTAACGACACAATGTTTTAAAGCTCCACAAAGTGGTGGCAATACGGAAAGTTTAATATTGTGCATTGAAATAATTGAAAACCTCGGCCCTTAGAAATGGCACGTGTGCCTAGAAACGACTCTGTATTCTAAGTAAGTGAATGAACTTGAATGACCAGAACAAGGAAAAGAGTTCCGAAATATTGCAGAATGAGAACGCAGCTTTATTATTGGGGTGGATAGAAATACATTATATTTGGAAAAGTATTGTTTACTTCGAGAAAATATTGTTTATTTCCGCCTTGTTGTTATTATTGCGGCCATCTGGATTCTTTCGCAGTTCACATTTTGTGGTACTGCTATGATAATCGAGTCGATAATATAATTTCCTATGTGAACTCCACTCGGCCATAGATCGGTTCATCTCCGGACCGATTGGCTACTCCGACCTAGTTAGTGGCAGCAAAGGATAGTTCTGCTGCATTTCCTATGTGAACTTCGCTCGGCTATAGATCTGTTCATCACCGGACCGATTGGCTACTCCAACCTAGTTAGTGGCAACAAAGGATAGTTCTGCTGCATTTCCTATGTGAACTCCACTCGGCTATAGATCTGTTCATCACCGGACCGATTGGCTACTCCAACCTAGTTAGTGGCAGCAAAGGATAGTTCTGCTGCATTTCCTATGTGAACTTCGCTCGGCTATAGATCTGTTCATCACCGGACCGATTGGCTACTCCAACCTAGTTAGTGGCAACAAAGGATAGTTCTGCTGCATTTCCTATGTGAACTCCACTCGGCCATAGATCGATTCATCTTCGGACCGATTGGCTACTCCGACTCCGACCTAGTTAGTGGCAGCAAAGAATAGTCCTGCTGCATTTGACTTTTTTTGTGAAAGTATTGTATTGCATTTTATTTATCACACTTTTGTTGTACACAGTACAACCTGGTGAGCTTATTGCAATGTGGCAATTTCCTCCAGCCAACTAGAAAGATGTTAAAGAAGCCTTGAGTGATAACTAGACAGAAATCCTTTAAAAAAATCAGGGTTTCTACTGGAGTCCGCGACCCCCGGGCTGAAAGACAAGCGTCTTGTCTTACTACCTAGGCCACGGAAAGTACCGGTGTGTAGAGAACCCACGATTCGCATCCAGGGATCAGAGATGGTATTATTACAAAGGGAAAATATGTTATTATATAATTCAAACTAAGTAAACGGCGGTGCAACAAGAAAGACACAACCAAATGGAGTGTTTATATTTAACAATATGCGTTCGATTTCAATCATTAAAATACTACACATTTATTTATGTTTTATTTAAAGCGCATAAATACAAAATATTAAAAGATACAAAAAGTAATACCTACACCTCGCTTTACGAACCCTGTTTTAACGGAATTTCGCTATAACGGAATTGTAAAAAACAGTCATAAAATTCATTTTACGGGAAAAAATCTATTAAAGAAATATTTAAAAAATGTAATTCAAATAAAGGTTTGCGCTAAATGGACCGAGATCCACCCTTAAGCGACACGGAAGACTAAATGGACCGAGATCCACCCTTAAGCGACACGGAAGACTAAATGGACCGAGATCCACCCTTAAGCGACACGGAAGACTAAACAACGATTTCTCGAGAATTAACACTGACGGAATAAGTCGACGATTTTTCTCATTTTGAAAGTACATTAAATTTCTTATTAAAAATGATATCGATGAAGAGAGAAGCTCAAAAGTTTTCCGACAAATGAATAAGATTATGAATTGTTATAAGCAGCTTGCGGAGGAAGAGGAAGAGGAAGAGGAAGAGGAAGAGGAAGAGGAAGAAAGGAAATGTGAAAGCAGCTAACTCTGCGCGGATACGAGTATTTCCGGCCAGCTCCTGTTTCCCAGTCGAGAAACTCTTATGTTACGTGGAATCTTCATGCGCTTCATTATAACTGCTATCATTCTTTATGTTCTTCATTATAACTGCTATAATTCTTTATATTCTTCATTATAACTACTATAATTCTTTATATTCTTCATTATAACTGTTATAATATTTTATATTCTTCATTATAACTGGTATAATTCTTTATATTCTTCATTATAACTGGTATAATTCTTTATATTCTTCATTATAACTGGTATAATTCTTTATATTCTTCATTATAACTGGTATAATTCTTTATATTCTTCATTATAACTGTTATAATATTTTATATTCTTCATTATAACTGGTATAATTCTTTATATTCTTCATTATAACTGGTATAATTCTTTATATTCTTCATTATAACTGGTATAATTCTTTATATTCTTCATTATAACTGGTATAATTCTTTATATTCTTCATTATAACTGGTACAATTCTTTATATTTGTATTTCATACGTACACGTACAAGCTTTCCATGTTTTGTACGTTTCAGAATATACAATACTCTAGACTCACTAAATATTTCATTGTTTTTTTTTTATTCATGGAACACATCGCGCACATTAAGTATGTCTTTATTTATGGAACACATTGCGCACATTAAGTATGTCTATCAACATCTGGCAACATTATATTATACTTCACAACAGTATTGAGACACTAAATCGTATTTACTCGAAACGGACAGTATCGACATCTGGCAACATTATATTATATTATATTATACTCCACAACAGTATTGGGACACTAAATCATATTTACTCGAGACGGACAGTATCAACATCTGGCAACATTATATTATTAAGTATAATATAATGTTGCCAGATGTTGACAGTATCAACATCTGGCAACATTATATTATATTATACTTCACAACAGTATTGGGACACTTAATCGTATTTACTCGAAACGGACAGTATCAACATCTGGCAACATTATAATATTTTATTGTATATTTTACTCCACAACAGTATTTTTGTACAAACTGTGATGTACGGGAGGGAAACGTGGAAAAAATCTTAAAGGAGACGAATAAATACTGTATAAATGCGCGCACATAGAAGAATACATGGGTTGACAATGTATGACAGAATACGAAATAAAGTTATTAGGGATGAGTGTGCACTTCAAGCTTTATTATTGAATAAAATGGAAAAAATCACTCTGAGATGATTTGAGAACTTGGAACGAATTAACAAAGGAAGATGTGTAAATATGAGTGGAAGGTGTGGTAGAGAAAGTGAGGTAGAAGCGATTGTTTGATATTTTGAAAGAAATAAATATTGAGCTGAATGAGAAGGTGTATGAATATAGAAAAGGCGGATAATGTGTGTCGCGATGGGAAAGTCTGGTACTCTGTTTTCCCTGCCTACCCCGACAGGAAGAGGGCGTGATGGTACATGTATGTATATGTGTAATAAATGACATAAAGTATTATAGATTATACTCGTATACATACGAGTATAGTATGTCGTATGACACAGTCCTAAGGAACCCTTTATCAGTCAACAGAACTCTACTCTACTCTACTCATACCATCGGGCGGCGGACGGGGCTGGCGGCGAAGAAAAGATAATCTCCCGATTCGGGACAAGCTGCGGGTACCGGGAACTGGCGAAGGTCCCGCAAAGACCGGTTGCTGAGGTTTTCCAGTCTCAAGGCGGGACTTCTCGGAATTACGCAATAACAATGAAACGCGAAGTAATAATTAACATTTGTCTTACGAACACAGTAAAACCTCGAACTGTCAGGATGCTGTTGTTTGATTTATTTAATTTATTGGGTGTTAACATAAGTTGTGTCCGTTTTTTTTTTTCAAATTTAAAAATGGGCACCAAAAGTAAAACAAAATGGTAAAGGTTATACGTCATTCGAAAGATAATTTTCTGCTCTGCAAGATATTGTGTTTGCTTTTACGTTACATATATTATTTTATTTGATAACAAGCCTTCAAAATGGAATGTCAAGTAGACGAAAGTGAGCATTTTCGACACCTCCTTCTATTCGCGTTCAATCGAGGGAATAAAGCTGCTTTCACAACCGCGTATAACTAAATCGCGAAAAACCCCACGGATAGTGATGCATTTCTGTCATTCTTTCATCTGTAATCTTTACTATAACATACTTGTCTATGGCCATGATTGGGAAAAACACTTACTGATGCTTTAAACATCTCACTCTTTCTAATATATAAGGCTGGATTCCCACTTGACCGAGACCATGACCCGACCTTGCTGGCCCTAACCTGACAATCTGACTTGACAAATCGTTAAATAAATATTATATTATATTATATTAAACGAGTATGTGCATGTTAAGTCCTATAGTACCCGCCCCGCACCGGTACCGCGGCCACGCTACGATTCGCTTATGGTTGATCCGATAGTGAACTGGGTCAGTCGCCTTTTGTTGACCATATTATTGGTGTATCATACGAGTATGTGATATGGTCACGAATATGCTGGGATTTGTTTTGAGGATATCCGAAGATTTTTATTCAATAAAAATATTTACATTGCTGTATACCATACGTCAGTAGTGCGTAGTTAGCGACTGTTGTAAAGCGAAACAGGCCTGTCACTTTAACTTTCATCATTTTTTTCACATTTACGTGTCAAATCATTTCGTTATAAATGATGTATTGATAATATGTGTAATAGATTCCGAGCAGAGGTGACTGGGTGCGAGGGGTGGGGGGGCATGTAAAGTGTTTTTGTCATGCAGAGCAGATTCTGGACATGCCGAGTATTTTAAGAGATGTGTCTTGAACTAAATTATCATTGAATGTGACTGCGGGGCTGCACAAGGCTCACGACACGACTCAATACAATTAGCTTGTCCACACATCAGAACTGTGACATATGGTTTGGGCAGGAGCAGATATCTGTTGCCTCCTGGAAACACGTTGCATCCTTAACAATAGATGGTCCGGAGACGGAAATGAATGATATGTGTGTTCATTACTCAATGCATATCCATCGCTTCGCCCTTCATTACTCAATGCATATCCATCACTTCGTCTTTCATTATTCAATGCATATCCATCGCTTCGTCCTTCATTACTCAATGCATATCCATCGCTTCATCCTTCATTACTCAATGCATATCCATCGCTCCGTCCTTCATTACTCAATGCATATGCATCGCTTCGTCCTTCATTACTCAATGCATATCCATCGCTTCGTCCTTCATTACTCAATGCATATCCATCGCTTCATCCTTCAAGACGGACGGGGGCTAACAAACACTTTAAACTAAATCATTAGAAATAGTAACAAAACAAATATATAGCGCAAATGTAAGCGGAAGTCGGGGCAGGGGTCTACCTCTTAAGGAGAGTGTGGGTGTACTATTTTGAAAGAAAAAAATGTAAAAAGAAAAATCGTGGGAGCTGTATGGATGTATTATAGAAGAGGCAAATGTTGAAAGTCTGGAGCTCTCTCATCTCCGACTATCCCGACAGGAAGACGGTGTGATGGTATGTGTGTAGCAAGTTTACCATTTACTATTACTATTACATACGCTCTATATATGTCTGCTGCGTGTAGCGAGATTTTGCTCTAATCAATGTATTTAAGATAACCTGTGTTGTGTTAATTAACATACATTGAAACTGTGAGTTTAAATTACGTGTTAAGATTGGAATTATCAGTAATGCGATTATTGTGTGATCAGATAGCGATAAGTGAATATTGAAATATTTATTTTATTTTATCGTTAGTTCAATCAATTGTTGTTGATTTGATTGTGTTATTGATATTCATTTTAAAATGTTTTGATTAGTTAGTGATTAGATAATATTTAATTATTATTTTTAAACAAACAATTTTAAAAGCAATTATCAAATGTTTCGATTTTGAGATTCCTCGAAATACTTTGGCCTTGACTTGAAAGACTTTGGCAAGGGCCTTTTATGGCAGATGTTTTAAAATAGCGCGTTTCGGCGGGGCATATTCGAAAAATATTATTATTCCAGGCAATGTTAGTAAATCAAAATCGAAACTTGTCGATATGGAACTGGTTGAGTTTTAGACATCAGTATAGAATAAATATGCTTTGTCGAGTGCTCGTCGAGTACTAGTCGAGTGCTTGTCGAATACTAGTCGAGTGCTTGTCGAGTGCTCAGCAAATCAAGTTCCATTCGCAGTGAATCATTTCTGTGAAGCTGGCTTTTCAGCGGTAACTGCAAAAAATCCAAATATCGTTCAAAACTCATCGTGGAACAGAAAAACAACATTTTTTGTCAAGTCTGATTTTGAGATTTGAGAAATTGCGCTTTTTGATTTTAATAATGAAATACACAAATCACCCACCCCCTGCCCGACTATTTTACAATTCGTGGATTTTCCAAAAATCAAAACGACGACATATCTTCGCAACGCAATTAATCGCTAGCAAATACGATTACGAAATGACGCGTATATTTTTCTTACGAATATAAATTTGTCGAAGGTTTGACCCAAAAAATCCTCGATAGCGAGCGTAACCGCAATATAAAATTTAATATTTCGTTAAACCGCACTATTTGATAAAAACTCGCCGAAATGCAGCAATAATGGTATTTATTTATTTAACATTTTATTTGGAACTGTCAAGGCTGCTCTTACATGGAATAGCCAGGATCGAATCCTGGCGCAGTATTCAATTCATCAAACACTTGTTTTTGTTACGGAATCCTCGCAGAACACGATGCACAACTGCAGGTGATTCATTCTCTTCTCGCACATCTACTTAATAATAATAATAATGATAAAATGACAATTTTTATAGCGCCGTTTAGAGAGAAAACTCTCCACAAGGGCGCTCTAACAAGATTGTGGCTACGGCTGATCAAGTACTTCCCCGCATTCGCATGTTTGCTCAGATAAATATATTTGTTAAGAGAACCACAGAAAACTTATCAAGAGAAGACGAACTATAAAGAAATCTTTGTAGATCTTCCGATATGTGATATTAACACATTCGGATTTAGGTGTAGTGTAGTGTAGTGTATATGTGTAGTACTTACCCATTGAAAGTGGTTTAAAGAAGAACTATATCCTTGGTCTAGTAGATAAAACAATCGGAGGGTTGTGGGTTCGATTTCCATTAGTACACATATATGTAAAAAATGATACATATTTGGTTTACACTTAAAGCCTCTTTTACATATTCCTGGTTGGCTGGAAGAAATTGGTCACATGGCTATAAACCCGTCACGTCGAGCTATATACACTGAAGGTTTAATATTATAGAATTGTATCAATACAATGATTATCTCTTGGCACCTCTATTTACAATTTAGATATGTGTATGAAAAAGAATTATCTATCTTAGTCTAGTTGGTAAGATGCCAGACTTCCAATTTGGAGTGCGAGTTCGATTCTCGTTAATACCTCGATTTTTAAAAAGGTTTTACTTTGATTTTTCATTTAAACACATTTTTGGTTGGTTGGAAGAGTTGTCCCATGCCAAAATATCCTCCAGGTTATACTCTGTATATGGTACAACCAAAATATCCTCCAGGTTATACTCTGTATATGGTACTACCAAAATATCCTCCAGGTTATACTCTGTATATGGTACAACCAAAATATCCTCCAGGTTATACCATGTATATGATACAACCAAAGTGAAATGTAAATATCCTCCCGGTTATACTCTGTATACAACGAAAGTGAAATGTGAATATCCTCCAGGTTATACTCTGTATACAACGAAAGTGAAATGTGAATATCCTCCAGGTTATACTCTGTATACAACGAAAGTGAAATGTGAATATCCTCCAGGTTATACTGTACACGACGAAAGGGAAATGTGAATATCCTCCAGGTTATACTGTACACGACGAAAGGGAAATGTGAATATCCTCCAGGTTATACTGTACACGACGAAAGGGAAATGTGAATATCCTCCAGGTTATACTGTACACGACGAAAGGGAAATGTGAATATCCTCCAGGTTATACTGTACACGACGAAAGGGAAATGTGAATATCCTCCAGGTTATACTGTTTATAACTGAAGTGAAATGTTAATGTCTGAATATAAATCAAAGCATTTTTGTTATAAACATACGTATGCAGATGTGGGGAAGTGCCCGTCAAATAACCACAGCCACCACCTTCCTATCCAACACTCAACTTATTTTATTTTTTTATAATAATTTCAATGTGTCAATTAGAGTTGGTTCGATTCCCGAATTAGAGCACCCTTGAGGAGCTTTAGGAAGCACTTGAAGACAACGCTTTTCGGGAGGTCTTATCAAAAATGTGTATATGAATACTACACGCGTACGAGTATACTAAACTACACGTTTTCAGCGGTTTTCTTACCAAGTATGTTTCTCTAAACAAGTATCACGTAATCCAATGGCCGCAGCTACCAACTAACTGTCTATCTTTAAACTCGACTTATTTTATTTTTTGTTATATTTTTAATCTGTCAATAAGAGTTGGTTCGATTTCCGAGCTAGAGTGCCCTTGAATAGTCTGCTTTCTAAACGATTTCCGAGCTAGAGTGCCCTTGAATAGTCTGCTTTCTAAACGATTTCCGAGCTAGAGTGCCCTTGAATAGTCTGCTTTCTAAACGATTTCCGAGCTAGAGTGCCCTTGAATAGTCTGCTTTCTAAACGATTTCCGAGCTAGAGTGCCCTTGAATAGTCTGCTTTCTAAACGATTTCTGAGTTAGACGCCCTTGAATAGTCTGCATTCTAAACGATTTCCGAGTTAGACGCCCTTGAATAGTCTGCATTCTAAACGATTTCCGAGTTAGACGCCCTTGAATAGTCTTGCATTCTAAACGATTTCCGAGTTAGACGCCCTTGAATAGTCTGCTTTCTAAACGATTTTCGAGCTAGAGCGTCCTTGAAGAGTCTGCTCTCTAAACGATTTTCGAGTAAGAGCGTCCTTGAAGAGTCTGCTCTCTAAACGATTTCCGAGTTAGAGCGCCCTTGAAGAGTCTGCTCTCTAAACGGCGCTATATTAATTGTCCTATTATTAATACTATCAATACTTTTCATAACTTTAAAATGAACCTCTTAAAATATAAACCCGACTCTGTCGGAAAATGCGATAAAATGATATATAGAAATGTTCGAAGAAACGGGAAGGAGTTGTTAGAAATGGCGGAGGCGGTGAAGACGGGAAAACCCAGAAATTATTCGAGAGTGGAAACGGCTCAACCGAGCTGACTGAGTTCATGTCCGCTCTGACTACCCTCACTGCCCTGACTGCCCTGACTGGACTGTTTCTCCGCGTAGCGCGTAGCCTTGAGCGCGTGAAGGTAAAATCTGCAATTAGCGATACTTACAAGTAATGTGCGGACATCGTTTCGCTGTAACTTGAAAATTTCCGATTCGCCATTTTATCACTTGTCAATTATTATCAACTTTACTTACATATGACTCAAAATGAATAAATAAAAAAAAACTCATAATTATTAATCGAGACAAATCGCTATCATCAGTAGAAATATCTAAAATGTCTGATTCTTTTGGAGAAAAACGCTCTCTGGTTACTGTTGTTAGAAAATCTGTAACTAACATTTGTTTTTTTCAATTTTTAGTCATTTGTTTATGAATGTCTTCATATTGCATTGAATTTTTTTATATCTCCTTGAATTTTTAAAGCTCTTTCATTTAATTTCTTGCAATCAATATTTATTGCCATATCCTATTTTCTGGCTGATTGTATTAATTCGCTCACATTCATAGAAGTAAATAAATTTGGTAATAATAACAATAATAATTGCTCCGTTGGTTCGTTTTGACTTTGGCACCGTAGATTAATAAAGAGTGTCTTCTCCAATTATCTATTTTAATTTCGATTCGGGACAAGCTGCGGGTACCGGGAACTGGCGAAGGTCCCGCAAAGACCGGTTGCTGAGGTTTTCCAGTCTCAAGGCGGGACTTCTCGGAATTACGCAATAACAATGAAACGCGAAGTAATAATTAACATTTGTCTTACGAACACAGTAAAACCTCGAACTGTCAGGATGCTGTTGTTTGATTTATTTAATTTATTGGGTGTTAACATAAGTTGTGTCCGTTTTTTTTTTTCAAATTTAAAAATGGGCACCAAAAGTAAAACAAAATGGTAAAGGTTATACGTCATTCGAAAGATAATTTTCTGCTCTGCAAGATATTGTGTTTGCTTTTACGTTACATATATTATTTTATTTGATAACAAGCCTTCAAAATGGAATGTCAAGTAGACGAAAGTGAGCATTTTCGACACCTCCTTCTATTCGCGTTCAATCGAGGGAATAAAGCTGCTTTCACAACCGCGTATAACTAAATCGCGAAAAACCCCACGGATAGTGATGCATTTCTGTCATTCTTTCATCTGTAATCTTTACTATAACATACTTGTCTATGGCCATGATTGGGAAAAACACTTACTGATGCTTTAAACATCTCACTCTTTCTAATATATAAGGCTGGATTCCCACTTGACCGAGACCATGACCCGACCTTGCTGGCCCTAACCTGACAATCTGACTTGACAAATCGTTAAATAAATATTATATTATATTATATTAAACGAGTATGTGCATGTTAAGTCCTATAGTACCCGCCCCGCACCGGTACCGCGGCCACGCTACGATTCGCTTATGGTTGATCCGATAGTGAACTGGGTCAGTCGCCTTTTGTTGACCATATTATTGGTGTATCATACGAGTATGTGATATGGTCACGAATATGCTGGGATTTGTTTTGAGGATATCCGAAGATTTTTATTCAATAAAAATATTTACATTGCTGTATACCATACGTCAGTAGTGCGTAGTTAGCGACTGTTGTAAAGCGAAACAGGCCTGTCACTTTAACTTTCATCATTTTTTTCACATTTACGTGTCAAATCATTTCGTTATAAATGATGTATTGATAATATGTGTAATAGATTCCGAGCAGAGGTGACTGGGTGCGAGGGGTGGGGGGGCATGTAAAGTGTTTTTGTCATGCAGAGCAGATTCTGGACATGCCGAGTATTTTAAGAGATGTGTCTTGAACTAAATTATCATTGAATGTGACTGCGGGGCTGCACAAGGCTCACGACACGACTCAATACAATTAGCTTGTCCACACATCAGAACTGTGACATATGGTTTGGGCAGGAGCAGATATCTGTTGCCTCCTGGAAACACGTTGCATCCTTAACAATAGATGGTCCGGAGACGGAAATGAATGATATGTGTGTTCATTACTCAATGCATATCCATCGCTTCGCCCTTCATTACTCAATGCATATCCATCACTTCGTCTTTCATTATTCAATGCATATCCATCGCTTCGTCCTTCATTACTCAATGCATATCCATCGCTTCATCCTTCATTACTCAATGCATATCCATCGCTCCGTCCTTCATTACTCAATGCATATGCATCGCTTCGTCCTTCATTACTCAATGCATATCCATCGCTTCGTCCTTCATTACTCAATGCATATCCATCGCTTCATCCTTCAAGACGGACGGGGGCTAACAAACACTTTAAACTAAATCATTAGAAATAGTAACAAAACAAATATATAGCGCAAATGTAAGCGGAAGTCGGGGCAGGGGTCTACCTCTTAAGGAGAGTGTGGGTGTACTATTTTGAAAGAAAAAAATGTAAAAAGAAAAATCGTGGGAGCTGTATGGATGTATTATAGAAGAGGCAAATGTTGAAAGTCTGGAGCTCTCTCATCTCCGACTATCCCGACAGGAAGACGGTGTGATGGTATGTGTGTAGCAAGTTTACCATTTACTATTACTATTACATACGCTCTATATATGTCTGCTGCGTGTAGCGAGATTTTGCTCTAATCAATGTATTTAAGATAACCTGTGTTGTGTTAATTAACATACATTGAAACTGTGAGTTTAAATTACGTGTTAAGATTGGAATTATCAGTAATGCGATTATTGTGTGATCAGATAGCGATAAGTGAATATTGAAATATTTATTTTATTTTATCGTTAGTTCAATCAATTGTTGTTGATTTGATTGTGTTATTGATATTCATTTTAAAATGTTTTGATTAGTTAGTGATTAGATAATATTTAATTATTATTTTTAAACAAACAATTTTAAAAGCAATTATCAAATGTTTCGATTTTGAGATTCCTCGAAATACTTTGGCCTTGACTTGAAAGACTTTGGCAAGGGCCTTTTATGGCAGATGTTTTAAAATAGCGCGTTTCGGCGGGGCATATTCGAAAAATATTATTATTCCAGGCAATGTTAGTAAATCAAAATCGAAACTTGTCGATATGGAACTGGTTGAGTTTTAGACATCAGTATAGAATAAATATGCTTTGTCGAGTGCTCGTCGAGTACTAGTCGAGTGCTTGTCGAATACTAGTCGAGTGCTTGTCGAGTGCTCAGCAAATCAAGTTCCATTCGCAGTGAATCATTTCTGTGAAGCTGGCTTTTCAGCGGTAACTGCAAAAAATCCAAATATCGTTCAAAACTCATCGTGGAACAGAAAAACAACATTTTTTGTCAAGTCTGATTTTGAGATTTGAGAAATTGCGCTTTTTGATTTTAATAATGAAATACACAAATCACCCACCCCCTGCCCGACTATTTTACAATTCGTGGATTTTCCAAAAATCAAAACGACGACATATCTTCGCAACGCAATTAATCGCTAGCAAATACGATTACGAAATGACGCGTATATTTTTCTTACGAATATAAATTTGTCGAAGGTTTGACCCAAAAAATCCTCGATAGCGAGCGTAACCGCAATATAAAATTTAATATTTCGTTAAACCGCACTATTTGATAAAAACTCGCCGAAATGCAGCAATAATGGTATTTATTTATTTAACATTTTATTTGGAACTGTCAAGGCTGCTCTTACATGGAATAGCCAGGATCGAATCCTGGCGCAGTATTCAATTCATCAAACACTTGTTTTTGTTACGGAATCCTCGCAGAACACGATGCACAACTGCAGGTGATTCATTCTCTTCTCGCACATCTACTTAATAATAATAATAATGATAAAATGACAATTTTTATAGCGCCGTTTAGAGAGAAAACTCTCCACAAGGGCGCTCTAACAAGATTGTGGCTACGGCTGATCAAGTACTTCCCCGCATTCGCATGTTTGCTCAGATAAATATATTTGTTAAGAGAACCACAGAAAACTTATCAAGAGAAGACGAACTATAAAGAAATCTTTGTAGATCTTCCGATATGTGATATTAACACATTCGGATTTAGGTGTAGTGTAGTGTAGTGTATATGTGTAGTACTTACCCATTGAAAGTGGTTTAAAGAAGAACTATATCCTTGGTCTAGTAGATAAAACAATCGGAGGGTTGTGGGTTCGATTTCCATTAGTACACATATATGTAAAAAATGATACATATTTGGTTTACACTTAAAGCCTCTTTTACATATTCCTGGTTGGCTGGAAGAAATTGGTCACATGGCTATAAACCCGTCACGTCGAGCTATATACACTGAAGGTTTAATATTATAGAATTGTATCAATACAATGATTATCTCTTGGCACCTCTATTTACAATTTAGATATGTGTATGAAAAAGAATTATCTATCTTAGTCTAGTTGGTAAGATGCCAGACTTCCAATTTGGAGTGCGAGTTCGATTCTCGTTAATACCTCGATTTTTAAAAAGGTTTTACTTTGATTTTTCATTTAAACACATTTTTGGTTGGTTGGAAGAGTTGTCCCATGCCAAAATATCCTCCAGGTTATACTCTGTATATGGTACAACCAAAATATCCTCCAGGTTATACTCTGTATATGGTACTACCAAAATATCCTCCAGGTTATACTCTGTATATGGTACAACCAAAATATCCTCCAGGTTATACCATGTATATGATACAACCAAAGTGAAATGTAAATATCCTCCCGGTTATACTCTGTATACAACGAAAGTGAAATGTGAATATCCTCCAGGTTATACTCTGTATACAACGAAAGTGAAATGTGAATATCCTCCAGGTTATACTCTGTATACAACGAAAGTGAAATGTGAATATCCTCCAGGTTATACTGTACACGACGAAAGGGAAATGTGAATATCCTCCAGGTTATACTGTACACGACGAAAGGGAAATGTGAATATCCTCCAGGTTATACTGTACACGACGAAAGGGAAATGTGAATATCCTCCAGGTTATACTGTACACGACGAAAGGGAAATGTGAATATCCTCCAGGTTATACTGTACACGACGAAAGGGAAATGTGAATATCCTCCAGGTTATACTGTTTATAACTGAAGTGAAATGTTAATGTCTGAATATAAATCAAAGCATTTTTGTTATAAACATACGTATGCAGATGTGGGGAAGTGCCCGTCAAATAACCACAGCCACCACCTTCCTATCCAACACTCAACTTATTTTATTTTTTTATAATAATTTCAATGTGTCAATTAGAGTTGGTTCGATTCCCGAATTAGAGCACCCTTGAGGAGCTTTAGGAAGCACTTGAAGACAACGCTTTTCGGGAGGTCTTATCAAAAATGTGTATATGAATACTACACGCGTACGAGTATACTAAACTACACGTTTTCAGCGGTTTTCTTACCAAGTATGTTTCTCTAAACAAGTATCACGTAATCCAATGGCCGCAGCTACCAACTAACTGTCTATCTTTAAACTCGACTTATTTTATTTTTTGTTATATTTTTAATCTGTCAATAAGAGTTGGTTCGATTTCCGAGCTAGAGTGCCCTTGAATAGTCTGCTTTCTAAACGATTTCCGAGCTAGAGTGCCCTTGAATAGTCTGCTTTCTAAACGATTTCCGAGCTAGAGTGCCCTTGAATAGTCTGCTTTCTAAACGATTTCCGAGCTAGAGTGCCCTTGAATAGTCTGCTTTCTAAACGATTTCCGAGCTAGAGTGCCCTTGAATAGTCTGCTTTCTAAACGATTTCTGAGTTAGACGCCCTTGAATAGTCTGCATTCTAAACGATTTCCGAGTTAGACGCCCTTGAATAGTCTGCATTCTAAACGATTTCCGAGTTAGACGCCCTTGAATAGTCTTGCATTCTAAACGATTTCCGAGTTAGACGCCCTTGAATAGTCTGCTTTCTAAACGATTTTCGAGCTAGAGCGTCCTTGAAGAGTCTGCTCTCTAAACGATTTTCGAGTAAGAGCGTCCTTGAAGAGTCTGCTCTCTAAACGATTTCCGAGTTAGAGCGCCCTTGAAGAGTCTGCTCTCTAAACGGCGCTATATTAATTGTCCTATTATTAATACTATCAATACTTTTCATAACTTTAAAATGAACCTCTTAAAATATAAACCCGACTCTGTCGGAAAATGCGATAAAATGATATATAGAAATGTTCGAAGAAACGGGAAGGAGTTGTTAGAAATGGCGGAGGCGGTGAAGACGGGAAAACCCAGAAATTATTCGAGAGTGGAAACGGCTCAACCGAGCTGACTGAGTTCATGTCCGCTCTGACTACCCTCACTGCCCTGACTGCCCTGACTGGACTGTTTCTCCGCGTAGCGCGTAGCCTTGAGCGCGTGAAGGTAAAATCTGCAATTAGCGATACTTACAAGTAATGTGCGGACATCGTTTCGCTGTAACTTGAAAATTTCCGATTCGCCATTTTATCACTTGTCAATTATTATCAACTTTACTTACATATGACTCAAAATGAATAAATAAAAAAAAACTCATAATTATTAATCGAGACAAATCGCTATCATCAGTAGAAATATCTAAAATGTCTGATTCTTTTGGAGAAAAACGCTCTCTGGTTACTGTTGTTAGAAAATCTGTAACTAACATTTGTTTTTTTCAATTTTTAGTCATTTGTTTATGAATGTCTTCATATTGCATTGAATTTTTTTATATCTCCTTGAATTTTTAAAGCTCTTTCATTTAATTTCTTGCAATCAATATTTATTGCCATATCCTATTTTCTGGCTGATTGTATTAATTCGCTCACATTCATAGAAGTAAATAAATTTGGTAATAATAACAATAATAATTGCTCCGTTGGTTCGTTTTGACTTTGGCACCGTAGATTAATAAAGAGTGTCTTCTCCAATTATCTATTTTAATTTTAGAAAAAACTCCCATTTAAAAAAAAATGGAATTTTTTATTAAAATCACGTTAGATTGAAACCGCGTAAAAAACACGCGTAAATCGAGGGGCGGGTGTATCTGTACGTCTTGTTAAAACTCTGATTTTCCTAATTGTCTCGGAAACTTGGACAAAAAGGTCAGAGAAAAATCAAGAATGTACTCTTTCGAGCTGTGGGGCTGGAGACTATTGCTGGGTGTTTTATGGAAGGAACGTCAAACAAATCTTTATACGAGTATTGCAAGAGCTATGCGAGTACATCTCAGAGAAGTTTTCAGGATTGTGTACTCGTACTCTTCGGTCGAAGTTTTTTGGTCACATTTTGCACAAATAGGGGACGGCGAGACTCTTGACCACCGGCAATGTGGAGGGTCGCAGATGCAGAGGTAGATCATTTATGCGATGGAGCAACTATAATACAATAGGTGAAGAGTGCTACAGGCCTGCCATTGCTATAGGCTCTTCGGGCTGCGGAATACCGGGAGGACTGGATAAAATATACAGAAATTTCAGCGTGGGTCATGTTCCTCAGCATTGCCACGACACAGAAGAAAAACATACCCTCCCGCCATGCCAAGTTTGGGGTAGGCTAAGAGAACAGCTGCTGGTGCTGGAGAAGGACGCTACAAATTCCACGGACAGCGAGGCTAACTATCGCCTCCATTCTCGAACAATTGAGAATCACCGACAGATTGTCGACAATATGCCTCCGACGAGTCCTCCAATTCTGCAGACACGCTGCTCGTGGCTAAGGAGACAGTTTGGCTATGGTTGTAGTTGCTGGAAGCGTGGAAGGACGACGTAAAATAAGAAGAGTCCAAATGCGTTGGACTGACCAAGTGAGAGACACAACAGGACTGCTCTTAACAACTGCTCGAACCGGATGTAGGGATGGGTGGAGACGAGCTGTCAAGTGCCATCATGGGAGTCACGATGCTCGGTCGTGAGCTACACGACAGGACGGGATAATATTATAAAATTGGATATCAAAGTGAGCCGAACCCACAGCCGCCGAGTTAGATGACAAGTGTATTATACACTAGATTCGTATAGATACTTGGATCGACTTGTTTGTAATAACCTTTATTTTAAATAAGACGAAAAGCAATGTAATTTGAGAGATTTCCTTTTATATACGTATGTCACGCCATTTCCCTATCGGGATAGGCAGAGAGAATATAGTGCGAGACTTTTCTATTTTGACACGCATTCTTAGCATACACATCTTCTCATTCAACTTCTACGATTTCTCTAACAAAAATAAATTATATACTCGTCTCAGACAGCACAATTCCTCAACTGGTTCTTATCTCTCACTGTTCCCCAATCAATCACAATCCACCTTTTATTATCTCTCACTGTTCCCCAATCAATCACAATCCACATTTTCTTATCTCTCACTGTTCCCCAATCAATCACAATCCACCTTTTCTTATTTCTCACTGTTCCCCAATCAATCACAATCCACATTTTCTTATCTCTCACTGTTCCCCAATCAATCACAATCCACATTTTCTTATTTCTCACTGTTCCCCAATCAATCACAATCCACCTTTTCTTATCTCTCACTGTTCCCCAATCAATCACAGTCCACCTTTTCAACAGCCAACACTTTTAACTTATTTACACTGAAAACTATCTTTCTGATCACTTCTCACGCTTATGTCACTCAATATTTCGTAATCATTTTTACTCGTATTTCCCATCACTTATTTTCCGCTGTCCATCTTGAAAGACGGTGGATGTGCAGTCACTAATAAAATACTTATATACACTTATAGTGCCGCACCTGTAAAGATGGCGCCCATAGGCTGCGTGTTAACTTGAAGTCATTAAAAATATGCTTCCCCTTTCCGTTTCCGTTTCGGATGATGATGTATGGTATATCGCTCCACACAACCAGCCACTACAGTTCACGTCTTGCTTACGAGTACTTCTCCGCAAATGCATCTACGATGTCATTGAAGTCAATATCCACTGTTATGTCTGATTCTATTGACAATATGACTTATACATTTAGCCTGTTTCATTTTAGCGTGAATATTAAATATGTTTTTAATCGTTTCAATAATGAAACTCTTCGATTCGCGAAACGTTTGTAATGGTGTGCATAAATAAAATAATGGAAATATTTGGATCCGCATTAAATATAAACAGTCACTTTTTATTAATTGTCGATTATTAATTTCCTAAGCTGTGGTATTATTGAACAGTCGTGGTTATCATTAGATTTTAAATAGGAACTGAAGTGAACGCATCATCTTCCATCAATCACTCATCTAAATTATTTTTGTAGATATTTTTTTAAACAATTTATGAATCTTTGGGTGCACCCTCTGTCTTGGTGAATTTGCTGTTGGCGCGCTTTCTTTGTCCAATTCCTTAGATCCGTTTGACCAGCCTATCAGTCCATTGGCCCATCTTATCATCTTTAATTGATCGACGATAATGTCAATCGATCGTTTATTAGGCAATCTTCGAAGGACTGCGGTCATTCGTTTTGCCTGTTCACAGAATCACAAGCTCGAGCAGTCCACACGTCGACATACTCGTAACATACGTAATGATGAAGACTAAGCCAAGAATTATCGCCGATATACTCGTATCTCACTCGTACAACGAGTGAGAGACAACCGATGTGACAGTCGGTTGGTAAGACACTTTACTTACAGCCGGGGGAAAGGGTGTCAGGTTCTATCGAGTTTGGTAAAACAGTTAGTCTGGTAACAATACTCGCGCTTTCTAGACGTATGCGAGTGTTGTATCTTCAAGTGCGGTATTGTTATTGACACGTGCAGTGGATAAACCGCAGGTTTCATGCCTACTCCTGCAGGTCTAAACTCGAAGGCTCGACTACTGGGGCCGCAGACAATACTGTCCCTCAGCCACGCTCTTCAGTATGTCTCAATAACCAATTCGGATATTATACGAAAGAAAGAAAACGAGTGTTTCAAGGATTTGTCAGGACCTCGTTAAATTACCCAATTACCTCGTTTAAATATTGCAACCACATATCGCCCCAAAATTTACATTCTCTCACGCAGTTTCGCTGTTGGGGTAGGCAGAGAGGATGAAGCGCTACACTTTTCAAACTCTTCTCATAGAGCTCCTACGATTTCTTTGATTCTTTTACACTCCTTATAAAATATTACACTTGATCCAGCCATACTCATATTTGAACTGTACATTTGTTTTGTTAGTATTTCTTCATTCATGCGTTACACGTGCCCAAACCATCTCAAAGTGCTCTTTTTCATCTTACTCAACACATAAAACTTAAGTTCACATTCATTCCTAATCACTTCATTCCGTATTCCATATGCTGTCGTACATTGTCACCCGACGTATTATTCTAAATGCACGCATGTCTACAGCGTTTATCGAACTCTTTTCAGTCTTGTTCCACGTCAACGTTTCACTCACATACATCAAAGTTGGTATTAAAATACATTCCATTATATCGATTTAAATGGTATAATAGATGCCAATGTAAAAACATTCTTAGTTCTTAGAACGATTGGGACTATCAAAACATTTTTAAATCGACCGTAAATACTCGTATATACATGTATACATGTGTACACCGATACACTCTCACCAGGAACCGTTTCGATGTAGAAACGTCTTATGACACATTAAATCCCCGCGCAGAATCATTTTACGTAGAATCTTTCTTATAAAGAAACACTCGGCGAAGAAACATTTTCACGTAGAATCATCAGCAATAAATATCATCTTGCTATGTCTGTACAGTTGGCGGTCGCACTGACGAGAATAAAATTAAATGATATATCATAACTATGAACTTGTGTAGTCTAAATGCAATTGCATTCGATCAAATTCAAATATCAGAATAATTCATTCAATTTGTTTCCAGTGGTGTTACAGATAAGCGTTGATTCCCCATGAAAATTCAATCGTTTCGCTAACACAAATTTTTAGAAACTGTCTAGATATTTTGCAATATTTTTTCCTTTCAGTTCTAAATTGTTTATTTTCGATGCAATTTCGACTAGTTTATGTACCGTTAGACAGCATCTTCAAATTGGGTAAAATATATGTTTTGAGGCTTTCGTGGTTCATCGTATCAATTGTTTAAGGTCTTTTGAAGTGTTGCACCTCGTGGTTTGGCTTATGATGCCGACGTTTTGAAAACATCGCAGTTTTCATCTTCAGGACTTGTTTGTCAACTTCGCTATAAGTAATTGCGCTCCGGATACCGATTGGCTTATAGCGGATTAAATGAAAATAAACAATAATTTCAACCTTTTTTTTTTTTTAACCTGGCGAGTTTATTGCCATGTGGCAAACTCTTCCAACCAACCAGAAAGATGTTTTTATAAGCCCTAAGTGTTAACCAGACTGGAATCCTATTTAAAAAAATCTGGGTTCCAGCGGGGATCGAACCTGCAACCTCCGGATCAGCAGACAAGTGTCTTATCACCAGGCCACGGAGGTCGTCTATACTTTTGTAGAAGTCACACGCTTACGTCCCGTTGTGGGGCGGAATCATGCGATCACGTTACGGTTGAGACTATGCTGTAGGCCAAGCGGTATCTATGCGTATTGAATTTAAATTAAGTTTACTAGAAACAAGCCCTAAATATGAAAACCGCAAACTATCGTATGACTGCTATCTAAAGCAGTGGCGGGTTGTGCGCGGTGTTACCAAAGTGACGTCATGCGCAGCGCGGACCAGTTCTCGTCATCCTAATGAGCACACCTTTGTCTTATTCCACCATGGCTGACTCTGAATATAAACCACGAAATGTTAAGGCTGGAAATCAGTATTCAGTATGTATTGTAAGTCGGATAATAAATCCGGACCCTAGCGTAAAAAGTAAATTATTACAAATACTCAATTATGTACTTAGTGACTTGCACTGACATCTAGCGCCAACAGCACTTATTTATTTCATTTTATTATCGCAGTCAAGTTTAAAACTTTAATAAAAATGTTTTTACCTGCTGGCCATAATTGTATACATGTATTGTACGAGTACTGTTCTTATTAAATAGAAATTGAAGTGATATACTTTTGGAGATCTCTCGCCAGGAATCAAAAGAGGATTTAATGATACCTATTATGTTATTTTATATCGAATACACCCATACCCTCTTTTATTATTTTACGGAATTTTGGTGAAACCAAATTGAAAAAACAATTAAAATTCGATATATGGAATATTTTTCCAAGGGTCTTTAAAATAAGGTGACCATTCACCCCCCAAATGCGCCTTGTATCCCAGTTTGTTTTATCTCTGAATTTGTCCCCGATTCAGTACTTCTTCCTTAAGGTTACTTACTGCCTAGCTTTTCTTGTATTACCTATTAGATAAAATATAATATTATTAAGAAGTCAACAGTTTGGTACAGTGTACTGTGTGCAGTTGCTAGTCTTGTGAAGTGCCTTCCTGGAAGCAGGTGTATTGTACCGTGTGGTTTGGTTTACGATGCAGATGTTTAAAAAATCTTGCAGTTTTCATCCTCAGAGCTTGTTGCGAGCAAATCCTGAAGATGTAAACTGCAACGTGTTCGAAATGTCCGCATCATAAGCCAAATCACACAGTACAACACTCCAAAAGATCTTACACAACTGATTTCATTGATTTGATTTATTCATGGAGCACGAAAAATAATGAAATACCTTGTTTTATTTTGTTTTAAAATTATGTCAGGTTGAAACAGCTACGAGTATACTCCGTACATAACTTTATTGGTTACAAGATGATTGCTAAATCTACGAGTATACTCCGTACATAACTTTATTGATTACAAGATGATTGCTAAATCTACGATGATACTCCGTACATAACTTTATTTGTTACAAGATGATTGCTAAATCTACGAGTATACTCCGTACATAACTTTATTGGTTACAAGATGATTGCTAAATCTACGAGCATACTCTGTACATAACTTTATTGGTTACAGGATGATTGCTAAATTCTAATTGGTTTTTTAAATTTATTTAATTTAAATTGTGCTGCAGCGAACTTGCGTAAAGCGAGATCACATATAATGAAGGATACTGTCCCTGTATAGTATGTGTATATTATGTAATAACTAACAGTTTAAAAGCTAAAATGTCAATAAAAGCAAAATGGGGATACCAACATAGATTGGTCAATCCATATCTTTGTCAGACTTGTCATAGCTGATTTTTCCATTCCAATTCACCTTCAGATCTTCACTTCACTCCGCTTCACATCCTCCATTTCTCGAAATAAGAGCACCTTGGTGGGTAGACAAACTCTTCATAATCTCTTAGTCACTTCTACCAGAGTCTCAAGTTGATCTTCGACAAGGACTTTTGTTTATTTCTAGTCCTAGTTGGTGGCTCTCTATTTCTAGTTCTAGTTGGTGGCTCTCTATTTCTAGTCCTATTTGGTGGCTCTCTATTTCTAGTCCTAGTTGGTGGCTCTCTATTTCTAGTTCTAGTTGGTGGCTCTCTATTTCTAGTCCTATTTGGTGGCTCTCTATTTCTAGTCCTAGTTGGTGGCTCTCTATTTCAAATATTGGGTTGAGTTATAAAGAACTTCCGTTTTACTGCATAAAATTTAATATTCAATAAAAAGTCCAGATGATAATTGGATGGTGCAAGGTCAGTCGAGTATGGTGGGTGGGGTGGAATAGACCAGACAAGCTGCAAATTTTTATATTTTTTCAGATGTTTCCATAGCACTTTATCCCTGGCTCGCGCAATGTTACATGACGAATATGCACTTTCAATCCCTCCATTTCCCTGACTGATAATTTATTATTTCAATGCGATGTGTAAGCTATCACTGTCGCGATAAGATTGAAGGATACTTGTTTACTCAAAACAGGTAAAAACTTGTCAAGTATGACCAGTCATTGGGATCACTAATGAATCATTACAATTTGTTCTCAATAGCGGACATTATTAATGAGTCAACCCAATGCATGGAAGGAGTTAAGCCATCTCATCTCATCTTCGTCATTGGCTACATGTGTCGTATCATCTGCGAATCTTACAAAGGAGATGGTAAAATCTCCTTTGTCACTACACGGGTGAAGTAAATTAAACAAATATTAAATTAAAAAAATATATTTTACAAAATATATACGAAAATAAAAAAGTTACACGTGTGTAGTATTGTATATGTGATATAGGTAATAAATAACATTTAAATTAATCCAAAGTTTTTAAGAAATATTGTTTTTTAAAATATTATTTTGCTTATATTTAATATCAGTTTTATTTTTATAATTATCTCTCCTATCAAAATAAGAATTTAGATTGATAAAATGATGATAACTGATGTAATAGAAACAGTGCCCTTAAAAGAGCCTTAGGCATTTGCCTAAGGGCACCAAGCCGAAGGGGCATCCGACAGATTCATAAATAGGTCATAAAAATATTTGAATAATAAACAATAAATATGGAATAATGACATCGTAGATGCATTTGCTGAGAAGAAAGCGAGACGTGAACTGTAGCGGCTTGTTGCGGGGTGCCGAATACATCCCGATCTAAGGTCATCGTACGAAATGGAAAGGGTAAGCACTTATTTGATTGTGCACGGGGAGGAGGGAAGTGTGGCCGGTAGCGAACTGCCTCTAGGAGTGCTGCGCTATCTATACAAATGCGGCACTGAATAGAAGCGATGTCCTAAAAGCTCCTTTTTAAAACTAGCACTGTTAAAGCAACATATATTTATTTATTGGTCAATTTTGATAATTAATAATATACAATTAAAATTAAAAGCAGGGGTGAGGACGGAAGAAAACGTTTTGAAAACCCGAACGCCTAAGACAATGTTGTCTCTTGGCCACAATCTTTGAGATGTCCGCATAACCAATTACCTTATAAATTAATGAAAAAATGTGTCATATAAATATTAAGTACAATATCTCCATAAAACATAAATATATTATAAATAAACCTATCTGACTTGTACGAGTAACTTGATGACTTACCACACCACACCACATACAGTACAGACAGTACTGTACTGTACTGTTCCATAATACATGTATAAAAGAACTAGAAGACCAGGGGTGGGGTGGGGAACCATATTACCATTGTATTGGAAGGTCGCATCAAGGTAGCTGGAATCTAATGGGGGTTCTTAATTAAGAAACTTCCATTAGATGTACTTCCAAATGTAGATTATTTTCTAAAAATCTAATTACTATGTACAGTACCCGGCGGTAAGTAATACACATCGGGCTTAAGAAAGAGACTGTCGGCCATAATCGGCTAACTTTGGTTTTGTAGAGGGTCGTCTTTGTCGCACAACCACACCCTAGAATGCTTGACAACGATTGACAAATCGCGACGGAACACGTGTATGAATGGCAGATGTATGATGTGTATTATTTACCGCCGGGTACTGTACTTACTTCAGAAAATGGAAAAATTTAAACGTGACATAATTGTGTTTAGGACCAATAAATGCGTTTTCGTTATTATTTATTTTGAGGTAGCAAAATTGCAATTACATTCGTTTTCAAGTTAACTAACCACATTAAAAAATTAAAGAATTTATTCTGCAAAATTTGGATACATTCAAAAGACCCAGGTTCCCCTCCCCACCCCACCCCAGAGCTAGACAATTAACTCGTGCCATGTACGGTTTCAGAGTTTTTTTATAACTTTCTGAACATTCATAAAGACGTACGTACGCACACAACAGGCTAGAGCTCAAAAGAGCCCATAATATATATACTTCATTCACATAAAGACGTACGTACGCACACAACAGGCTAGAGCTCAGAAGAGCCCATAATACATATACTTCATTCACATATAGACGTATGTACGCACACAGCAGGCTAGAGCTCAGAAGAGCCCATAATATATATACTTCATGAACACACTTACATATGGTATATACATTCCAAAACAAATTAAACAAATTAATTGTCATTTACATTTCATGTAACATACCATACACACTGAACATTTACATTTCATGTAACATACCATACACACTGAACATTTACATTTCATGTAACATACCATACACACTGAGCATTTACATTTCATGTAACATACCATACACACTGAACATTCAGATAATTATTATGTCAAGTGACATATGTAATCGCACCATTTCAGATTTTCAAGTTAAGTTATTTTGGGTTCGATCCCCGCTGGAACCCAGATTTTTTAAAATAGGATTCCAGTCTGGTTAACACTTAGGGCCTATAAAAACATTTTTCTGGATGGTTGGAAGAGATTGCCACATGGTAGTAAACTCGCCAGGTTAAAAAAAAATATTTTAAATATTTTAAAATGCATGGAAGATTCAGATTAACAAAATAAGAGCGTGTTGCTGCAAAGAGAAGAAAAATAAACTATGTCTCTAAGGACCGGAATGTATGTCCGTAAGGAGCGGAATGTATGACGCTCAATCCTCTCTGCCTGCAGAATGCACATCCTTGAATGGGCTTTTCAGTTAGTCAATAAATAATATGGTTAAAAAAACATTGGTACTTAAAATCAGGAATAGTTTAAATTAAAATAAGACAAAAACACTTTCAATCTCTTAGTTGAATTAAAGCATTCATTTTGAAATAAGGTTTAAAGTATAACATAAACATAAACAATAAATTAGTATAAATACACGTGCATGTATGCATGCACGCATGGTGCAAAGCGAGTGGAAAAGGATATTCCCAGTTATTGCTGAATAACTGATGATTCTGTTCTTATTGTACTTTTCTCTTATATTTCAATAAATATCTTTCTTATCTCCTTTCCATCGATAGAATCATAACATTTCTAAAATCTTAATAAATAATGGAAGACTCTAAACATATTTTGGAATAATAACTTTAGGCCTCAAACTAAGAAAGTCTTTATTCAGGCCACATAAGCTCCAACTGTTAACATACAAGTTCTAATTTTTAATACAGGAAATCCAACTGCCAACATAGGAACTCCAACTGTTAACATTGTAGCGCACATTTATAAAATAATAATGTAGAAGCTCGATTTTTTTTAGGTAGAAGCTACAACTGTGAAAATAGAATATCTAACTGTTAACATAGAAGCTCCAACTCTTACCATAAGAGCTCCAACTTTGAAAATAATATCTCCAGAACTCCAAATGTCGAAATAGGAACTCCAACTGTTAACATAGGAGCTCTAACTGTGAAAATACAATCTTCTACTGTTGACGTAAGAGCTCCAGCTGACAAAATAGGATCTCTAACTGTTGATATAGGAGCACCGACTGTTAATGTTAGGAACTCGAACTTTACGCCATATGAGCTTCGACCAGGTTTTCACTAACGGACCACAGCTTGTCCTCTACAACCTTGTCATATTGGATTTCCAGTTCTGTAAGCTTGCAGTTTGTGTAGAAGGTTCCAGTCTGTCCCTTAAGACTGGGCTCCGTGGCGCAGTAAAGACTGGTTTGGGCACCCTGGAAGAGTTGGAAAAATATAAAATTATATTTTGATTTTAGAGCAGTACAAAAAAAGTTTTTTACATACATATATTACGCATAATATCATGATGTCTCCCTCATAATATCATGATGTCTCCCTCATCAAATCAAAGAAGGAAGAGAAGGAGATACTATAGTGGCAGACTTTCCAATGGGGGCACATCTTTCGGCTCTTCTATATCCATTTATATTCTCATACAACTTCTTCAATTTCTCTGACTTCTTATATTTCCTTCATTCAAAATATAATTCACTTGATTTAACCAAACTTTCCGTGGTCTTCCTCTACCACACATTTTTCTCTCTTTTGCACTGTGTATTTGGTTTGTTAGTCTTTCTTCATTCATTAGTTCCACGAGCCCAAACCATCTCAGTGATATTCTTGGTCTTAGCTCAGCCTTAAGTTCGCATTCATCATAATCCCTACATTCCGTATTCTCTCATAGATTGTCATCCTATATATTCTTCTCAGGGCACACATTTCTACAGCTAAAAAACATAATGAAAGCAAAAAAAAAATTTGTGAAGCATGCCAAAAACCTGGTGTATGCAATACATTAACATACAAATAATCTCTCTCATTAACTTGGTGCTCATGTATGCAGTACATTACAAATAATCTCTCTCATTAACTTGGTGCTCATGTATGCAGTACATTACAAATAATCTCTCTCATTAACTTGGTGCTCATGTATGCAGTACATTACAAATAATCTCTCTCATTAACTTGGTGCTCATGTATGCAGTACATTACAAATAATCCTCTCATTAACTTGGTGCTCATGTATGCAGTACATTACAAATAATCTCTCTCATTAACTTGGTGCTTATGTATGCAGTACATTACAAATAATCTCTCTCATTAACTTGGTGCTCATGTATGCAGTACATTACAAATAATCTCTCTCATTAACTTGGTGCTCATGTATGCGGTACATTACAAATAATCTCTCTCATTAACATAGTTTGAAACGTTTGGAAAAAAACAGGAATAAAATTAATTTATTTTTCAACAGGCTGAGGATTATATTATTACGCATGGTTTAGTGATTTTCCAATTTGTTCATCCCATCAGAAAAATAGGTTTTGTTAAACTCTGTAAAATAATAATTTGCTGACACATCTCTTGCCCCTTCTACATTCATAAACCTTCTTTCATACAGCTCCTATCATGTCTCTTATTCCTTTACATTTACTTCTTTCAAAATATCACACTAGACCCATCCAAACTTTCTGTGATTTTGTGACTATAGGATTAGACCTCTTGCCATTTGTGACTTAGCGAAGTTCCTGATCTTCTCTCATGCTGTCTTTGATGGCAGGATATTAGGGTAGCACATTGCGAGGATTGCCTCAGTGATAGGTTTGTTCAACTCACATATTACTTTATACTAACGCTGTTTTATTTATTTATTCATAAAAGTTAAAAATTACCTGTTTAGTTGATTTCATGATGAAAAAGAAAATGGGTGCCAGCAGGACGTAGTGGAACCATTTGAGACTATTTCTGAAAAGAAAATGGAAAAATGTCTGAGAACAGAATGTCAACCTTTCTCGTCATAAAATGTCTGAGAACAGAATGCCAACCTTTCCCATCATTAAATGTCTGATAACTGAATGCCAACCTTTCCCGTCATTAAATGTTTGAGAACAGAATGCCAACCTTTCCTGTCATTAAATGTCTGAGAACAGAATGCCAACATTTCCTGTCATTCAATGTCTGAGAACAGAATGCCAACCTTTCCCGTCATTTAATGTCTGAGAACCGAATGCCAATCTTTCCTGTCATTAAACACTTCCTTCTCTTTTTCTACATCCAAACATCCTCACATGCAGGGCCTCCCCTTACTTGATCAAACCATACTTTTTACAGTTTTCCTTTGTCACACTTTCTAACCATTCCGTTCGTATTATACATTTATTTTAATAGCCTTTCATCGCTTGTTCATTCAATCCTCAGTCAACTTTTATGTTTTGTAACTTGATTTTGTGTTCTGTTATACATTGTAAGGCCGCATATTCTTATCAGTGCATGGATTTCAGCAGCATTTGTTGAACTCATTTCATTAATTTCCTATGTCCACTTTTCATTATAATACAATACATCAAAGTTGTATTCATTAAATAATAAATAAACATAAGTTTATCTATAGTAACATAGTATGTATATGATATATCCTAAAATAAAATATATATTTCAATGCTATGGAAAAGAATACATATAAGAGAGAAGTTATCAAAAGGTCTACGCTCATCTCGTAACATTCTCCCCAACCGAGATACACCCCCACTAACAGAGGGTGAGCCTGGCTGCGAGGGCCTTTTGTACACGTAAATTATAATACAAAAGCAGTTAACATAATTTTAAACTCAATACACATACATGTAAATTATTAAAAGATATAAATGCACAGTTACGCACGCACACACAAACAACACCAAAATTCACAGAAAATAAAAAAAGAAGACAATGTTTGCTGAGAGGTATCAAATTGCATGATGGCATGATGGCCGATTGGCTGCCGGCAATGGGAAAGGGAATGGAGAGCTAGCAAAACAGAATTTATGGTAATAGAGAAGCTATCAAAAGGTTTGGGTAGTTTTATTGTATACAGCATAACTGTTACTGATACATAATATTATTGTATGACATACAGTATAACTGTTACTGTTACATAATATTATAGTATGATATACATTATAACTGTTACTGATACATAATATTATTGTATGATATACATTATAACTGTTACTGTTACTGCTACATAATATTACGATACATCCAAGTTGTATTACACTTTTATTGTATACTTCTAACCATACAAAAAGATCTTTAAGAGGCCTTAAGTAAACTGAACCCTTTTGAAAAAAATCTGGGTTCCAATAGGAATCAAACCCGAGCCTCCGAGTCGGGAGACAAGTGTCTTCCCGACTGGGCCACGGAGGTCGCCTATTGTTGGCACTAAAATACTGTTTCCGACATTTATTTTGACAGATCTTAAAATTATTTGGTCAGAGTATAAGTATTTCAATGTTTAATTGACCCCGTTTCCTACTGCAAGACGTAAAATAAAAATATTTATCATCAAATTCGTAATGTATTTAGCTAAAAGCTCAGATTGACCACGGGCAGTTCGGGCAGTTCGGGCAGTTCGGGCAGTTCGGGCAGCCATAATCACTTGAACTTCATTTGAATTGGAGCAAATTCAATTTGATTCAGTTGAGAAGGAATCCGAAACATTAATATAAAGAATTCTGTTATAAGAAATGCGTTCCAGTAAGTAATAAGTTCCAGTTCCAGTTCCAGTTGGAGTATTATATGATATAAAGTGAGCGAGCTGAACTATTCGGATATTTGTTTGTATCAAAACAACAAGTGCGCCATTTCCCTGTTGGATTATTTGATTTTGAATTATTGACAGATTGAAAATATTCATAAGTTGAGAGAAAGGATAGAAAGGTGGCGTCTGAGTGGTGTCATTATATTGGGCACTTGGCCACATCTGCACATGTTCACCTTCTTATCACCACCACCACCACCTTCTTATCCTTACACCCAACTTATATATATATGTTATCATTTTAATCTGTCAATAATAGTGGATTCAAGCAAGCCCCAAGTCGGAGAGCCCTTGAAGAGGGTTTTCTCTCTAAATGGCATTATATAAACTGGTATTTTATTATAATAATAATTATTATTAACAATGTCTTTCTTACCTAAAAAGTTTTGAGTAGGTAAATCCGGGACACAGTATGAATACATCTATCCCTTTATCTTTGCTTCTCTCCGCCAGCCCCTTTCCAAAGTACAGGTTCATCAGCTTGGAGTTATCGTACGCCGGGTCCTCCCGGCTGCCTGCACTCTTCTGGATCTCTTCCAGTTTCTTGTCCAGATTGAGATCTTGAAAATCTATTTTACCTGCCTTGTAGTTTCTTGATGATACAATGACAACCCTGAAAAAAAAATATAAATATTTTTATCATCCTCGCACCTTCCCATTTATCAGATCTGTAAATATGAAACTGGATTTTTTTTATAGAAAATACACATTTATTGTATGAAAATGGTAAAAAATATTTTATTCAAAGTATTGCCCATCGCTAGCTACACATTTTTCCCATCTCTCTGGCAATTTGTGGATGGCACGCCAAAAAAACTGTTGCTCTTTTGAGGCAAACCAATCATCGAGCCATTTTCGTAAGAAGTGAAGCGCTGCTCAGCAAGTGCGTGTCCCATCGATGCAAATAAATAGTAATCGGATGGAGCCAAGTCTGGTGAGTAAGCCGCATGCGAATGTATTTGCCAACTAAACACCTCAATCGTTTCCTTGACCGGTTTTGCTGTGTGCGATGGTGCATTATCATGAAGCAAAGTCATTTTGTGTTGCCTGTTTTGATATTCTGGTAGTTTTTCAAGCAATGCTTGGTTCAAATCCATCATTTGTTGTCGGTAGCGTTCAGATTAACGGTTTCGCCATGTTTTAGCAGCTCATAATAGATAACACCCTTCTGATCCCACCAAACACAGAGCATCGTCTTCCATCCATAGCGATTTGGCCTTGCAGTTGATATCGCTGGTTTGCTTGGAGTTAACCATGATCTTTTACACATAGGATTCTCGAAATACATATCCATTTTTCATCGCCAGTCACAATTCGATGGAGAAATGATTTTCTTTTGTACCTGGCGAGCAGCATTTCGCAAATGGTTTTTCGGTTTTCCTGCTGTCTTTCATTGAGTTCATGTGGAACCCATTTTCCCACCTTCTGGATCTTTCCCATGGCTTTCAAAGGTATGGAGACGGCTTCTCGTGTCACATTTAATTGATCCGCAAGTTGTTGCATTTGAGCGTCATCCTCATCCAACAATGCTTGCAATTCGGCGTCTTCAAACTTTCTCGGTGGTCTTCCACGTTCTTCGTTTCTCACGTCAAAATCGCAACTTTTGAAATGTTTAAACCACTGAAAGCACTGTGATTAACCAAGAGCGTGCTCGCTGTAAGATTCGACAAGCATTCGATGCGATTCTGCTGCAGTTTTCTTCAAATGGTAGCAGAAAATCAATGCTGTACACAAATCATAGTTTTCAGGCACAAAAACAGACATGTTCAACGCTATGAAAACATATGTAGTTGTATTAAACTTGTATTGTTACGAGTTAAAAGTCTTTGACAAATGTAAACACAAGAAAAAGGCGCCAATGACGCGGCTTGACAGTCACTACATTGACAACTAGAGCCATCTATATGCAAATTCCTGTTTCATATTTACAGACCTGGTACTTGGGATCTGCATGGCGAGTCTTTTTATCGCGTTGGAAATACTAGCACACATAGACAGGTAACAACACTCGCACACGTCTAGCATATGCGCAAGTATTGTTACCAGATGAACTCTAATGAATTCCAGTCTGGTTTTCACTTAGGGCCTATAAAAACATCTTTCTGGTTGGTTGGAAAAGATTGCCACATGAAAATAAACTCGCCAGGTTAAAAAAAAAACTTTAACCACACAGGTGCCCTATTGGTTCATCGGGATTTGAACTAGAAACCGGCGGGTAGACCAACGTGCTAGGAAACAGAGGTTATACTACAATTTTATTGTACACAGTACAATCTGGTGAACTTATTGCCATATGTCAATCTTACAACCAATCACAAAAACGTTAAAGAAGTCGAAAAATAAAACCAAACTAGAACCCTTTTTTTAAATATCTGGGTTTAAATAGGAATTAAACTCACAATTCTCGTGTTAAAAGACAGGTGTACCGACAAAAGCCAGGAAGGTTGGTTATCATGGCCTGGTTAGTAATAAATCTGATAGTAGATTAAGAAAGTAATACCTGCTCGGTGCAGCAGCCTGAAGTCGGTCTATCAACAAGTTGGTAAGCAGGAACGGTCCCAGATGATTGACGCCCATGTTGATCTCGAAGCCGTCCACGGTCTTCTGGCCGAGGTGTGTGGGCACGGCCACCCCGGCATTGTTGATCAGCACATCGATCTTGTTGAAGGCCACCTTCATCACTTCCACAAAAGATCTGATGGATTCGAGGGATCCGAGATCCACTTGCATGGCTATCTGGAAGAATTAAAGAAGATGTTTGAGTAACTGTATATATAACATATTAGGAAATTAAAGACCCTTGTATCTCTTAGTAATAATAATAATAATGAAAAGACAATAAGAGTGGTCACAAACTAAGAGGAGAGGAAGTCTCTGTAAAGAAAGTATTTAGTTGGCTAGCTAGCTGCCCCCTATGACGGTAGCCAGTGAATGTGACCTGTCATCGACATGTTGATGTGACTCTCAATAGCATATTACATTTTCGTTGTATACAGTACAACCTAGTAGATTTATTGCCATGTGGCAATCTCTTCCAACCAAGCAGGAAGGTGTTAAAGAGAGCTTTTTAAGGAAAAAAGAATGGAACCCTTTTTTTTAAATCTGACGGGAATGGACCAGCAACTAAGCTATGGAGATCACATTTCCATTACTACTATAATAAACTAAAAGTTATTTTAAATTTGTACATGACATAACATGACATGACATGACATGACATGATATGATATGATATGAAGATTTAAATATCGTTTTTCATTTCTGTACACAAAATGAATAAACATACATACCATTTCATTAATACATACCATTTCATAATAAACATACATACCATTTCATAATAAACATACATATCATGCCATTTCTCTGTTGGTGTAGACAGAGAGAACAAAGCGCCCGACTTTCCTATCTCGACACACATCCTCTACAACCTCTAGGATTTCTCTGACTATCTACGTTTCCTTATTTCAAAATATCTTTCCCTTGATCCAACCATATTCTTTCTTTGATCTTTCTTTCACACGCCTCCCACTCCCACTCACACTTGCACTATGCCACCATTCTGTTATGCTCCCTTCACTCGTTAGTTCCACACGCCCGAGCCATCTCGTGCGCGTGCACGTCTTCTTCATCCTACTCAATGCATCAGCCATGAGTTCACATTCATCAATAAACACTTTATTCTGTATTGCCATACAATGTCATCACATTTATTCCTCTGAAAACATATATTTCTACACCATTTATTTGGCTCCTATCAATCTTTACACATTAAAATACATAAAGAGGTGAAATTTTCAATCAAGTTTTTACCATCGTAGGCCTATGTCAGGCCATTACATACAATATATTATACATACCTGTGTCAGGCCATCACAAACAATATATTATACATATATTCACCTGTGCCAGGCCATTACATACAATATATTATACATACCTGTGCCAGGCCATTACATACAATATATTATATTATACATATATTCACCTAACCTTCGCTGAAGAATTTGAAAAGCAATTAATTAAAATGGTGATTTCAACAAAATATTATATTAATCTCAAGGGCAACCACTTGTCTAAATTAAGTTGGAGTTAAATTGTACTTTATTCTGTTAATAATTAGATACACCAGTCAATCCTCAAATCCTCAAATAGGGTGACCATTGATAAGTGAGTTTAATAATCATGAAAGGTTCATTTATATAGAAAGTCTAGAAAGCAAAGGATTCTAGCTCGCTATAATTGAAGATTAAAGATATTACAAAATAAATATACATATGTCGAGTGTAAGGATAGGAAGGTAGTGGTTGTGGCCATTAGATTAGGTACTTCCCCGAATCTGCATGTGCTCAGAAAAACATATTCGGTAAGAAAACTTACCGAGGGAAGACAAACTAGAAAGAAACCTTCGTGGATCATAGATACGTGATAGTAACACATTCGGCTTTAGGTGTAGTGCACTGTTTATATTTCATCATTAATTGTGACAAGACCTCTCCAAAAGGGTCGTCTTTAAGTGTTTCCTAAAGCTACACACGTCACCATATCTCCAACACTAAAAGGTAGACCATTCCATGCCACGAGACCGGCAACGGCAAAAGTTCTATCATAATATTCCACCCTATTGGGTAGATCAGGAACAATCCATTTATTAGATGAAGAAGAAATCAACCTTCAAGACCAAAGTTACATCTCTCAGACATAGATTGGAAAGATACAATGGATACATCCCATTAAGGGACTTTATTACAAAGAGACAAAGTTTGAAATCAATCTGTTAGCGACACTTTAGAAGTGGACTAATTTAACAATGTTTATGACTATATAGCATATATCAGCCTAGCAGCTGCATTGTTTATGACTATATAGCATATATCAACCTAGCAGCTGCATTGTTTATGACTATATAGCATATATCAGCCTAGCAGCTGCATTGAAAACAGACTAGTTTAGAAATTGGCCAATCGGTTTGAAGAAATGATTCCACAGTAATGAGCCTTCGAAGTTGTACTTTATTCAACAATGTTTTACTCTTTACGATGAATGTAAATCTGAAATAGTTCCTCCCACTCGTGAGTGAATCACAGATATTGTCATAATACACCAAAATGATGTCATTGTGATGTCATATTAAGCTTCATTGACTATTTCAACACAGTGGAGTCTCCATTAATCCTTCCTCGAATAATTGTATTTTTATTTCACTCAGTTAATTCATTCCGTGTAAAGTATACAAAAATAGACCTTACTGATTGTTTCTCTATGTGTCGTTTTACCATAATACTCGTTATTCATTTTATCCACATTTTTTTCTTAATGCCTGCATCTCCACAGCACTAATCTTACTTTTATCCTTCCGCCAAGTCCAAGTTTCACTTCCATAGGTCAAGGTGGGCACCGACACACTACTACGTATTATCAGTTTTGCTACATTTGATATTGCGCAGTTGTCGTATATTACATTAAGTGCTCAGTGTACCTTGTTTCCTGTCACTACCCTTCTTTCAATATTCCTTTTAATCCACCCATCACACATAAACATACCCAGATAACAGAACTCATCAACCTGCTCCAGTTTCTCCCAATTAACCCATAAATTTTACACAGTTTCTCCCAGTTAACCCATACATTGCACGCAGTTTCTCCCAGTTGACCCATACATTACACACAGTTTGCCCCAGTTAACCCATACATTACAGACAGTTTCTCCCAGTTAACCCGTACATTGCACACAGTTTCTCCCAGTTAATCCATACATTGCACACACTTTTCCCCGCACTTCTTTCCATAGTCATAACTTTCCATTTGGCTAAATTTATTTTCAAATCTTTTACTCCGCATCTCTCATACGGCTCACTTACCCGTACCATATCCCTTAAATCCTCTTCATTTTCATAGAGCATGACCATGTCATCAGCATATAACATACTTGTAGAAGTCCACATACATCTATATCATTCATTCTTACACCTCTCCTTTACACCTTATCTTTTAAACCGTGTACACATGAATTTAAACCGTTCATGCATACATTTAACAATCAAGGTCATATCACACACACCCTCAATTCACGCCTTTCGTTTTTCCGCTTTTATTCATGCATTGACTCTGGACCTTTTTTCTTTGCAGCATTAATCTTACTTTTATCCATCTTCTGAGTAGTCCAAGCTTCACTTCCACACCTCAAGGTGGGCACCAACATACTATAATGGGTTGTCATTTTGCGAATCATGATAAAGCCCGGTTGTTGTATATTACAGTAAGTGCTTATTTACCTTTCCTGCTACTGCTACTGTTACAAACCTTTCATACAGGTTTTGAAGAGAAAGATTTGAGAATAAACGGTATACATGTCTTTACCATCACGCTGTTTCCATATCTCATACAAGTTTTTATATTTTTTTTTTTTCAAAATATTATACACTTGATTTAATCATACTTTCCTTAGTCTTCCTGTATAACACATTTGCATTGTATATTTGGTTTGTTAGTCTTTCTACATTCATTCGTTCCACATTTATTTATTTTTTCAAAACAGGCTTAGCCCAATTACATTGAAAAATACAAGACATTAAAAAAGAAGAAAAATTACAGGGAAAATTTTTTTTTTTTTTAATTATATAAAATAAAAAATAATGCATATGTATACAAACGAGTATTTACACACAAACGTATGTTACATATATATTCAGTCACTTAAGTATGTTGATGAGTGCTTTCTAACGCGCTTAATCTAAGAAGAAAATTTACTTTTGCTTTTGGTAATGTGATATGAAATATGTCAATATCCGAAGCAGTCCCGTTAAGAAGAGTTAAGGCCCTTCCAACAGGCATAGCGGCTGGAAGACCCGTTCTTGCGTATGTTATTGAGAACAGTTCCTGCCGGCGCAGTCTAGTGTAATTGTTAGGAACATTTAACGCTAATCTTTGTAGTAATGCTGGACAGCTCACAACTCCTCGAACGAGTTTGACAACGTATACCAGGAGACGCAGATCTCTTCTTATGCTCAAGGAGTTATACCCGAGCATGCCCAGCAGAAACTGCGTAGGATATAGCCACGGATAGACACCAAACTCACTCATGTAGATATATCGTAGATATTTTTTTTGTACTTTCTCCACCATGAGCGAGTTCTGCGCCCCCACCGGGCTCCAAATGCAAGCATTGCTTTCTAGTTTGCTACGGATCAATGAATTAAACAACGTTTTGAGCACCAATTGGTTTTCAAACGACTTAGAGATTCTCATAACAAATCCTAGAGTTTTATAAGCTGAGTTGCACATAACTTCTATGTGAGGATCAAACGCGAGATTGCTGTGGAACAAGACACCCAGATCTTTAATATTATCTGTGCGGGGTATAGGTATAGATTCTAGTGTATATCTATGGAATTTCAAGACGTGTGAGCGATGATACGACATAATTTTGCACTTTGATGCATTGAAATATAATTTATTATTGTGGCTCCACTCACAAACGTTGTTGAGATCTGACTGTAGGTCTAAGCAGTCGGTAAAAGAACGAATTTTTTTAAAGATTTTGAGGTCATCGGCAAATAGAAGAAACGTGGATTTTTTTATAACTCTACCTATATCATTAATAAAAATAAGAAATAAGGTAGGTCCAAGATTAGACCCCTGCGGAACACCTGAGTAGGCAGTGAAGTAATCGGAGTTGTAGATTCCATGTGAAACAAATTGTTTTCTATCTGTAAGATAATCTGACAGTAGCCTTAGTAAGTTACCTGGGATCCCAAGTTCACTCATTTTTCCCAAATCAAGCACTCGGAGTGCTATTCTTGGTCTTAAGTTCGCATTCATCCCTCATCCCTAGGTACCGTGTTCTGGCATACATTATCCACCCCTTGTATTCTTCTCAGTGGACACAGTTCTACACCATTTATTCTACAGCCTCCTTTCAGCCTTTATCCACATCCACATTTCACTCACATACATTAAAGTCAGTATTAAAATACCAATGTGGAGGATACTGATGTGATAATCTTAGCAGATTCTGATACTGTCCGGTTCGAATGGTTATGTTTTAGTGCCCCGTTGACTTTGTTTCCTATCGTTATATGCCGTTCGATAACATCGTAACTTTCCATCATCTTAGAAAATGATATCTGAGTAAACAGCACTTCACTTCACACATGGACTTTCCTACACTCTACACCTAAAGCTGAATGTGGTAGTATCACATGTCGGAAGATCTATACAGGCTTCAGCGTAGACCATCTTCCTGCAATTTTCTTATCAAATATGTTTTCCTGAACATGTGCAGATGCGGGGAAGTACTTAATCTAATGGCCTCAGCCACCACCTTCCTACCCTTACAATCAACCTACATATATATTTATTTTGTAATAGTTTTAATATTGTGGATTCGAGTTTGGAGTTAGTGCGCCCTTGAGTAAACTACTCTCTAAAAGGTGCCATATAAATTATCATTTTATTATTACAATAGAATTCCTTATAGATAGAACTACTCGTATATATTATATGCATATAGCCTATTTCGAATAATACATTTCAGTAATAAAGGCAAATGCAATTACAACGTAATATTGTATATCCAAATATCCCTCTGATGTGTGCTTATAATACTGATACGTGATTTAAATCATCCGCAGATATTGTCGACATCAACAGTTTCACATACGAGTATATAAATTACAATACAAATTGGAATAAATATGTGTATAACGGGATCGCAATGTTTATGGGCGTACATACCATTTCACCGCCTTCTTTGCGTTTCGTCTTCCGAATATTGGCGATGGCCTCATTAGCGCTGTCAATGTTTCTGCAAGCGAAAACAACTCTTGCGCCGCGCTTAACTAAGCCTTTCGCTGTCTCAAATCCTATGCCACAATTTGCCCCAGTTACAACGAAAGTTTTCCCTTTTAAATCGTCGTCGGTTTCACAATAACCCCAAATGTGTTGACGATATAATCTTATCAATATTAAAAACAGGAACAATAATATAACAATGAGTGTTATCAATATACCTTCCATTTTAAATTAAATTCGATATTCACGCTTTATAAACTTCACTCGCGGATCAAAACAGTAAAAAAACACGACGAGAAATCATAATTGACGACATTCCGCGCCGAGAGTGGAAATGTTACTAGTGATGTAAAGTGGACTCATTAAAATTGTACGTTCTCGACAATCGATATTTTTGTATTAAAATAAAGCCGTGGGAAAAATCACAAGTGTTCGTTATTGTTTCGCTGTTATAAATAAATAGGTTATAATTTCGTGTTTAAAAATCCAATTTAAACGCAAAATGGCTCTAAATGCTCGCGAAAGGTCATTATTGATATTTTTAGTATCTCAGCAATCTCTCGTGTCGTAGAATGCTAATAATTCTCTATCAAAGCCTTTGTTTGGTTGTTATCTATAGTGATCAGTCTTCCAGAGCGGACACCATCTTCAAATGTTATATCACCATTACGACATTTTTAAACAACACTTGACACACATAATAGCTTATTGCATCGTCACCATATACGGTACATCTATTTTTTTCGTTTGTATCACATTTTTTCCTTTGCGGTAATAAAAAAGTATTAAGCCCCGAAAAAACAATTTATTTTGTCCTCAAAAAAATCTCACGCAATTTGGGTAAATAATGGCCGAAAAAATGTGCTAAACTATTACCTTTCATAATTATACATATTCAGTTCGTCTGGAATAAAGTAAGAAACAAAAATGTTGTCCTAACTGAAAACTAATTTATAGATATACTATATTACTTTGTGATATTTTTATTATTATTTATGGCGACTTACTTGATAAGTTGTAAACAATCACTTTTATAAAATTTCATTCTCGATGACATTTGAAAAAAAAGAAAATAAGGGGTGCAGTCTGGTCAAAGAGTTTGTCTGGTAGAAATATTTGAAGGCACTAGAGGCTTGTAAGCGTTGTTGCCTGTCCACGTGCGGTAGTGTTTTCAATTAGTACAATGGCGAACTGAGTTATTTACCTGCTGCAGTGGTTCTTAACCCAAAGGCTCGATTACTGGGGTCCAAAACAATGTTTTTTACTGGCCATGGCCATGGCCATGCTACTGCTCTTTAACATGCCCGCATTATCAATAAGGATATCTTGACGGATACCAAATGAATGGGAAAAATAATCACATTGGGGTATGAGAACTAAAAAGTTCCAAAAAAAAATTTTTTTTCCGATAATATAAGGTTTGAAAGTTAATATTATTCAGGAATGAAACTCAGGATATCAGAAGTTAAAACAGTGTACTAATGAATATACCCTCGGATCAGAAATGAATTAAGTTAAATAAAACCTTTGTAATAATATCTTCTGGTACAATTTAGCGCAATATCGTTTTTGTTTTCAGTCATGTGCCTTATCAGGTGAAGCTATACCAGGTCTGTAAATATGAAACCGGATTTTTTTTTATAGAAAATACACATTTATTGTATGAAAATGGTAAAAAATGTTTTATTCTTAGTATTGCCCATCGCTAGCTACAAATTTTATTCATCTCTGACAATTTGTGGATGCCACGCCAAAAAATTGTTGCTCTTTTGAGGTAAACCAATCATCGAGCCATTTTCGTAAGAAGTGAAGCGCTGCTCAGCAAGTGCGTGTCCCATCGATGTAAATAAGTAGTAATCGGATGGAGCCAAGTCTGGTGAGTAAGCCGCAAGCGAAAGTATTTGCCAACTAAACGTCTCAATAGTTTCCTTGACCGGTTTTGCTGTGTGCGATGGTGCATTATCATGAAGCAAAATCATTTTGTGTTGCCTCTTTTGATATTCTGGTAGTTTTTCACGCAATGCTTGGTTCAAATCCATCATCTGTTGTCGGTAGCGTTCAGTATTAATGGTTTTGCCAGGTTTTAACAGCTCATAATAGATAACACCCTTCGGATCCCACCAAACACAGAGCATTGTCTTCTGTCCATAGCGATTTGGCCTTGGAGTCAATGTCGCTGGTTTGCTTGGAGTTACCCATGATCTTTTACGCTTAGGATTCTCGAAATATATCCATTTTTCATCGCCAGTCATAATTCAATGGAGAAATGATTTTCTTTTGTACCTGGCGTGCAGCATTTCACGTCAAAATCGCCACTTTTGAATTTTTTAGACCGCTCAAAGCCCTGTAATTTACCAAGAGCATGTTCACCGTAAGCTTCGACAAGCATTCGATGCGATTCTGTAGGAGTTTTCTTCAAATGGTAACAGAAAATCAATGATGTTCGCGAATCGTAGTTTTCAGGTACAAAAACAGACATGTTCAACGCTATGAAAACATATGTAGTTGTATTAAACTTGTATTGTTGCGAGTTAAAAGTCTTTGACAAATGTAAACACAAGAAAAAGGCACCAATGAAGGGGTTCAAACGTCACTACATTGACAACTAGAGCCACCTATGAGCAAATTCCTGCTTCATATTTACAGACCTGATATATTTACCCTTTCTCCGAATATATATTTTTACGATTCTTCCCATTAGATTAGTAGTTGGCCGTGGTCAACCCGCAATATATCTGGGAAAATTTCACTTTGATTAACTTGTTGACCTGACAACATTAGAAAATCCATATCTGCTCCGCTGTTCCGCGCATCTTAGTGCTGTCACAGGCAGATCACAGATACCGATAACAAACGAGAAGAAGAGTAGTCATCTGACACATAATCGTTATTCAATGGTGATCAACTTTATTTCCTATTTAATTATTTTAACATCTTTATGATGGGTTAAAAGAGAATAAAGATGGCTATCGCTACCAGATTCTATTGTGTACAATCAAAGTGTAAAATAATAATATATAATAGGAGTATATTACTTTATTACGAAGAGGAAATAAATTAAACATCACATAACAATTCAAATATTTTATTTATTAATCAATAATATAACTTGTGAGGTTTAGCAAAGTGAAAATTTATAAGATTTATTCTTAAGCTAATTTAAACTACTTACGAGTAACAATATTGTGACCGAGGGATCGATGCTTAGAAATGCGATCCGAGACCGATCCTATATTTCAGAATTCAAAATAATATGATACGGAAACTTGCCGTAATACGAGAATCATTTAAATAGGATTCATTTTACTGAAGAAATATTTCAGCTCTTGGTATTCAACTTAACTCATTTTTAACACAATTCACAAAACACGTAAAAAATATAACATTTTTTAACAAAAATGAAATAAATAATTCTATGAGTATATTACATGGTTAATATAAATTTACTATGATTTTTTTTATTCAAATCACTACATATACATATTTAACAATAATTATTCAAATCCCCACTACATATACATATTTCACAATAATTATTCAAATCCCCACTACATATACATATTTCACAATAATTATTCGGGATATATTATTATTGGCTTTAAGAAAATATACTTGAATTTCGCCATTCACGTGAATTAGTGGGTTTGGCAATTTTTGAGTGAAGGTGACACTGAATGGGATTGTGGGGATAATATACAAGACTCGCAATACAAAATGGTTTGTTCAAAAACATCGGGACTACATGCTCTGGGCAAGATCTGATTAGATGCAAACGATAGGGCAACCTCTGTTGCCTCCTACTGGAAATACAAGGCAATTATGTCTGGATGGTCTAGACACGGAAATGAATGAACCAACAAGACAGTTAGAGTGAGATTTGAGGCTGTTTGGCACTCGATAGATTTTCGCCATCTGTAATTTGGTTCTTAACTTGTGGTTTTTGTTTTTCATTTTTGAAAAATGTTGATCTCGAATAAATGTACTGCCGAACACTCTGTTCATATCAAAGGCACTATACTTCTTCCGCCTAGAAATCTGACACCCGGACAGCACTGGGAGTTCCACGAATCGAGTCCTCTTCGGTGTAAAACACTCCTCTGGCACTGCAACAATTGTCATATGGACTGCTCCTCACGGCAGATACAGATAGTCTATCCATCACGTAACATTCCCAATTTCGACACGTCTATGGTTCTCCCGATTCCTGTTTGGAGCCAGTTAGAACATCAGTAGCATTTGTTTAGCATAACTTGTCTAGTCAATATAGAGAGAAGACATTTGTTTTTTAGAATTATATTAGATACCATCTGCATTCTTTTTTTTTAATCTAACAAAAAAATATATCTGTATAAGACTTTATACAGGAACCAAAAAAAGCAACATTTCCACTAGTTTCAGATGCAAATAATACATTTATATAAAGTTTTCTGCCTATTCCTGCATCAGTATGCGGACCCTCAGTGGGTACAGATATTCCAGATCTACTCTTTAAGAATCCCCAGTCTAGATAGTATTGTTGTTATTCTATATACGAGTATATTACAGAGTGGAAATAATTATTTTTATAAAAAAAATACCAAGGTTGTTTTTAGCAGCTGTCACTGCCACAAATACCAAGGTTGTTTTTAGCAGCCGTCACTGCCACAAATACCAAGGTTGTTTTTAGCAGCTGTCACTGCCACAAATAACCATAAGTTCAGATTCCTATTTGACTTCACAAACTGTGAGCTTGCTTGTGCAAACTTCTCAATAATCAATCAATGGTAAAAAAATATTCAAGTAGGCAAAGTAACAATCTAGATTGAGACACTCGTCTAAAAAAATATGCTTGATCTCTGTTGTATTGCGAGCAGGCCGCAATCAGCTCACGGTCGGCCCAAAGGCTAGTGAGCTAGTGAGCAACTCGTGGTATAACCTCGATTAAACCTAGGAACACAGTGAGACACCACACCAGTACACCGGCCTTAAACTGATGTGCTGGTGTGGGGTCTCACCGTCTTCCTAGGTTGTATTAAAAATAACAAAATTTACCGAACCAAGTCTAATATTTTTGAGCAAATTACATAAAAATAAATTCATAAAATAGAAATAAAAACAAAACAGTAACACGATAAACTAGTACTAAATCACAAACCAAGAACAGTCATTGTTAATAGTAAAACACAAACCCAAACAGTATCCTAAATGGTATTAAGTTTATTTTATAACACGTTAAAGTTTAATTGACAGATTACATTAATGTGATAATATACACATTACATTAATTTGATTCCGTATAACATAAATAGATTTTTTTATTCAGAAGGAACTGTTTCTTCGAAACGGAAAATATTCTCTGTAATAGAGACTTCAACCTCAAATTAAGAATGCACATTGTAGGATGTTACATCTTTTCAGTACTTCTTTATGGTGTAGAGACTTGAATACTCCACTCGAACCACCGCAAAATGAACAGAAGCATTTGAAGTGTTCAAGATTCCCTGGGATGACAAGGTGCATAATGATGAGGTCCTCAAACTCATGAAAAAAGACAAATAGTACTCACTTGCATTAAGAAGAGAAGATTGGAATACTTTGGGCATTTTATGAGAAGAAACAAATACGAGTATATCAATGCAAGGGAATCTAAGGCATGATGCAGGGGAACATAAAAGGAAAACAAAATGTAGAGAGAAGAATAAACTCCCGACTGAAGAACCTAAGAAAGTGGTTCCACTGTAACAGAGACTGGATACATTGTTCAGAGTAGCTGCAGACAAAGTTAAAATAACCTTAGATGATTGGCAACCTTCCAACGTGGCCGCATTGCTATCTGCCTTTTTTCAATCAATAGAAAGTTTATTTTATCAATGAATGAATGACACAGTTCTTTTAAGTTCCTCTCCTCTTCGCCTCTTCGGAGGTTGACAGACCTTTATGACCGCAGCTCTGAACAAAGATATGGTACCACAACCAAACCACTCCCGTAAGTTCTTCAATTAGGAGAGGCATCTTCTTCCCACAATTATTCTACCCTGAATAATTTCCTGCAATATCAGTAAAAAGACATATTTTTCTTCTTGCAGTACACACATATGTCCAAAGTATTCCTCCTTTTTTTTTATGGTGGCTACTTCTTTTTTATTAATTTATTTCAAGATGTCATTACTATGGAAACAAAACATTCTTAACTTATAAGAAACAAAACATTCTTTGAGGCACCACATTTCAAAAACTTTTTGTTTCTTTATGGTGGCCTGAATTCATGCTTCAGCACCATAGAGAAGAAAGTAAGAAAAATTCGCATACATAAGTTGAAATTGAAATCTTTGTTGCAGAGGAGATCCCACATTTTGAAGAAGCAGTTTGGTACCATCTCCACTCTTACTTTGACCTCTCGAGACTGGTCCCATTGATCATTCAGCCAGAGCCGGCATCCCAGATATTATATTGTTGGACTCGTGCAAACAACTTTATAATTTATATCGAGAGTTACTCTTGAATGTATTTTACTTTTGCCAATGCACTCATAGACTTTTCCTTTGATAATCATTCATTTGTACAGTGAATCCACAAAGGTGATATATAGACATTTTTTAGAGACAACATTGTCTCGGGCTCTGTTAATTGAGCTTCTGTGTTTGGAGGAGTCACTGTAGTAGGCACGCAACTTGCTGCTGTTCATTGTGGTAGGTTTTAGTAACACTGCCGCATGTGGACAGATAACAATAACCTTGAACCTGACTAAAAGCCTAATCCTGACTAAGAGAAATCCCCGGGTGGAAGACAAGTGTCTGCCAATAAGGGCATTAATAAATGTTAAAATAGATTACAGAGATGTTCTCAGACCTTAAGTTACTTTCTTGCCCTGAAACTCTCATATTTGGGTAAATCTGGTTTTTATTAGCTATTAGCTGGTCCCATCTAGAATGGGTTTCCCTGTATTAAGAATCTCTTCTCAATCACAAACTAGAATTGAATTGTGCAATCATTTAAAAAATCTTTGGTACTTCTTTGTCACTATGATTTTTTTTTTAAAAACCTTAAATAAAAATCACAATAAAGTCTGCATAACCATGATTTTTAAAAACAAAAATGTATACATATAAATTAAAACATATGTATGATAATTTGGTGTCAAATAATTTATAGTCCCCTTTTTTGAGTGAAAAGTGGAAGGCATCGTATAGAAAAGTGGAAGGCATCATATAGAAAAGTGGAAGGAATCATATAGAAAAGTGGAAGGCATCCTATAGAAAAATGGAAGGCATCATATAGAAAAAGGGGAAAGTTTTTCAAAGACATTTGGTTAACCTTTCAAGTTTGGTTTGAGTTTATGCTGTATATGCCTATGCCAATTTTCACTAATGAAAATCTCCTGTCGACCACGCAGCTGTTAAACTAAATATTTTCAACCTATCGGATACTGGACTTCCTTAGATATCAAAGTTTTGGTAAGTCACAGACAATTTACATTCCAGTTTCCATAAAAAAGATGTTTTATGATTTTCACATTAAATGTTCCCAGAAAAATATAATTTCCTTTAGAAAGGTGCTCGCTGCAACATGGAACCCCTATTGCCACACTGCTAAAATATCCCGTGATTGTTTAATATTGTATTTTATTACACTTCAGCTGTACAGGACAACCTGGTAGGTTTATTGCTATATGGCAATTTTTACAACCAATTAGAAAGATGTTTAAACACGCCTAGAGTGAAAATCAGATTGGAACTCTTTTTAAAAAATCTGGTACCAATGGGAATGGAACCGGCAACCACCGGGCTGGATGATAGGCAGCTCACAGAGGAATATAAAGAGAAGAAGCCTCCCATTCTCTTGCACCATTCCAAAGATTGTATTATGTTTTTAATCACTTGTAGTGTCGATTTGTATTGTTTATGCTTGTGGTCTATGTTTTGGATTTTTTTAATTATTCAAATTATATACTTTTTAAAAATAAAGTTGACTTAAACTAACACAAAACACTTGTCAGTGTTTACAGTTGTTTTGCCATCTCCACCAGTTCTTCGCTGACCTCCCACAGCCTCTCCTCCACCTCCGGGCTGAACTGTGCCTTGGAGCGGTACGGCAAACAGTTCCTGAAGAATGCGCCACTGTGCCCCTCCAGACTCACATCTGTCGCACAATACAGCACTGTTTGGGCGCCCTGCAACGCAATTAATTCAATTTTGATTTTATGACTTTGACACAAACACGGGAAATACGAGTAGTAGATGATAGGCAATGTTCCCTATTCCATCGTTTCTGCATGGAATCAAATCATCCTACGTGATTAACCCTTTTAATCCTACAGGGCCGATTATCACCCCCAACTGGTGTATGTGTTGTATGCGAAAAATCCCACGGGGCCGATCATCGGCCTCAAAATTTAAGTATTTTTTTTTATGAAATATGAGAATTACTTATTATTTTACACTCTACTCGTACAGGGAGGTAAACACTCTTATACTCTACAGGGAGGTAAACACTCTTACACTCTACAGGGAGGTAAACACTCTTATACTCTACAGGGAGGTAAACACTCTTACACTCTACAGGGACGTAAACACTCTTACACTCTACTCGTACATGGAGGTTAACACAAAAAAATTAGGTTTTAAAACTAAATATTAACTGAGATAAAAAATTAAATATAACCTACTGTTTTTTTGCCAAAAAATGCTTGGGATTTTTCGCACATTTTATGCAAAATATGCTGAGATTAAAAGGGTTAAGTTTTAAAAAAATAATTTACTGTTCACAAGTTATAAAATAATTTACTGTTCACATTTTCTAACTGTTATTCATTTGTTAAAATAATGCTCATCCAACAGACTGAAATTTGAATAATAAAGAAGGTTACACTCTTATGTATCGAGAAATATTGATTGAACATTACCTGTCGCGCCGACCTCATGTAGAACAGGCCCACGGGGGCCATCATCAGAATGTGGTACCACTTGAAAACGTGCCTGGAATATAAACAAAATCCTATGATTTTTATTGTTTTTTAAAGTTACAATTTTGATATATCGAAATGAAATGTATAATAAAAAGTCACAGATATCCTTATACCGCTGAATACTAGACGGAAAATGCAAAGGGGGTTCAAACCCGCGACCTTTCACATGGAAATCCAGCGCGTTACCGCACGGCCATGCACCTCATGCACAATGAATAAGAGAATACAAAATGAAGTCATTAACGCATCATGAATCTACAGTGTGCATGTGAGTGTGTCATAGGAGAGGAATACCAAGAAAAGTATGATTGAGTTTTAAATGAAGGAAAGATTCAGAGTTCGAGAAACTAAAGGAGTTGTATGAGAAGATGTATAGATGTTGCGGAGACGGAATAAGTATATAATGTGGAAAAATTTGGCACCCCGTCTTCTTTGCCTACATCAGCATGATGTGGACATAATTGTTTAGAATATAGCAAGAGTGTGTTCTGCTTACCGAAACAATCCTGTATATGTGAATCCAGGGCAGACCATGAACACATCGATTCCTTTGTCTCTGGTTCGCTTGGCGAGCGCCTTTCCGAAGTAAACATTCATCAGCTTGGAGTTGCAGTAGGCGGGATTGCGTCGCATTTTTTTCTTGGCTTCTTTGTTCCCTTGGTTGATAGCCGCTATCGTCTTAGTCAGGTTCAAATCCTCAAAATCAATAGTGCCTTTCTCGTGAAGGGTAGACGATAAGATTACAACTCTGGAAAGATAAATTCCAGCATCAATAAATAAAAAAAAAGGAAAATGTAATCCGTAATTCAAATTAGAGAAATAATAAGTTGTTTTAATACAACTGTCAGATTTATTGCTCCGGTTATTTCCAAACAGGTTCATTAACTGCCGGGATCATCTCTATGATATAGGTTTATAGGTATTTATCTCGGCTCACTATTCATTAATTAATTAATCAATGGTACAATGTATTGAACCTTGCAATCATAAGAAAAATAAACACTTTATAAGTAAACAAGCACACATAGCACCACTCAAAAATGTCCGTGTCTTGATTGTATCCGGAGAGTATGTTAGTTTAGTTTACTGGAATAGATGTCATTAAGACAAAATATTCCTTGTTAATTTCATTCCAAACTTGGTGACTATATTATATATACAACTAACTCGGAATATTCCTGTTTTTACTACATATAAACATAGATTTTTTTGAGAAAAGAATTGTGTATGCTTAAATGATTAAAAAATAATGAGCTATAAAACTACATGTAAATGAAAAAATCACAGATGACAAATACGCAGTGAATCGGTTCCATGGGCCTTTTAGTATAGCAAAGGGATGCCTTTAGATCGACACATTAGGTCGATAAGGGTTAATTGTAAAAAGTCCTTTGACTGTGTAAAAATACATATATTGTTTGAAATTCAAGCTTTAAGTCATTCCATAAGTATATTTACTGCGCTGCGAGTCTTTTTTTCTCCCGTCAAGTAGAACGTGTCCCTTTGGGTAGGTCCATTTTGGTCACTCAGTGACATATCTTCTAGTGTAGATCGCACTGGATGGGGATTTATTTAGTTCATCATAATAGTGTAGGTGGTGGTGGTGGTGGGATAGAACTGAACTGTGTAAGAATATAAAATAAAATACATATTTGGTGCCATATTTCCTCCATTACTAAAATATGTTTTCAACAAAACATGGTATGTGGTTTGAGGAAAAATAAATACATATAAGAATGGAGATGTACGATATGACAAGTCCCCTCACCTGCTAGGAGCCGCCTTCTCCAACAGATCAAGTAGCAACTTGGTGAGCAAGAAGTGCCCCAAGTGGTTGACCCCCAAGTGCAGCTCGAAGCCGTCTTTGCTCTTCAAGTCCTGGCTCATGGGCACGTAAACGCCCGCGTTGTTGATCAGCACGTCTATCTTGTTGAAGCCCACTATCACTAGGTTGGCAAAGGTCTTGATGGATTCCAGAGATGAAAGATCCAGCTGCATGATGATCTGAGGAAGAGTAGTCCAGATTGTGATGTTAGAGCTCATATAATAATCATATAATAGTTGACGTGTTAATCGCAAAAACCTTCTAAATTAGTTCATTCGAGATCACAGAAAAATAAAAGGAGAAATAGAAAAGCATGCGGACAACGCAAAGGTTGTGTACGTGAAAAGAATGGATGAATGTGTGGAAGTCTATCCTTTCTTCCAGCCCTGAAGATATTGTCTGAAACACATACTACCACATACATTCTCAACATAGAGAATGCATATTTACCATCACATTATTTTCCTGTCGAGGTAGGGAGAGAACTGAGCAACAAACTTTCCACCTACTTTCTTCGCCTCCTTCATATTCATACAACTCTCAAACAGTTCCTTCTGTTTCTCTTACTCTCTTACCTTTTCTTCTTCCAAAATTCATTCACTCGGTTCAACCATACATTTCTCGGTCGTCCTTTACAAACTCCCTCTCACACTTGCATTGTAAATTTGGTTAATAAGTCTTTCCTTATCCATCTGTTCAACATGTCCAAACCACCTCATCATGCTCCTTTTCACCTTTGATACATCAGTTTATAGCACACATTCAACTTTGATAATTACAATTCTCGCAAGGAGCTAGGAGCATGGAGCATCAGAGGCTACCAATCCATTGCACTTGGCCTTATTGTGTGAAGTGCCGGGTGTTTGTGTTCCGCAGCTAAGAGATGTTTCAAAAAAGAACATCAATATCAACAAACATGTGAATAGACAGAGTTGATGTATTAATGTATGTGATTTGTTTTTTAAGAATGAATTTTTTTACAAATATTTTGAGGCTTTTGCGGTTCTTAGTATCAGTTGTACGAGTATAAAGTCTAAATGAGATATCTTAAAACATCTCCCAGAGACCACGCCACGATCCTTTAGAATGGAACGGTGTCTACGGATCATACTTTCTTCGCCTCCTTGCTTCGCATATTACCAATAGCTGAACATGAGCGAGCCTGCAGACACGCTTATAGAAAAATGATCAACAAGTTCAGCCTTTGTGGTAGCCGCACACTTATTCTTCTATAGTGGGACGGGCCCATGCCCTCCACTCACATTATTGTCGAGACTGCTGTAGGCCAAGCGGTATCCGGTGACCATCCACTCGTGACAAAGTAGACTACGAACAAGCCCTGAAGATGAAATCCGTAACGTTATCGAAATGTCGACATCATAAGCCAATCAACGCAGTACAACTCTTCAAAAGACCTTATACAGCGAGCTTTGTGGTTCGGGTGAAAAGTATGAGAAGCAAATTGTGCATGGAAAGAAAGGCGTAGAGATTTGGTCTCTTCGCGTACCTCAAAAAGGGCACGATGTATAAAAACAATTAAATTACCATCTCTCCTCCGATTTTGTGTTCCTTCCTTATTTGATCCATGGCTTTCTTGGCACTCTCGGTATCCCTGCAAGCGAATATGACCCTTGCATTCCTTTTCACGAGAGCTTTCGCAGTCTCAAATCCTATGCCAGAGTTTGCCCCGGTTATTAAAAATGTTTTCCCTCGTAGTGAATGAGTGCTTCTGCAGTGCCCCCAAACATAGTCTAAATATTTTCTTATCAATCCCACGGTCAAAACCAATGGAACGGCGACGTACGCTACTTTTTCCAGCATTTTGAAAAGGTTTTGTATCGAATTATAACACAATAAAACGATTCGTGACCGGCTCAGCTGACATGCACGCGAAAACTCGGAAAATATATCAGATGTCAGATACAAGGTCATGTGGCATACTTCAAGTCTATAGTGATGGGACGAAAAATTATCATTCTCTGTATCGATATCATTTTCTTCATCGTTTATGCTATTGTATTATTTTTTCGAGTGTTTATGATTTGTATGTCTACACTAAAACTATAGAGTGAATTACATTTTACGTATTGGTTGTCCGGAAATTAGTTTCCCATTTCTCGGATAGATAACATGAAGACAAAAATATTCTATGCTAATTTAGAATTATTTTTCTGTGCGTTGTTTATCCAATTCATTAAGCATGGAATAAAATTACTTATTATTTTGTGCTTGACCCATTTTTACTACCGCAAAGCAATATATGTAGTTTATGGTGACGATGCACTAAGTGACCGTGTGTGTCAAATGATTTAGAAACTCCACAATGCGCTATTGATAATCAAACTTTGATAAAATAAAAAAACAAACAGTGTTCTATGACACGGAAAATTGCTGACATATTGGAAACTACTGTTGATGAACAATTTGTGCCACTTTGTGTTTGAATTTGATTTGAAATGACGAAATTTCTTTCCCGATAATTTAATACATTTTACATACATATTACATTACTGTAAGAACGTAAGAATTACATTACTGTAAGAAGAAACAGCTAAATCCCGAAAACAAGATTCAATGTTATCGAAATGTGCACGCTGCGATGGATTTTAGGAGTAAGCAAGAAAGACAAAATAAGAAATGAGCATGTGAGAGGTACCCTGAAAGTTGTCCGATCTCGCTGAAATTGATAAAAGCTGTTTCAATAATATGGGCGTCTACCGACTGGAAACTAGCTGAATATATTGGAAACCAGACAGTGGATAGACAACGGAAGTCTCTGAAAGAAGAAAGAGGCCATCCAAAGAAACAATTGAAGATCAGCACCAACCAAAATATGAGTTATTTGTACTTGACTCCGGAGATGGTCATGGACAAAGCACGGTAGAGAGAAAGATGACTCGTTTTGTAGAACCCCATTTGTACTTGACTCCGGAGATGATCATATACAGAGCACGGTAGAGAGAGATGACTCGTTTTGTAGAACCCCATTTGTACTTGACTCCGGAGATGACCGTGAACAGAGCACGGTAGAGAGAGATGACTCGTTTTATAGAACCTCATTTAAAAAAATAGTAAAATATGAAGTTGATAATGATTTCTATATTGTATGTAATACAAAATAGTTAGCATGTGGCATTTTTTGTAAACATCCACTAATCGAGTCAAATACTCATGTGAAAGGTGAAATCATTGGAAGTCCTCAACTTCTTAATAAATTCAACGCTTACTTACTTCCTCCAATATTACCATTAAATAAACAGTTGAGAAGCTATGGATACTAGTGGGTAACTCTCTTTCATAACCTTTATTCCTTTAAAGTGTTGCAAAGATTCCTGTAGACGAAAACCAAAATATTGTTCGATTAATCTTTTAGATTTTAGACTATTTGGACGTCTGGATATTACAATGGAACAGCTGGATAAATTATAACTTTTTTAAAATCTTTGTCTGAGATTTAAATTTAAAGTACGATCATCATATCATTTAATATAAAAAAGGGTTGAACTTTAAAAATAGACGCAAAATTCACATACTGTCACTATTGTATAGTATCCTTAACTGTCTCATCACCCGCTTTTATCTCATCTTGCCAATATTATTCAGCGTCTTTCCGATCATGGACTTGTGCTTCGCAATAAAAATTATTCATTGGCTTTACTAGTTCACCGCTTTTATTTTCTACGTCATCCTTTACCATCCATGCAGTGAGACTCTGGAACCAGTTACCAACTAATGTTAGACTCGCTCCGTCAATGGCAGGTTTTAATAAGCAACTAAACAAATTTTTAATTTCTAGGCAGTAATGTAACATGTTTCATTCCCAATTTTCCTTTCCTCTTCCTCATCCCGTCCTTTTCCCTTTGATTAATGATATCTCATTTTTATTAAGTATATTGTTCATGAGTTTTGCATGGGTTATGAGTCCTGTGATAGCTTACAAATTTGCCCCGATACAACCTTGTAACGATGTTCAGTAATTTTAATTATTTTATCAACTTTAATATAAGCCTCAATTCTAATAAATAGCAAGTTATTTAGGTAAATACATTATATAAGGTTGTATTGGGGCAAATTTGTGAGCTGTCACATGACTCATCCTAGAATTTCCGAACTATAATAATGATTTAAATATTTTTTGCGACTTAGTGTCAAACGCTTTCAAATGTACATATTAATTAATAATAATGTTTTTTTTAAATTTCTTATAAAAAAGGATGGTTCATGTTTTATTCGATTCCTCATTATATTCGGGCTAATACGTTAATTTAATCACATTGCTAATGATATAATTTGAATCAGTCTTAATTTCCTAAGAATTTCGTTTAGAGTGAACGAACGTTTGTGGAGTTGACATGTTTACGTTGTAACTGTCATTCTCATATGTATCTAGTAAGTAGCGGAAATTTGCTAGTCAAAAGCTAAAGTCCGCCAATGGAAGTTAGACCGTAGGCGGCCTACAGCCCATAGCTCATAGCCTGACTCCATAGGGATCCGAGTGAGTTCAAAGGAAATATAACAATGATATTCACCGATACATATATCGACGTGCCGTGGGGTAAATTGGCAGGTAAATTATAATTATCAATTTCAGTTTTTTTTTCATAAATATGGAGAGTTCAACCTTTGAACCACCTTTTTGTATTTAATGGTTTATTCATTTTTCGCAACTAAGTATTGAAATTTATTCTAATAATTCACGAGATAATTTGTCACTCAATTAAAAAAACATATTTCGTTTTGAAATGCATACTTTTTCTAGTATTTTTCTTTTTATTTTCGTACAATTTTATATGATGATACTTGTAAGGAAATCTATTCCGTAAAAATAATCCTATGACTCGATCAAACCTAAGCATTTATTTGCCTAGGGCGCCAAGCTTAAGGGGCCGTAAATAGGTTAAATAGGTTATAAAAATATGTAGGAATAATTTAGGTGAATGCTTTATGGAGGAATGTGTTCACTTCAGTTCATATTTGAAATCTAATGATAACCACCACTTCAATGCTATATAGCCTAGGAAACCAATAATTAATAACTGTTTATCCAAATATTAACATTTTGAGTATTAACAACACACCATTAACAGACTGGTCCACGGAACAAAGTTTTTCATTATTGAAATGAATAAAAACCTATTTAAGATCCACGCTAAAACAAAACAGGCTAAACACACTAGCCATATTATCAACAGAACCAGACATAACAGTGAATATTAGCTTCAATGACATCGTAGGTGCATTTGCGGAGAAGAAGGTAAGACATGAACTGTAGTGGTTTGTTGTGTGGAGCATCATATACATCATCATCATCATCATCCGAGGTCATCATTCGAAAGGGAAAGGGTAAACATTATTTTAATTGGGGGAGAGTGAGAGGGGCACAAGTGGTAATCTGACTAAGGGTGCCGGCCAAACAAATGCGTCACTGTAGTTATTGAAAGAATGTCACTCTGTGAGTGCTATTAAGTCTGCTAGATATGATCCAAATTGGGGGAGAGTGAGAGGGGCACAAGTGGTAAACTGCCTAAGGGTGCCGGTCAAACAAATGCGTCACTGTAGTTATTGAAAGAATGTCACTCTGTGAGTGCTTTTAAGACTGCTAGATATGATCCAAATTTTCACACATTTAATCATGTTTGAAGCGGTTGCCGAGCTTATATAGCAAAATATATTTTGCTCTATAAGCTTGGTAAGTAGTGTATTAAGTGTAGTTTGGTAATGGTTTTGTATGGCGAAACAGGCCTGTTACTTTAATTTAACCCTTTGTACTCCGTTGGCGCCGCTATGGGGACATAATAAACTTTTTAATAACTCCAATGGTGCCGTAGCGGCGACACAAACAATATGTGTATTTATTGTTGAAAAAAAGCTCCTAATCCCTATTTGAACAGATGCAGGTATAAACATCATCACATTAGTTCTATGTAGTCACTACTGGTGTTCGTGTATATTGCTATACATATAACACACAATAATAATTATGTGTAAAAGTTTTCCGTGTTATTTTTTTGCAACGCAATAAAATGGAAAAAAAAATGGATTCAAGGTCGTAAGATGTGGTGGTAAAACGTGGCCTGGTGGTAAGACACTTGTCTGCCGATCCAGAGGTTGCGAGTTCGATCCCCGCTGAAACCCAAATATTTTTAAAATGGGATTCTAGTCTGGGTTTCACTTAGAGCCCGTTAAAACATCTTTCTGGTTAGTTGGAAGAGATTGCCACATGGGAATAAATTCGTCAGATTGAAAAAAAAAAGGTGAATGGATTTAGCCTTCGCAATTGGTGTTGGACTTTGAAGCACCGTTCAGAGCACGTTTTTCAGACATTAAAATTTTATGTACCATACCTTCTTCTCCCTGGCTCCATCCCAACTCACTGTCTGCGATGACTGTTGGGGTCAGCTCTCCTCGTCCTCAGGTTGTATGCTCTTCTGTCCCGGACTACGTCCCCCAGGCCGTGCCTCTGCATCAGGTTATCTTTTTGCACCACCCATGAATTCTTTGGTCTTCCTCTAGTTGTTATTCGAGGAAAATCCATGGAGATTGCCTGGTTCACAATGTGATCGAGTGCTCTTTGTCCAATGTGCCCATACCATCTCAATTGTCTCTCCTCCATCTTACTGTTGATGTCTGTAACACCTAGGCTTCCACGAATGCGTGAGCTTTTTATTTTGTCTCTTAGGAACACACCAGCTGACCATCTTAGCATGCGCATTTCAGCAGTTTCTAGTTACCTAGAGTAAGAGTTATACATCGTCCAGCATTCGGAGCCATAGAGGAGTGGGGGTCTGACAATCGTTTGGTATACTTTTCCTTTTAACTTTACTGGCATTTTCGGATCACAAAACTCCCGTCATTGATCTAAACTTCATCCATCCCACACTAATTCTATGTGTTACATCTGTTGCACATCCTCCGTTAATAAAATAAAGACGTGCGTCCCGCGAGCCTTAACCCAATGCCGGTTTCGGCATGTGGCCCAAAAAGGTTGACTACCCCTGCCTCAGTTCAATAAAAAAGGTCTCACCAAATGACGCTGAATGAATGATCTGTTACGTGGATGGATGGAAAGATTTAGAATGGAAATTACTGTGAGTATTTTCTCAAATTGTTGTAATTTAGTTGTCTTATCTACACGTATCATGTAATAACTGATGTGGACTAAAACATTACGAAACTACCATGAGATGTTCATTTATAAAGTTGAGTTTTATTATAATTTTTTGATTTAAATTTTACCATTTGCCAAACTGACATTTGTCAAACTGCTGAGCAATTTATTGGCATCACTCTCATGAATATTTATTATTTATTTTACATAGATATGTATTTTACTGTCAATAACATCAAGAGTATGGGTGTAGGGAGAAGTTTGGATTTATCTATGTATTGGTAATAAGGATGTGGGTACACCACTATCACCACACCACTCCGTATGTTGAAAGTTGCAGATTTTTCATTCGCTTCCATCTCTGGATTTCTAGAACACTATTTCTGGATTGTTCCATTAGCGAGTAAACAGTTCTCGGTTCTACCGAGTCAGTCCAGCTCGGAACGTTGCTTATAGCATTACTATCGCAACGTGATGTTTCATTAAATGTACGAGTACATCGCACGCAGCACGCAGCTAATTAATACTGTCAATAAATATCTAATGGAAACTTATTCACATATTTTATTCATAATCCAGCTGTAAAATCGTTGAACCACTAAAAGGAAAATGGAGTTGTGAAATTTGGATACTCGTAAAAAAGTTAAATCCAGAATTCGGGAAATGTAAAAAAGTGTCAGGAGGAGCCTCAGGAGAGTAAGTAAAAAGAGTGGATAACAGAAAAGTGGAATTTCTGCAACGTGTTGTGCAGCTGTCAACAAGAACGTTCCGTTCAGTTCAAGGAGAAGATCTACAGTTCTGATTCTGTTCACTTTGGAATAGTTGACAATAAATTGCTTTGTTATTCCACTAACTCCATTAGTCCCGCAGCGCATGTTTCTATGTCTCTTATCCTGAAGCTGTCTTCAGGCGGAATTATATGTCACAAAAATGATATAAAGCAATGAATTTAGGAACATGAGGGATACACAAAGCCATAAACAAAAACATTTTAGGAACATGAGGGATACACAAAGCCATAAGCAAAAACAAAAATATTATAAATAACCAATAAATGTAAAATAATTCACAACTCTTAAACATTTTCCCTCTGCATTAATATTGTCCAATTTTAAGAAATTGTTTATATAAATGTTTCAAATAATTTATTAAAATTGAAATCTTTTCTCAATAGACCACAAACATTTTAAATGCGGGCGGTCCGTAGTAAAGTAACATGACACCGGTCTTATATAAGCACTGCTCTCGTAACAAACCGGGACCCTGTCGTTCCGGCTGAAGAGAGCCTCGGGATATATGTTAAGGTACGAGTAGAAACACATTCAGCGGGGATTTGTGTAATTAGTGCCATGTATAAAGTAATTTATTATTAAATATTCACTTCATTTAAACTGGAATTATATACTGGTGTTTGCGCTGGGTCTTTGCAAGACAAGCCCGCACTGTTTCTCCATGGAATGTCAGACAGTGCCGGTGGCTTCGTGCCTCTTATTGAAAGGTTCGCTTTATTTTGTTACAGTGGTTTGCGCTGGGTCTCCGCAAGACAAGCCCGCACTGTTTCTCCATGGAATGTCAGACAGTGCCGGTGGCTTCGTGCCTCTTATTGAAAGGTTTGCTTTATTTTCATTATTTTATAGTTCATTATGAGAGTTTTATTCATTTAGTATTTCAATGCTGTAACCGTATTAAAACACTTGTCCCTCATTGTCTCTATGCAAGGCTTATTGGCTGAATTATATTCTATGGAAAGAAAGCTCTTATCATCAGCGAAGGCATCAGCCTCTCTCTCATCCTTCCCTCCGTTATTGGTAATACTATACCGGAGCTTAAGTGAACAGTCAGTGAGCATTTCTAGATCATGATTCACATTATTTGGTAGTAGTTTGTTATTGCGATCTATTATCATCAACTTATTTTATGACCTATTGACCTCTAGGCCCATGAGCTTGCTCTCTTGTTCCACGTTTTTAAGGAGTGTTGCCTCCTTTTGATGGGGCAATTAAAGTCATGTCACATATCTCAGATTTGAGCGCTTTATTCCTCAAACAGCGATTCCGTTATCTCAGTCTTCACTATCGCAGGCCTGCCTAATGTGCCCGAGAGATAATCCCAATGCCTTTTCATCCCTTGTCTATTGGAAAACAATTGATCTGTGACATTTTGCCTTTTCTGAATCCACATTATTATATATTATCCAATGTTTGCTTCTCTGAAAGGATGAAGGACCCAGGACCAATGGTGGTGACCACATATGTGGTGTGGTCCTTGCACATAAAATAAAGAATTAATAAATAACTCCTGTCTCTATTGGGCTAGACAAAGAGAACAAATACCAATGTAATATCTTTTTCTTTCTATTCTAATATACATATTTCACTTTTGTCACATCCGTACACATTATCATCTATATTTTGTCACATCCGTACACATTATCATCTATATTTTGTCACATCCGTACACATTATCATCTATATTTTGTCACATCCGTACACATTATCATCTATATTTTCGTTTTTTTGAAGACTTTTCAATCTTTACTCTTTCACAATTATATTTATTTTAAAACCCTGATTTTCTCAATATTCCTGAATGCCTCAGAAATTCGGACAATAAAGACCGGAGAAAGTTTTTCATGGATGGAACGACAAATGCCTCAATTTTGGAAGAACTTAACATCACAGAGAACCTTTCAGGGTTGTGCACTTCCACTTCCTATTCGTATTCTTTAGTTCTTCAGTTATATTTTGTGCAAGGAGAGAATGGAGAGACTCATGTCTTGGCCACTGGCAATGTGGAAGGTCACAGGTAGATCACTTATGTGCTGGAGTGACCGGGTGAAGAGTGCTACGGAACATGCCTTTGACACAGGCTCTGTAGACAGAGGAGTGTCTCGAGAAGAATGTGCACGACTTATAGTTATTTCAGTGTATGTAAGCATTGAGGTCATGACTCAGAAGAAGAGGTCGTGCAATGTATGAAAATAGATGTAAAACATAATGGCTATAAGGATACCTATGACTTCGGTCATATATATTCTTTTAAAAAAGAAAAAAAACATGCCTGCGTCTTCCGATCGTCTCACTTCGGTGTGCTGTCGGATCCAGTACAGCGGTGTGGCCTGTGAGTTTGCTAGTGTGCAACGGTTCACTCATTTGAATGAAAGAAAAACTCTTTGGTACAGCTTCGCTTTTCAAGTGAATTGATGTTGGAATGGCGAGGGGATGGGGATGGAGATGGGGATCCTGCACTACTCGTGCCCAGCAAGGATGACGAGATAGTTCCCATTTGTCTAAACAGATTTCACATTAATGTAATCATTCATTCCTTTTTATCCACGTCCTGATATAGTGTTGACAATAAATAGCCGTGAGGTGAGTAAAGTTAGTAGTTGATGTGTCGGGGATGGTATTGTTGTTTTTGGAAGATTTTGATACTGTTCAGTTCCATTATACAAGAAACCTCGTTTAGCGCAATTAATTACCTCATGCTAAGCGAAATCGCGTAAATTGAATACAATAAACAATAAGATTAATTTTTTGTTAATCCACTATCGATATAGGTAATAATAAATACACTACATATAACACATCGATCAATAAGTTCCAGGACTAGCCAACATATGGCGCCTCTAATAACAAATCCATACCATTCTCAGTTAGTACTAAACCTTTAGAAGTTACATGTCAAACTTTCATGACATTCCGACATTGTGTAATTAAGTTACAGTGGTTTTAGTGACGCTACTTTTGCTATTTTCAAAACATGGAAAAAAACAAATTTCGTGTGTTGATAAAACATTGCTTTTTAATGGGAAAAAATACCGTTCAAACTCAGCGATGGCTTGAAAAGTGTTATCCGGGCTCTGCTCCGTCGAAAACAACCATTTGTCGGTGGTATGCTGATTTCAAACGCGGTCGTACAGACACAAATGATGCTGAACACTCTGGTCGTCCAAATGAAGCTGTTACACCAGAAAACATAAAAAAACCCCTCAAAATCGTGATGGAAAATCGCAAAGTAAAGTTGCGTGAGATAGCTGACATCCTGAAGATATCATTTGGTAGTGTCTGCACTATTTTGCATGAACATTTGGTCATGAAAAAGCTTTTTTCGAAATGGATGCCGCGTTTGCTCACAATGGAACAGAAACAACAACGCATCGATGATTCAGAGTGCTGTTTGGTACTGTTTACGTGAAACAGGAGTTTTTGCGTCGGTATGTGACAATGGATGAAATTTGGATCCACCACTATACTCCGGAATCAAATCAGCAGTCAGCTGAGTGGAGAGCAGCCGAATATTACATAGCGTCATTGGAGTGTTTGAAGGCAGAAATTGTAAAAAAACGGCCCCATATGAAGAAGAAAATAGTTCTCTTTCATCAGGACAATGCACCGTGTCACAAGTCGATGGTAACGATGGCCAAATTGCACGAGTTGAACTTTAAATTGCTTCCGCACCCACCGTATTCTCCAGATTTGGCCCCTAGCGACTATTGGCTGTTCGCAGACCTCAAAAAGATGCTCCAGGGAAAGAGATTTGGCTTCAATGAAGAAGTGATTGCCGAAACTAACGCCTATTTTGAAACCAAAGATAAATCGTTCTACACGGCTGGCATAGAAAAGTTAGGAAAGCGTTGGAATGAATGTATCACTCTTGAAGGAGACTATGTTGATGAATAAAGAAGAATTTTGGTCAACAAATGTTGTTTTAGTAGTTAGTCCCGGGACTTATTGATCGATGTGTTAAGTTATATTAGAGAATAAAAATATCAAAGCATAAAAAACAATACATAAATTTTTGTTTACTTAATGAATATGTAACATAGTTTAATGACAAACTACTTTTGTTTACTGAATGAATATGTAGTTTAATGTATGAATATGTAGTTTAAAGTACTTTTTTGCGAAATATTGGAGCAATGATGTTTGAATAGAGCTTCCATTTTTCATTTCATCGTGTAATTTTATGCAGATGCGGGGAAGTGATCTAATGGCTGCAGCCACCACCTTCGTATCCGTACACTCCACTTATGTATATTTATTTTGTTATATTTGAATCTAATTCCAACGTACATCGAAATTGCAACCTTCCGGTTGGACAACAGGCGTCTTACCAACTAGGGCATGGCCGTTGTCATAGTCGTCACTAGCAACAAATTACCAAGTACTGTACTCATTCAGCCTGCAGGCTGCAGCCAATACCATTATATTCTTACACTTAACTTTTTTTTTTTATTATTTATTTTATGTTTAGATAAAAGTGCGTTCGATTCCCGAGTTAAAGTCCTTGAGGAGAGTCAATTCTCTAAACAGCACCAAATAAAGTTCTTGAGGAGAGTCAGTTCTCTAAACAGCACCAAATAAAGTCCTCAAGGAGAGTCAGTTCTCTAAACAGCTCCATATAAAGTCCTCGAGGAGAGTCAGTTCTCTAAACAGCACCAAATAAAGTCCTTGAGGAGAGTCAGTTCTCTAAACAGCTCCATATAAAGTCCTCGAGGAGAGTCAGTTCTCTAAACAGCACCAAATAAAGTCCTCGAGGAGAGTCAGTTCTCTAAACAGCACCAAATAAAGTCCTCGAGGAGAGTCAGTTCTCTAAACAGCACCAAATAAAGTCCTTGAGGAGAGTCAGTTCTCTAAACAGCTCCATATAAAGTCCTCGAGGAGAGTCAGTTCTCTAAACAGCACCAAATAAAGTCCTTGAGGAGAGTCAGTTCTCTAAACAGCACCAAATAAAGTCCTCGAGGAGAGTCAGTTCTCTAAACAGCACCAAATAAAGTCCTTGAGGAGAGTCAATTCTCTAAACAGCACCAAATAAAGTCCTCGAGGAGAGTCAGTTCTCTAAACAGCTCCATATAAAGTCCTCGAGGAGAGTCAGTTCTCTAAACAGCACCAAATAAAGTCCTTGAGGAGAGTCAGTTCTCTAAACAGCTCCATATAAAGTCCTCGAGGAGAGTCAGTTCTCTAAACAGCACCAAATAAAGTCCTCGAGGAGAGTCAGTTCTCTAAACAGCTCCATATAAAGTCCTCGAGGAGAGTCAGCTCTCTAAACAGCACCATATATTGCCTTTTTAAAATTATTATTACTATTATTGTATTAAAAATAAATTGTGAGGAATACTTTTCTTCGGTTCCAGGTTACCAAAAGGTTTCTTTTTCATAATTCCCGAGCTTCCAGGATGTGGGAAATCCACTCCGTATCCTCCCGGAGGAGTGTTAAGTACATTTGATTTCATCGAGCCCTTGCGGATCACTGTGGACCATTTTGAATTGCGGGACTTTATATTTGTCGGTCATTCGATGGGAGTACAGATCGGTGAGGTTATTTATCATCTCATCTCTTGAACCATTCCATCATCATATCCGTGTGTATGGACAGTTTTGAAAGGCTTCTTTTCGGAATATAATATCAAAAGACTACACGGGGTGATCATTTGCAACAATACGTGATCAGAGAGGAATGTGAACTTTAAGTCGACGTGTTGAGTAAGATGAAGAAGAGCACTCTGAGATGATTCGGGCATTTAGAATGAATGAATTAAGGAAGACAAATATATGTAGGGTGGTGCAACAAGAACCGCCATTTTAAATTTAAATTAAGTTTTGCAATCGTGGACCTCTGCATGATTAATTTATAGGTTATGTAGATGACGTATGTCCATTATAAATATTATATGTTTGACATTTAAGTTAGACTGGTTTTATGCGAAAGTGTGTGTGGTCTATTCATCCAAATGAAAAGTGTGTGTGGTATTTTCATCCAAATGGAATGTGTGTGTGGTCTGGTCTATTCATCCAAATGGAAAGTGTGTGTGGTCTATTCATCCAAATGAAAAGTGTGTGTGGTCTGGTCTATTCATTCAAATGAAAAGTGTGTCTGGTCTAATCATCCAAATGGAAAGTGTGTGTGGTCTATTCATCCAAATGAAAAGTGTGTGTGGTCTATTCATCCAAATGAAAAGTGTGTGTGGTATTTTCATCCAAATGAAAAGTGTGTGTGGTATTTTCATCCAAATGGAATGTGTGTGTGGTCTGGTCTATTCATCCAAATGGAAAGTGTGTGTGGTCTATTCATCCAAATGAAAAGTGTGTGTGGTCTGGTCTATTCATCCAAATGAAAAGTGTGTCCGGTCTAATCATCCAAATGGAAAGTGTGTGTGGTCTATTCATCCAAATGAAAAGTGTGTGTGGTCTATTCATCCAAATGAAAAGTGTGTGTGGTATTTTCATCCAAATGGAATGTGTGTGTGGTCTGGTCTATTCATCCAAATGGAAAGTGTGTGTGGTCTATTCATCCAAATGAAAAGTGTGTGTGGTCTGGTCTATTCATTCAAATGAAAAGTGTGTCTGGTCTAATCATCCAAATGGAAAGTGTGTGTGGTCTATTCATCCAAATGAAAAGTGTGTGTGGTCTATTCATCCAAATGAAAAGTGTGTGTGGTCTATTCATCCAAATGGAAAGTGTGTGTGGTCTGGTCTATTGATCCAAATGGAAAGTGTTTGTGGGCTATTCATCCAAGTGAAATGTTTTAAGAGGGGTGAAATTTCAATTATTCGGTTAATTATTTTTTTAAATTTTTGCTTATGACTTTATCTTCTTCCTTACTTTCTCTTCCTTTAAAATTTTATTGACTCGGTTCAACCATACTTTTCCCGGTCTTCCTTTATCACAACTCCCACTTTTGTCACCCATCCGTTCAACATGTTCAAACCTCCTCAATGCCCTTATTAATACATTCATCCTTAATAATTACATTTCATATTCTATCACACATCACAATTCTTCTCGTTGCATGCATTTCCCATGCATATACGCGGCTTTTTTTATTAATTTTCCACATTCATGCTTCACTCCCATAGATCAATGTTGGCACTAATGCCACATTGTCTATCACCAGATTATTATCAGATGCTGCGCATTTAAGATGATTCTGTGGAATTTTAAAGATTAATTTTAATACTTTCACCATTTTGCCTCATTTGTTAATTTTAATTCATCATCATCACTATCGCGCTGCGTCCCTATTGAGATAGGTAGAGAGAAGAGATCTCCACTTCTTCCTATCCTGGCACACATATGTCTCCCCTTTATCATGCATACTCTTCTATTGGGTTGTCCGGAAAGTAGTTTCAAATTTCTTGGATAGATGCCGTTATGTCAAAAAATTCACTACTCATTTCATTTCAAAGATGCTGAATGTATATTATTACGAAAGGTAATAGTGTAGCGCATTTTTTCGGCCACTGATTACCCAAATTGCTTTAGTGGTTTTTTGGCATCATTTTGAAAATGTCAAAAAACTGCTAAAGCAATGTATCAAATTGTATTGAACACAATATAAGTGAAATGGATAAATTGTAATTGCGAAAATGAGAAATATTGAATACAGAAAAATCTCATTGATAAAACTATTCAGTTTGTTGACTTTATTTATCGACCAGTTTAACCATACCATAGTTTATTTCCTATTCCAGGCCTTATCTATCATTTCATGCACCCGGGGCGGATAGGCCGCTTCTTGTCTCTGGACTCCATCCTGTACATCCCGGTTGAGCCGGAAGACCTGCATAGATGGTTCGCGTTATGTTACAAACAATTTTACGATTCGAAAAACTATCACAGATTTATTTCCCCTCCAAGCAACGGCCCACTCTACACATATCAGCAGGTTAGACTGATCTCTATGTTTATATAATAAAACTTGTATGACCCCATGCGTGATTTGGGCGGTTAAGACTCTAATGGCTTAATATTAATACGAGTATAAGACAGCGAAGGAACCTTCACATCCTATCTATTATATTTTTTACACTGAAGACTCCAATGGCTTAATATTAATACAAGATAGCGAAGGAACCTTCACATCCTATCTATTATATTTTTTACGCTGAAGACTCCAATGGCTTAATATTAATACAAGATAGCGAAGGAACCTTCACATCCTATCTATTATATTTTTTACGCTGAAGACTCCAATGGCTTAATATTAATACAAGATAGCGAAGGAACCTTCACATCCTATCTATTATATTTTTTACACTGAAGACTCCAATGGCTTAATATTAATGCAAGATAGCGAAGGAACCTTCACATCCTATCTATTATATTTTTTACGCTGAAGACTCCAATGGCTTAATATTAATACAAGATAGCGAAGGAACCTTCACATCCTATCTATTATATTTTTTACGCTGAAGACTCCAATGGCTTAATATTAATACAAGATAGCGAAGGAACCTTCACATCCTATCTATTATATTTTTTACACTGAAGACTCCAATGGCTTAATATTAATGCAAGATAGCGAAGGAACCTTCACATCCTATCTATTATATTTTTTACGCTGAAGACTCCAATGGCTTAATATTAATACAAGATAGCGAAGGAACCTTCACATCCTATCTATTATATTTTTTACGCTGAAGACTCCAATGGCTTAATATTAATGCAAGATAGCGAAGGAACCTTCACATCCTATCTATTATATTTTTTACACTGAAGACTCCAATGGCTTAATATTAATGCAAGATAGCGAAGGAACCTTCACATCCTATCTATTATATTTTTTACACTGAAGACTCCAATGGCTTAATATTAATGCAAGATAGCGAAGGAACCTTCACATCCTATCTATTATATTTTTTACACTGAAGACTCCAATGGCTTAATATTAATGCAAGATAGCGAAGGAACCTTCACATCCTATCTATTATATTTTTTACACTGAAGACTCCAATGGCTTAATATTAATACAAGATAGCGAAGGAACCTTCACATCCTATCTATTATATTTTTTACACTGAAGACTCCAATGGCTTAATATTAATGCAAGATAGCGAAGGAACCTTCACATCCTATCTATTATATTTTTTACACTGAAGACTCCAATGGCTTAATATTAATACAAGATAGCGAAGGAACCTTCACATCCTATCTATTATATTTTTTACGCTGAAGACTCCAATGGCTTAATATTAATGCAAGATAGCGAAGGAACCTTCACATCCTATCTATTATATTTTTTACACTGAAGACTCCAATGGCTTAATATTAATACAAGATAGCGAAGGAACCTTCACATCCTATCTATTATATTTTTTACGCTGAAGACTCCAATGGCTTAATATTAATACAAGATAGCGAAGGAACCTTCACATCTTGTTTATTATATTTTGTACGCTTAAGAATGTCAATTTTCGACCACCCCCATAGTCCAGCGGTAAACTGCTCAGCTTCCTTTTCTGGGGTTTCGGGTTTGATTAGCCTTGCCAGTTTTCGATTATTTTAAATCCAAGAAATTGGTTATGCAAAAATATACATAAAATGTAAAATTTTGCAAACAAGTAAACTGCGGGAATTACCCCCCTTTCTTTACTACTATACAGGGTTTGCATAACGTCTGGACACAGGCTGATATGTATATTTTTTATTAATAACATTTCTATGTGGTTGATGCATTTTGCAAAATTCACGTGAACACGATGTAGTAATGCACTATCTCCGCACATTCCAGCTATGATGCATCACTTTAGATTATTAATATATTGAAAATGTCTAGGCTATCGAGAGTGTGAAGAAGAGTCGAGGATTAACGGACGAAGCGGCCAAAGCAGTTCTGGAGAGGGCTCTGGTGAGGGCGGGTGACGGACATTACCGGTAAATGTGATTCCTTTTAACGTTAACCAAAACCTTAAATCTTCATCGGTAGATCATTTATTATTTATTTATTCATTTTTATCGCTGCAGTCATTACAAAAAGTCTGAAATGGGATGTGGACATACGAGTATTTAGTTCAACACTGTCACAGTTCAGGAGGACCCTCCTCGTGTGGCTGAATTACTGTTTTATTGAGTTTCCATATATTGTACATAATCAGTAATATTTCCACTGCCCTGATGGAGCTGACGTGACGTGGCAGGACTGCGCGCATGAGATGAACACCGCTAATTGGGATTTAAAGCCTTAGTATTATTTCTAAATTATATGTTTTGTGTGAAAATCTTGATTAATTTCCTGTATGATAAGGGTTCTTTAAAATAAAATAAAATTAATTTCAATAATAATTATGCAAAATAAAAGAAAACAAAATAAACTTGAAATGAAAACAGCAACAAACTGTACAGCACCGGTACAATGACTAGAATAGGTTAGGTTAGGTGGACGGTTGCTGCTTGATGCTCGGAGATTCCGGCCGGACTTGAAGGAGTCTCGGTGACAGCTTGGTGAAATTATAAATCATCATTATTAAAACGCACTGTGAAAATTAGTGATAAATTTTTTTGTGAGAAAATCATAATGAACGACGAAGCCCATTTCGTCCTCAACGGTCATGTTAACAAACTATATAGCCGCTATTAAGACACTGAAAATCTACAAGCTACAAGCTATTCATCAGTGATCATTACAACCTCGTCCATCAGAGTGACAGTGTGATATGACATTTGGTCAGGAGGTGTGATTGAACTTTATTTCACCAAAGCTGTTGCGGGTAACCATGTAACTTGGTCAGGAGGTGTGATTGAACCTTATTTCTCCAAAGCCGTTGTGGGTAATGCTGTAACTGTGAATGGTTTAATATTTAAAAAAGGGGTGAAGCAAGGATGTGGTAAATCACCCAGGTTGTTCAATATTTACTTACATTGTAGAAGTGTCAAATGGGAATGTGAGGGGATTACTGCATGCTAATGATATGGTAGTGTTGGCGGACAATGAGAATGAATTATAGTCTGATCCTTGCCGCTCCGCTCGTGTAGTGCGTATCTGTAGTATTGATAATAGACCAACTCTTGTAATCCTCACTGATTGAGAATGTCCGCTCACCTGCCATGCCCCGTCCTTGTCGCTCCGCTCGCGTAGCGCGTATCTGTAGTATTGTCATCAGACCAACTCTTGTAATTCTCACTGATTGAGAATGTACGCTCATCTGCCATGCCCTGTCCTTGTTGCTCCGCTCGTGTAGCGCGCATGTGTAGTATTGTCATCAGACCAACTCTTGTAATCCTCACTGATTGAGAATGTCCGCTCACCTGCCATGCCCCGTCCTTGTCGCTCCGCTCGCGTAGCGCGTATCTGTAGTATTGTCATCAGACCAACTCTTGTAATTCTCACTGATTGAGAATGTACGCTCATCTGCCATGCCCTGTCCTTGCCGCTCCGCTCGTGTAGCGCTCATGTGTAGTATTGTTATCAGACCAACTCTTGTTATCCTCACTGATTGAGAATGTCCGCTCATCTGCCGCAGTCTGCCACACTCCATCCCATCCCATCCTCGTGTGATTTAATGTATTACATAACATTTATATTTTCAGGTTTTGTTGGGAACAGCGTATGAAGGTGATAGCACAACCTCACTTTAGTACACAATACCAATTGGAGTTTTACGGAGGAATGAACATTCCTCACCTGATAGTGGTCGCAGACCTCTCCGTCGATAGGTTGATCAAATTAATAAATACAAAAATTGTGACCAAATTTGTGGAGAACAATCCCGGGTTCAGGATGGACTTGGTCGAAGGCAACCACGATGTGCATATCAATTCCCCGGACAAGATCGCCTCCATTGTCGGACCGTTCCTACTGGGTGTGGAAATAAGTAAAGAGAGAACTGTGGAGGTTGTCCGAGCGTTCGAGAAGAGACTTCAGTCGGATCAGCCGATCAAGGCGCTTTGTAAATTATAATGCGCCGTTTCAAGGGTTCAGTTTAGAATAGGAAACATTAATGGGGGGTGGGGGATGGGTCATAGGTATAAGAACACAAAGTCTAAGTCTGCCCAAAAAAGGCACCGAAGCCATGATCGGTTGTCCGGAAAGTAATTTCATATTTTTAGATCAAATTCAAAAAAGAAATTGCGGTGGTTTTGATGTTTTCAGTATCTCAGCAATCTCTCGTGTCGTAGAACGCTGGTTATTCTGCCTAGATTTGGTCATTGCCAGTGGTAATTGACCATCTTCAACTGTCGTATCACCTTTACAGATCATATTTGACACACACGATCACTTACTGCATTGTCGCCGTACTCTGTCAATGGTTCCTTTGTGGTTATAAAATAACACGATGTACCAAAAATACAACTTATTTTGTTTCATCTTCAAAGTGGCATAAGAAACCCGCTCGAGCAATTTCGGTGAGCTATAATGTATCATAATAATATACATTCAGCATGTTGGAATTAAGTTGGTAATGAAAATTGTGTCCTAATAATGTATATCTGAGAAATTACCATTCTTTTTTTCGGACAACCTATTATTTTGAATGAATCTTTTTTGCATATTACCGCCATTTAAACATCTTAATTTGTGTTTTTCTGAATTTTATAAACTTCACATATTCATCATAAATTCTTATATTGCTATTAAGCAATACAAAAATGGCACTTTATAAATCTGCCCGAGGCTGCAATAGGCTGCGCTGAATGTAATCTCCTGCTCTGATCTTCTCGGAACTTTCAACTTATTGCGATGGAAACTTGGGTTTGATCTTTCAAGACTGTTTACTCGCTGGAATGCGACAGCTTGCATACAGTAAACCGATACGGACATCCGTAGGATGATTGGCAGTCATTAGGGATTGATTGATCATTGAGCTTTTCTGCCAGTTGCTAACCAAGGTGGCACCGGTGATCCAATCTTGGGATTTAGAACCGCCGGAGTAGGCGCGGAATTCTCTATTCTTTGTGTTTAGAATATTTGATTTGGTAAAGGCTTTGGTTGTTAATAATGAATAAATAGCGAAATAGATGAATGTCGCTCACAGACGTTGCAGGTAGTTCTTCACGAGAAGAGAGGGGTGCCGACTCCTGCTCTGTTAAAAGATATTTGCTGTGATGTTAAGGGAAAACTCTGTTCGAGGGCACTCTACTCGTAATTGTCTCATTCATTTTGGATTCCCAATGGTGCAATTATAAATATGGGCTCCAGTCTGGAATGGGTCGGTTGATTGATTATTGAATTATAAGAATCGGTTGATTGTTGTCTTTTTATATCAATTAAGTTGAAATATAAATCTAATCTAAGCCTAGTAACAAACTCCTCCCCGACGTAACTGTGGCTCAGCGTCCCCTGCCATAAGAAAGATAATTAAGACGGCGACAGGGGAGGGTAGGGGAGGGGAGGGGAGGTTGCTTAATGTAAGTATTTGTACTTACACACGTGTGATTAAAAGAACATTGCGATTGTGTAAGTGCTAATGTTGGATTTGAAAGTGTGAATGTTCCAGCTGGAAACTTACAAAATTAGTGATTAAGGAATGTGACCACTTTATCATAGGCCTTCTCTAGAGTCTGTTTGTTTCTTCCGACATTTACTCGTATGCACATACGTGTACATGCACTCTTCAGTTGTACCCCTTTCCATTAAAACAATTTCCAATAGTAAATGTTGTGTTGTAGATAATAAAATAATGAAAATGACGTACCACGAGTATTATAATTGGTAAATAGGGCGTAACTCGAGTCGCAAGATGTGGGGAGTCATTAGTGCGAGTATGTGGTGCTTCATATTAGTGCGAGTATGTGGTGCTTCATATTAGTTTATGTTAACATATACATTATTAATATTATTTTTTTATTTTATTTAGAGACAAGTAGTGGAGCGACGGAAGTTGCAAAAAATATTTCAAGAAACCTCTTTATATAGAACGAAGCATTAGGCTGAACTCTCACTTGACCCCGAGCTTACCATAATAGGCTGAACTCTCACTTGACCCCGAGCTTACCATAATAGGCTGAACTCTCACTTGACCCCGAGCTTACCATAATAGGCTGAACTCTCACTTGACCTTGAGCTTACCATAATATGCCTGCGGTAAAACAGGACGCGCGCGCACATAATACACACATCTTTAAACTTGTTAATTGATTTGGTATTTATGTTGTAGAACTCCATCTTTAAACAGAATGATTTAATACTGAAATGTGAAAAAAAAATGGTATGCTTTTTAAAGTAAAAAAGGGCTGTCACTTTAATTTAAGTTTGTTGCGTGAAAAATGTAACATTTGAGAGTTAAATCTTTCTATTCAAACACTTTTTAACGGTGTTTCAAGCCAATTTGTCAGGTTGCTGTCTTCATCTTTTTTGATTGTTGGTTGATCATTACAAAGTTCAGGCAAGCGAGGTACGGTGGTCTTATTTGCCAACAAGTAAGTTCAGGTACGGTGGTCTTATTTGCCAACAAGTAAGTTCAGGTACGGTGGTCTTATTTGCCAACAAGTAAGTTGAGGTACGGTGGTCTTATTTGCCAACAAGTAAGTTCAGGTACGGTGGTCTTATTTGCCAACAAGTAAGTTCAGGTACGGTGGTCTTATTTGCCAACAAGTAAGTTCAGGTACGGTGGTCTTATTTGCCAACAAGTAAATTTCATCTTTGTACATTCGGGAATTTTAATTTTCAATGCATTGATAATTGATAACTCTCCGTTGACGGAATCTATGCCCAGTGCAGTTGTGGACATTTACTCTTAGTTTTACAATTCAGTGATGTTTTTTTGTATAAATTTTATTAATATCATTTATTTGCATTTTTACGCTACTTTATAAATCCCACACCAAAAATTGATTTGATTTATATTAATATTTATATTAGATATAAATTTATATTTATATTGATTTATATTTATATTAGATATAAATATATTAATAAAAATATAAATATATTCGAGCCACCACTGTTCATTTTATGAGTCCAATCTTTCATGATATTGCCCGCACATATTAAACCTTTCATGATATTGCCCGCACATATTAAACCTTTCATGATATTGCCCGCACATATTAAACCTTTCATGATATTGCCCGCACATATTAAACCTTTCATGATATTGCCCGCACATATTAAACCTTTCATGATATTGCCCGCACATATTGAATATACGAGTACACATCACTGTTCAAATCCGTTCATTTCAAATTCGAGATACCAAAAATACAAAGTTCAAATTATGCAAAACCCTGTTAACTCTAAATTCGCAAAAAAATACATATTTTCTCGTATTCCCCGAAAATATCTCAAAAAAATGCATTATTATAGCATTGGGTTAATGCAAAAGTTGTATTATGAGCTGTTACCTGAAAACCAGACCATTAATTCGGAGAAATACTGTTCGCAACTAAGTGAATTATGGCGAGCAATCAACCAGAAGCGGCCTGAATTAGCTAACAGAATAGGTATTGGGTTCCATCGAGACAATGCTAGACCACACACCACACGCACACACACACACACACACACACACACACACACACACACACACACACACACACACACACACACACACACACACAACCGACACAAACTTTTAAAATTTAAGTGGGATGTTTCGGTCCATCCACCATACTCTCCCGACCTTGCACCCTCCGACTATCATTTATTTACATTACTTCAATACAGTTTAGATGGTAAAAACTTTTCTTCCTTGGAAAACTTAAAAAATCACCTGGATCACTTCTTTAGCCAGAAACCTCAAAGCTTCTATGAGCGCGGGATTATGCAGCTACCAGGGAGATGGAGAAAGGTCATCCGACAGGACTGCGCATACTATATTGATTAAATGTAATTTTTAGTAAATAAATTTTTTCTTCAATTTTTGTTTAAAAAGTGGGATGAACTTTTGCATCAACCCAATAATAAACATTTTGTAACGCAATTCGTTATATTTGTCTACTGAAACAAAAACATTGATACAATACTCATAGTGAGGGTCTTGAAATCATTTAGAATTGACGAAGTATAGAATATGGGGTTTAAAATAATGTTTATAAATACGAGAAGCGTCACTGTGAGAAATGGGCACGAAGTATGGATCTGTTTGACAATTAGCGGAAACAGATGGTGACGATAAGCTAGGTAGATAATTATCTGTGCAGTCGGGTCCCTTTGCATAAGTAGTAAGTAGTGTACACACGTGGGATTCCCCATTCTCATAAGATGTGCGGCAGGGAGGACCCTGACACGTGCGAGAGGGCTCGGTGTGGCTGTAGATACCGCAGCATACGTAAAAGAGGTCCCACATGCGCGGCACGGGCAAAAAGATGATTTAACCCAAAGATGGCAAAAAGATGATTGACTGATCAACTATGACGTTGAGAAGTTGCTCTTGGAGTGTTGAATGGGTTTTAATATAATGTATATTACATTGTACTTTCTTTGCGTCGTTCTACGAGTATAATATTATTATAGTATTTCAGGTGTCATAAGTGACGACTACTTATTATGTACGAGTATATTTATTCATTTGATTGAATTCATGTATTTATTTGATATAATTAATGATAATTACAAATGTATTCTGTGAAGAAATAAAATATCTTTTCCTTGTTATTTGAATGCTTTTTATTTTATATTGAACTCCCATCGGTATTGAGAGGGAACGATACCCCCTCCCCCTCCCCCGTCCTTTTATATTCCACTGTAGGGCACTACAAAAAGTTGGCAACTTCATATTTAAGGCACTCGGAGTTAGTTTAATTTGAAAAAGTTGAAAGAATATTATATCATGATAAAAATGCCTGTCTCTGTGGCTGGATCATGGAGGAAGCTTCCTCTTCCATTAGAGGTTTCGGCTTCTCGCCTGGACGATACTCTGGACTCGGTAAGTCTCAGTCTGGTCACTCATATCTGTCACTTGACCACTTGACGAGTGCTCCAAGAATACACGAGTATGTCCAGTGTACACGTATGTAGTGAGGCAGCTATTGAACGCTAGTACAATGTACTCGTACATCAAGCAATGTACACATACGTACTCCATTCTATATTTTGAAAGAAGATAACATAGAAAGGCACAGAAATTGTAGGAGTTGTGTGAGAATGTGGAAGGGAAGAGGCAAAGGGTACGTGTCGAGACTGCCCCAACAGGGAAATTATGTGATGTATGTATGTTTTACGTATTTATGAATCTTTGGGCACCCTCTTGGCCTTTGCGTCCCTAGGCAAATGCTTAGGTTGCCTGTTAGCAATCTTTGGGCACCCTCTTGGCCTTTGTGCCCCTAGGCAAATGCTTAGGTTGCCTGTTAGCAATCTTTGGGCACCCTCTTGACCTTTGTGCCCCTAGGCAAATGCTTAGGTTGCCTGTTAGCAATCTTTGGGCACCCTCTTGGCCTTAGGCAAATGCTTAGGTTGCCTGTTAGCAATCTTTGGGCACCCTCTTGACCTTTGTGCCCCTAGGCAAATGCTTAGGTTGCCTGTTAGCAAACGCGGCTGTGTAAATTGTACTTAATAAATAAATATAACAGTAAAAACACAGTTTATAGCGCAGGAAGTTAACATGAACCCACTTATTTAATATAGATAAATAAACGAGAGCTAAAGAAGCATATGCACACGAAGGGATTTCTCAACTACAGGGAAAAGAATACCGCATGTGCACCAATTGCACGCTGCACAAGTAATCTGTCAGGTGGGTGCTGTCTGCGTGCACTGCGCAGATTGCTCGGTAAGGCGCCCATTACACGCTCAATTTGGATCGCAATCCGCGATCCAAATCGGCGATCACGGATTGCGATCCGATTGATCAATCCATCAATCCGCTCATTACACGGTCAATCTTGACCGCAATCATTGATCGGCGATCACGGATTGCGATCCAGATTGACCGTGTAACGGGCGCCTAACGGTGGACCTGGTGTGGGTATGGGAGTCGAATCCATCAAGTGTAAGAGGGAGGCAGTCAGCCACCAGTCATGTCCGAATCCATCAAGTGCGAGAGGGACACAGTCGGCCGCCAGTCATGTCCGAATCATCAAGTGTGAGAGGGACGCAGTCAGCCGTCAGTCAAGTCCGGATTATTAAGTGTGAGAGGGACGTAGTCAGCCGTCAGTCATATCCGAATCATCAAGTGTGAGAGGGACGCAGTCAGCCACCAGTCATGTCCGAATCCATCAAGTGCGAGAGGGACACAGTCGGCCGCCAGTCATGTCCGAATCTTCAAGTGTGAGAGGGACGCAGTCAGCCGTCAGTCATGTCCGGATCATCAAGTGTGAAAGGGACGCAGTCAGCCGCCAGTCATGTCCGGATCATCAAGTATGAGAGGGACGCAGTCAGCCATCAGTCATGTCCGAATCACCAATTTGGCTATGTTGAAGGATGCCCACAGATGACAGTAGATGGGATTCCTCCATAATCTTATAAATAATACGTGTATATTTATAAGATTATGGAGGAATCCCATATAACTGTTATCTCCATTAATTAATAACTGATTAGTGTTGCTCCTATCAAAGATACGAGTATCGCTAATCACTAATCAGGTGCCTACCTATTCATTAATGGAGATGACAGTTATACTATAATATATGATAGATACAATATTTATTATTTTTCCATTGTTACAGATTATTCAAACAGTAAATCTGCCGGATAAGTGACAAATAAAAAATGGCAGCCAGGGTTCATTTCAATATATTGTACAATATTCTATTACGTGCATGTCCTATCTTATTTCAAGATGGCCGATTATAACTGGTAAGATTTTAAGCTAATTAAGACTTACAGGGTGGCTTAAATAGCTTCACAACTTTCATTTCAAATAATTCCTCTAATATAATTACAAAACAACAAATATTTTGATACAAAGCTTTATTTGAACAAGACAAGCCTGTCTTTCTTTCGGTTGCGGGTCTATTGTGAGATTCACCGCTCTGGACACATCCTCTTCAAGTTTATCATTGCGCTTCGTGCTGTATGAAAGTAAGGTGTTAGCCTGGGTTTTGCTAACATGCATTTTCTAAGGGGCGCCAAACCAAAAAGGGTGCACAAAGATTCATAATAAATTGGTTATAAAAATATGTACAAGACCGAAGAAAGACTTAAGAAATATGTTGTTGTAGGGTGCGTTTTATGTTCCAGTGCGATGTTTTTTTTTAATGACTTGTAAATGAAACACAATGTTATAATTTATATTTAATATATTTATTATATGGTCTTTACCATTATATATGGAATATATGTTAATGTCGGTCAAGTGGCTGCCTCTGGCCGTGGCGCAAACGCGAGCTCTTTCAAGCATATTTTTCATAAAATTTTCGCAGACTTCTGGTGTTATTTCAGCAATTTCTTTACGAATGTAGTCCTTAAGCATCGGAATTGTGGTTGGTTTGTTAGTGTACACCTTTCCCTTCAAGTACCCCCATAGGAAATAATCGGGGGCGGTCAAACCAGGGGATCGTGAGGGTCAGTCGATATCACCACTTTTTGACATTATTCGTGTTACAGTATTGCCTCTAGCATCCTCAAAGATATATGGCCCAATGATGCCGCCGGCCCAAATGGCGCACCATACTCGTACAGTCACTCCACGAGGGTGTAACGGTCGTTGGTGTATCAATTGAGGATTTTCAGTGCCCCGATAGCGGCTATTCTGTTTATTAACAAAGCCAGCCAAGTCGAAATGTGCCACGTCACTCATGATGATTTTTTGCCAAAAATGGTGGTCGTCTATACCGACCTGTAAAACCCGAGCACTCCAATCTCGCCACCGTGTATGGTCATTTTCCTGTAGCTCTTGTGTCAATTGAATTTTATACGGTTAAAAATGCAAATCTTTTTTGATAATTTTGAACAAACATGACGGAGATTTCCAATTCTTGTGCACGGCGTCGATGAGAGGTGCACGGACGCTCACCAACACTCTGCCTCACTGCATCAATCTTTTCTGGCGTACGTTGGCTACGTTGTCGCCCAGACTTTGCTTTATCTCTCAGTGTATGCAAATGTTCAAAATTATTAATTACACGCTGAATGGTTGACTTGCTTGGCACATGATTTAAACAAAAAAAAAAACACGCAATTTTCTTCGCGTATTCACAATAGAACAATTATTTAAATAAAATATTTTAATAACTTCAACACGTTGTTGCGGAGTTAGATGCTCCATAATAAATTGTTATTGACCACTCTTCACTACTGTTAAATATGAACTGACAAATGAGAGCCAAATCAAAATGGCGGCCAAACAAAATCGGCCTGGAACATAAAACACACACTGTATATAGTGCAAATACGAGTGGAAGGCGTGTGAGAGAATGACCGAGGAAAGTGTTGTTGGATTGAGTGAATGATATTCTAATAGAAGAAAACTTAGAAAGTCAGAGAAATCGTAAAAGTTGTATGAGAATATGTATGGGTGAAGTGAGGCTACGGATGTGTGTCGAGATAGGCACTCTGTCCTCCCAGCCTACTCCGACAGGGAAATGCCGTGATGGTAACATATGTACATGTATGCGTGTATTAACAAACAGTGAATGCCATCGTAGATGCATTAGCGGAGAAGAAAGCAAGACGTGAAGACATCGCCAGAAGCAGCAGTTCTTCAGCAGGTTTGTTGTGTGGTGCGATGGGATGTGGATCATCATCATCCGAAATGGAAAGGGTAAGTACTTTGTTGTGAGGTTAGGTAAGTTGCAAACTGCCTTGGGGCGCTGCTGCACTGCCCCTCATTTAAAATATACGTACCATATGCCACTAGTGGTGAATGCTCTCTGCTCTCTGAATGGTGAAACATTTACGACTAGCGGTCAAGTACAAACATTTAATGCAATATAATACATTTAATTTAACGCAATATAATACATTTATTTATAGGTAAAATAAAAGACTGACAACCGTATGTACGAGTATCAATGTATGCCCGGATTACGGTACGATAACCGTATGTACGAGTATCAATGTATGCCCGGATTACGGTACGATAACTGTATGTACGAGTATCAATGTATGCCCGGATTATGGTACGATAACCGTATGTACGAGTATCAATGTATGCCCGGATTACGGTACGATAACCGTATGTACGAGTATCAATGTATGCCCGGATTACGGTACGATATATAGTTCAACAGCGAGATATTTTCAATATTTTGATTTTTATTTACAAACTTAAGAACATTATGGCTACGTATTCATAAATATCTAATATGGTAATAAATACTTTATTCCAGATAAATCTTCACAATCATAACGTGTACAAGTTTTGTCGCCACTTCATTAGTGCTAGTGTTAGAAAGTTACGTGCAATGCCGGACCACGAGTTCCTTGTCTACTCCATTAGCTGGAAACCTTCAATTTGTTAGAACCACCGATTCAGATATCTCGAAGGGTACCGTACGAAAGAGGAAATTAATGTTTTTATTTAAATTATTTCACTCTAATTAGGGTGTTCCCAGTCAGTGAGGAATGCTAATGTTAGTTAGTTACGAGTACACCGAGGTACAGATACATTAGGGTGTTCCCAGTCAGCGAGGAATGCTAAGTTATGTTAGTTAGTTACGAGTACACCGAGGTACAGATAGATTAGGGTGTTCTCAGTCAGCGAGGAATGCTAAGTTATGTTAGTTAGTTACGAGTACACCGAGGTACAGATAGATTAGGGTGTTCCCAGTCAGCGAGGAATGCTAAGTTATATTAGTTAGTTACGAGTACACCGAGGTACAGATAGATTAGGGTGTTCCCAGTCAGCGAGGAATGCTAAGTTATGTTAGTTAGTTACGAGTACACCGAGGTACAGATAGATTAGGGTGTTCCCAGTCAGCGAGGAATGCTAAGTTATGTTAGTTAGTTACGAGTACACCGAGGTACAGATAGATTAGGGTGTTCTCAGTCAGCGAGGAATGCTAAGTTATGTTAGTTAGTTACGAGTACACCGAGGTACAGATAGATTAGGGTGTTCCCAGTCAGCGAGGAATGCTAAGTTATGTTAGTTAGTTACGAGTACACCGAGGTACAGATAGATTAGGGTGTTCTCAGTCAGCGAGGAATGCTAAGTTATGTTAGTTAGTTACGAGTACACCGAGGTACAGATAGATTAGGGTGTTCCCAGTCAGCGAGGAATGCTAAGTTATATTAGTTAGTTACGAGTACACCGAGGTACAGATAGATTAGGGTGTTCCCAGTCAGCGAGGAATGCTAAGTTATGTTAGTTAGTTACGAGTACACCGAGGTACAGATAGATTAGGGTGTTCCCAGTCAGCGAGGAATGCTAAGTTATGTTAGTTAGTTACGAGTACACCGAGGTACAGATAGATTAGGGTGTTCTCAGTCAGCGAGCACACCGAGGTACAGATAGATTACGTCTACATATATAATATAATAGTAAGTAACATAATCACATTAAGCTCACGCTATCAGAGTTTGAAATAATACCTCGTTTATCAAATATGGTAAGTATACTAATTTAATGTGATTATTTGATTAGAAATTAGAAAATTCCCTTCTTATCGGTGGGAGATACGAGATACGAGATACGAGACACACATTGTTTGTACTGAGAGCGTTCTCATTTCGGTAAGCCGAGTGATGTTACTATTATAGTTACTGTATCGAGTCATAGGAGTGAGTATCGTACGAGATCTTGATCAAATACTCGTAATATGACAAGTGTTATATTACGAGTATATTATCATATTTAGTGGGCATTCAATGAATACGAGTAAAAGCCCTAGATTAAAATTGGCAACTCGTTGTGGAAGAATATACAATATAATACAATACAATATATTACAATGTGATAACATATACCATAGTATAATATATCATAGTTGGTAGATATAAAAGCTATTCCATTCGAAAATATAATATTTTATGCAACCGATGGCGTTGTTTCAACGGTTGGCAGATATCGAGGATTTATCGCGTATGTAAAAAAATTATGTGTCAAATATTTTTCGCATACACTGTGTAATCCATCGTCAACATTTGGTTACACAAAATTGGGAGGACATATGCATGACTCTCTTAATATTATAATAAAAAGTGTAAATTTATCAATTCAAGTCCACTTCAAGATCGCCTTTTCCGACAACTGCGAGGAGAACGAGGAAGCTTTTGAGTCGCTACTGTGTTATTACACGTAGAGGTTCGTCGGTTATCAAAGGGTAATTGTCTTCGTTGCATTGTCGCACTTTGGGACAGTATTGTATCATTTATGAGTGACGAACTAACACATTTGGAGAAGATGAGCCGGTGCAAAGTGTGATATGTTTTGTCTGTCAGATATTATATATTCAAAAAACAAACAGTTAAAGGGGAAAATTGTTATCTCATAAATGTAAAAAAGGCATTATCGCTTTTCTCGAAAAGATCAATCTTTTCAAAAATAATATTGGACATCGTGAATTAACGCAAATTCCATCATTGTCCCCTCCCCTATTGCCATCGAAGTACAAGATGTATTTTTGTGTATATTAAACATTTGAAACAGTTTCACGGGTATGTACGAGTATGTATGATAAGTTCGGTTCAGTGGTGTGATAAATATAATTATCCCAGATTCGTGATAGATCTACACATATTTGGTGTGAATGAATGCATTTGATTCTGAAATTGAATTACAAGAAAATCTCATAGAGCTGCAGAGTGATACGAGAGCTCGAGTTAGATATAAATCTCATAGAGCTGCAGAGTGATACGAGAGCTCGAGTTAGATATAAATCTCATAGAGCTGCAGAGTGATACGAGAGCTCGAGTTAGATATAAACCTCATAGAGCTACAGAGTGATACGAGAGCTCGAGTTAGATATAAATCTCATAGAGCTACAGAGTGATACGAGAGCTCGAGTTAGATATAAATCTCATAGAGCTACAGAGTGATACGAGAGCTCGAGTTAGATATAAATCTCATAGAGCTACAGAGTGATACGAGAGCTCGAGTTAGATATAAATCTCATAGAGCTACAGAGTGATACGAAAGCTCGAGTTAGATATAAATCTCATAGAGCTGCAGAGTGATACGAGAGCTCGAGTTAGATATAAATCTCATAGAGCTGCAGAGTGATACGAGAGCTCGAGTTAGATATAAATCTCATAGAGCTGCAGAGTGATACGAGAGCTCGAGTTAGATATAAATCTCATAGAGCTGCAGAGTGATACGAGAGCTCAAGTTAGATATAAATCTCATAGAGCTGCAGAGTGATACGAGAGCTCGAGTTAGATATAAATCTCATAGAGCTGCAGAGTGATACGAGAGCTCGAGTTAGATATAAATAATATAAAGATAATTTCTGTATGAATAGTGAAATGGCACGACAATTTCCACACCTCTGGAAGAGAGCAAATTTATATTTTATTGCATTTCCCACATCTTGTCTCGTCTTTAGCCAGGTTATTCGTCTGCTCTGGAAAGTCTTGTCTTGAAAGTAACCGTCTTGATGTTGTCAATAGAGGCGATCTTCGGTCGTCGCTGATAACATTGCAACCGGACATTAAACAACTTGTTAAAATAGTTTCTATCAGTCACAAGGATCCCATCACATCCCACCACATCACATGACACTAAATAAAGTGATTTATTATTATTGCCAATTTATTACAATGTTTGATTTTTAAAACTGAATCTACTCGTATAAGTACTATATGTAGTTCATAAGAAATATGTTATAATCATTTTTTTGTAATATTTAAATAAACGGAGGAATTTTTAATGTTCATTTTTTTATTTTTCTCCCGAGCTACTTTATGGGTTGGTGGGTTATATGGTTTGGTTGGTTATATGGGTTGGTGGGTTATATGGGTTGGTGGGTTATATGAGTTGGTGACATTGATATTATAATTTTATAGCCCCGAAAGCCTACGAACAGATGTTTGGATCCATATGAGAGATTATCAGATACGGTGTCTCTGGAACATTTCCTAGTACGAGTATAATATTGTACATTACTTACCGAGTTGGCACAGGAGCTGTGCGGAACGGAGCATCATACTATATATTATTGTTTATCTCGAATGGGTGGAAATATTCAAGCTGTTCTAGTCACCACATTGAAGCTGTTGTCAGATAATTAGGAAACATTTTAGTTATGGATTCTACGGGACCTTTTTTAAGTCGGAGTTAAAACTATGAAAAAAACACTTTTGCTTAATGTTTTTGCTCATCATTAAAAATGGAACGATTTTTTTGCCTCCTGAACTTTATTCCAAACGTGCAACATATGTTATATATTATTATAAAAGCTAACAGCTAAGTCGACAATGTGGTTGTTTGAATAAATGTGATAAGATACTCGAATATGTTGTCCGCTCTGGAAGGCCGATCCGGTTTTCACTCGAGGTCTCTTTGACATATTTCCGATTGGTTGGAAAATATTTCCACATGGCAGTAAGCCCACCAGGTTGTACTGTATACAACAAAAGTGTAATGCGATACAATAATTCAATTCCCAAATAGCAAAAGTGTTTTGAAGTGTACTCGTGTATGTAGTACTAACACTATAGGAACTTATTCATATTCAAACATTTTTACTTCTTTGCAATTGGATGCGTATTTTCAAAAAGGACCTAACTTACATTTGCCTATTTCGAGTTAATCGAGAAAATACCCCACCGCTTTGTATTGGCTTGTAGAATGGGATTTTTAAAACATCCCACCGCTTTATATTGGCTTGTAGAATGTGAGTTTTAAAACATCCCATCGCTTTATTTATTTATTTAACACTTTTATTGTAATACAATCTGGCGGATTTATTGCAATTTATAGGTGGCAATCTCTTCCAACCAACCAGACAAAAGTAAATGAAGCAAGTTACGTGGTCGCATAAATCATTCAAATGACTATCCATCCCCACGAAATCCATAAACATATACGTGAGCACATGCCCACGAACCCCACAAAGACGGACAATCACCCGAACATTATTTTTCATATAAAGTGAGATATCATCAATCAAAAGGAAAGGAAGGGCTGGTGGAGAGGAAAGGAAAAGAAAAATCAGGAATGAAACACGTTATTTTACTGACTAGAAATTAAGAGTTTTTTCAGTCGCTTCTTAAAGCATGCCAAGGACGGAGCGAGTCTTATATTGGTTTGTAACTGATTCCAGAGTCTCACAGTAAAGGACGACGTAAAGAAAGAAGAGCGATGAACTGGAAATGCCAATAAACAATCTCTGTTTGAGCGTAACGCTAATAATTGGAAAGACGCTGAAAATTTTCGGCGAGATAAGAGGGTGCGGCGGGACAGTTAAGGATATTATACAATAGAGACAGTATGTGAATTTGGCGTCTATTTATAACATTCAACCAGTTCAATGCCTTCTGGTATGAAGTTATATGATCGTACTTTCGTAGGTTGAAAATAAATCTTAGACACACATTTTAAAGACGCTGTAATTTGTCCAGCTGTTCCTCTGCAACATCCAAGTAACATACGTCCGCATAGTCCAGAATCGGAATGAGCAGAGATTGTACGAGTAAAATTTTGGTTTTAGTTGGAAGGAATCTTTGCAACACTTTAAGGGAATGAAGGCTGAAGAAGATCCTTCGGCTTACCTCATTTATTTGATCTCGCCATGAGAGAGTGTTATCTATTAGCACTCCTAGGTTTTTAACAGTTTTATGTAATGGTATGATAGAGCCATCAAGTAATATTGGAGGAAGTAAGTCAGTGTTGAATTTACAGAGAAGCTGAGGGCTGCCAATGAGGATCGCTTGAGACTTCTTAGGATTTATGAGTAAGCCGTGCTGCCCAGTCCACTCCTAGATCGATTGAAGGTCCGCATTTAGATCGTTCAAAGCCGCGTGAAAGAAATTTGGATCAAAATGAATATATATGTAGGTCATCCGCATTCAGATGATAAGAACATTTAAGAGACGATGTTATTGGGTTGATGAATATAGAAAAAAGGAGTGGAGAGAGAATTCCACCTTGGGGAACGCCTGCAGAGAGATCAGTCCATTCAGATATACGCTCTTGGTATTTACAGGATTGTTGTCTTCCCTTTAAATAGCTCGAAAACCAGACTATGACCAATTCAGAGAATCGTAATGAACGCATTCGAGCCATAAGCAGATCAAAGTCTACAGTATTGAATGCATTGCTGAAATCCAGTAGACATAACAATGTCAACTGCTTAAAGCTCATTCCACGTCTCACGTCATCCGCGATCTTGACCAGTGCGGTAGTGGTACTATGTCCCGGACGAAATCCTGACTGCAATGGATTAGACAATTCAAATTGATTAAGGTGGGAGTCAATTTGTATATGAACATTTTTTTCAATAACTTTAGATAATGTGGGCAGAATAGATATGGGCCTAAAATCTTTATATGACGTGGGTGAGTCAATTTTCGGGATCGGAATAATTAGAGCCTTCTTCCATACACTAGGAAAACTGCTAGTAGACAAAGAAAAATGTATAATATGTGTTATGATAGGAAGAATAGCATCGATAATGAAGGAGATGAATACAATCGAAATATTGTCGTCACCCATCGCTTTTGAGGATATAGTCAAAAGAATACGACAAACCTCACCTACATCAACCTCCGAGAAGTGGAGCTCAGGAACATTGGGTCGAGGCATTACATGAATTTTTCGGAGAGTGTTCTCCTTTGTGGTAATGTCTAAACTGAGTGATGGCGTTGCAAAACGTCTGTTAAGGTTATTAACATCTAATGTGAAGTGACCTGAGGTGTCCGAGGATTTGACACCCATCGAGTTCTGGATCTTCAACCTTTTTGCAGGCTGACAGTTTTGAAGGGTGTCAAAATAGTGTTTTCTTTTTGCATTCCGACATAATTGTGTACATTTATTACGAAGTCATCGAAAAATCTCCCATAGTTGATCATTGGGATTAGATTTGAAGTTTTTTTTCGCTTTGTCACGCTTTGTAGTGGCTTGTAGAATGTAGAATGTGATTTTTAAAACGGTCTTTTTAAGTATGAAATATGCATTTTACATCCGAAAACCATGTGCAAAGTGGATTAGTTTTTCTTGCATTATTACTTCCAATTATTAAAAAGACTTCGAGAGGGTCGTTCGAGAAGGGCGTCCGACAGTAAAATAATTCCCAATAATCAAATAATTTAGTCACCTTTCAGCGAGTGCGGGGAAGTCCAGACCGTGGACCGCATCCATGATAGCTGCCCACTGTACCATATGCGTTCTCTGGAGGCGCCGAACACCGAACGCTGTGCTCCGGTCGGAGAGGACACTGACACACTGGTAATAATGGAATTTTATTTATTTATTTATTTTTTCAAAACAGGCTTAGCCCAATTACTTTGAAAATACAAGACATTAAAAAAGAAGAAAAATTACATAGAGGAAAAAAAAAGTTAAAAAATTATATAAAATAAAAAATAATGCATATGCATACAAACGAGTATATACACACAAACATATTATACACATACTCGTATATTCACAGTCGTTTAGGTATGTTGATGAGTGCTTTCTAACGCGCTCAATCTAAGAAGAAAATTTACTTTTGCTTTTGGTAATGTGATATGAAATATGTCAATATCCGAAGCAGTCCCGTTCAGAAGAGTTAAGGCCCTTCCAACAGGCATAGCGGCTAGAAGACCCGTTTTTGCGTATGTTATTGAGAACAGTTCTTGCCGGCGCAGTCTAGTGTAATTGTTAGGAACATTTAACGCTAATCTTTGTAGTAATGCTGGACAGCTCACAACTCCTCGACAAGTCTGACAACGTATACCAGGAGACGCAGATCTCTCCTTACGCTCAAGGAGTTATACCCGAGCATGCCCAGCAGGAACTGAGTAGGATAAAGCCATGGATAGACACCGAACTCTCTCATATAGAGATATCGTAGATATTTTTTTTTGTACTTTCTCCACCATGAGCAAGTTCTGCGCCCCCACCGGGCTCCAAATGTAAGCATCGCTTTCTAGTTTGCTACGGATCAATGAATTAAACAACGTTTTGAGCACCAATTGGTTTTCAAACGACTTAGAGATTCTCATTACAAATCCTAGAGTTTTATAAGCTGAGTTGCACATAACTTCTATGTGAGGACCAAACGCGAGATTACTGTGGAACAAGACACCCAGATCTTTAACCTGTTCACCGCGTTAAAAATCAAATTCCACGAATCCTGTGCGCGGCACAATTTCAGCGTTTTTTAATTTCTAAGTTTAAACACATATTTTGTTTAGAACCACTGATATTTGATTACAACACCAAGTAAACATGACACTTAAGTAATTTTCTGATAATAAATAATAGTCATTACTCTTAAGGAGACTCATTAAATAAAGGAGATAAACTTAACATTACGTAAAATAAACAAAGGAATGCTACGATCAAATCAATGCTTCATGACACTCACCCAATCAAATGCATATAGCACTAGTAATGTTTATTTACGTAAGAGAGACTTAGTAATGTTTATTTACGTAAGAGAGACTCATCGCAGGACTCGATCCGCGCGACAGGTCGTTAATGCTGGAAATATTGAGAAACAAAAAAAATTCGGCGCTCTGTTTATTCAACAATATCTCATAAACTAATATATTATTTGACAACGTTTTCAGAGATGTCGCTAGAATAAAGGTTATTTTAAATTTTAGTTCAATTTTTATTCCGGTTTTGTGTCATTTTTTTTAAGTATTTGTGATTTGAAACTTGGATTGTCGTCAGATCACAGGCGTTTGTGCTCCCCGCGGGGAACACGTTAATATTATCTGTGCGGGGTATAGGTGTAGATTCTAGTGTATATCTATGGAATTTCAAGACGTGTGAGCGATGATACGACATAATTTTGCACTTTGATGCATTGAAATATAATTTATTATTGTGGCTCCACTCACAAACGTTGTTGAGATCTGACTGTAGGTCTAGGCAGTCGTTATAAGAACGATTTTTTTTTAAGATTTTGAGGTCATCAGCAAATAGAAGAAATGTGGATTTTTTTATAACTCTACCTATATCATTAATAAAAATAAGAAATAAGGTAGGTACAAGATTAGACCCCTGCGGAACACCTGAGTAGGCAGTGAAGTAATCGGAGTTGTAGATTCCATGTGAAACAATTTGTTTTCTATCTTTATGATAGATTTGAATGGAAAACTTTCATAAAACTGAAAATTAAGATATTATTTATAGTTAAAGCGTTAACACTGTGGAGGTTCGGAGACATCGGAGACATAGGGTGTGGGCTGAAAAACATCTGGTGTCCCCGTGGCTGGGTTCGCTCTATATTGTTGGGGTGTATTCTGGCCGAGGGTATGCTATTAGATGAGCCCAGACCTTTTGATAGCTTCTGTATTTAATGTATTATCTGCAATTTATGTGTTTTAGAAGTGTTATTTAAAGATAACCTGTACATACTATGTTGCTATCAATCAACCTATTATTTATTTATTTATTTACATCGTCATTCGTTCGGTAAAACATTGTTTTTTCCCACTCAACATAACGATATAACCCTACCGATTTACCGATTTCAAGGTTTTCCCACTCAACATAACGATATAACCCTACCGATTTACCGATTTCAAGGTTTTCCCACTCAACATGACGATATAACTCTACTGATTACCGATTTCAAGGTTTTCATCAGATACTTGATGATGAGGTGAAAACCTTGAAATCGGTAACCGGTTTTTTTTATTATAACGCAAAATTATAAAAAACTATATACCGGCGAAAAAATCTAACTATAAAAATATTTCAATTTGTTCAAAACATGGCCCAATGGATGAGGAAGGAAAATAAATGATTCAATTATGACATAGATTTGGCCGCCTGCGTGCAGCGCACACATCTCACATTTGAAAGCGTCGACTCTGACCTGGTCTCTGTTTGCTCGAAATTTGATATTGTTACGATTGATAAGCATTCAAGTGTCGATAGTGTTTGTCAACAAGACAACAGCAGGGACAAGACATAACGTAGTCCGCCAGCGCCAGCGCCAATACCGACACTTCGCCTGCAGTGCTGTAGAGAAGATCGATTGTCCGCCCGCCTCCCGAGGGATGAAGCGAGCTTGCAGAGGCTGTAACAAGTATTCTTGCATTATTTACTGGTACGTGTATATTTACTGGTACGTGTATAATCTATATCTGTATTACTTTACTTACTCGTATATGTATATTTATTTACAATATTTTGTAATATTTTCAATCTATTAATAATAGAGGATTCGAGTCTCGGCGCAAAGCGCTCTTGATAACAGTGTGCTCTCTAAGAGGCGCTATATAAATTGTCCTTTAATTATTATTATCATCACGCCATTTACCTGTTGGGGTAGGCAGAGAGCATAGAGTGCCAAACTTTTCTATTATGGCATACTTCTTTCGCCTCCTCCACAACCATACGTCTTCTCTTACAATTCCTTCTGTTTCTCTCAGTTTCTTTACCTTTCTCAACACCTTTCTTTCTTTTTTCTTTAAAAATTTAATTCACTCGGTCCAGCCGTACTTTTATCGGCCGTGTTCTACCATGACTCCCACTTATGCTTGCATTATAAATGTGTTTAGTCAGTCTTTCGTCACCCATCCGTTGAATATGTCCAAACCACCTCAAAGTGACCTCTCCCCCTCCCCTCACTTAACACATCGCATTCATCCTTTACAATAACACTTGCAGGGAAACCCCTTCGACTGTTCCTCGATGAATCGTTTTCCCGTATGTACTATACTTACTCGTATAGTTCATTTCATCCAGCCCCGAATGTATTCCATAAAAAAAACACGCAATAAATGATCGCATCGACCGTTCCTGTATACATTATTTTACCGCAATATTACTACTACCGCAATAATATGTATTACAATACTGTTAATTTTTATTCTATTTTACTCGATCGATCGTTTTACCAAAATATTAAAAACATATTTAATTGTGAAATATAAATAAGTAGTATAAAATTAAATAAAACAATGGTCATGTTAAACACTAATCGGGGCATTCGAGATGCGCGCGTTTCTATCACTGCCGCCCTCACCGCCCACCCTGAGAGGATAGAGGGGGTGGACTCAAGGTTGACGTTTCCACCACTGCCGCTTCCACCGCCCACCCTGAGAGGATAGGTGGACTCAAGGTTGACGAAGATAGCGAAAAAAGTTGAAGATGTTGATGAAAAAGATTCGCCCTCTTGCTTCGTTTTCGGAAGCATTTATGGCAGGTGCATGACATTCGGAAGCATTTATGGCCAGTGCATGACATTCGAAATCATTTAGGACCAGTGCATGACATTCGAAAAATCGAAAGCTTTTTAATTTCACATATGTGTACAATAAAGAAGCCGAAAAGAATGCCATTTGAAACACCGAATAACTAATGTTTATTTATGGAAATAGAACCACCAAAAGAGTGCCATTTGAAACACCGAATAACTAATGTTTACTTATGGAAATAGAACCACCAAAAGAGTGCCATTTGAAACACAGAATAACTAATGTTTACTTATGGAAATAGAACCACCAAAAGAGTGCCATTTGAAACACAGAATAACTAATGTTTACTTATGGAAATAGAACCACCAAAAGAGTGCCATTTGAAACACAGAATAACTAATGTTTACTTATGGAAATAGAACCACCAAAAGAGTGCCATTTGAAACACCCAATAACTAATGTTTACTTATGGAAATAGAACCACCAAAAGAATGAACGATAACTCGCTGTTGACGAGATACGCAGCATCCGTCTCCAAAATAACATCTTGAAAGTATAATATTTACCAAACACCTATTAGCATGCTCGTACTTAACTCACATATTGCTATTGTTTCTGTTTCTGTTTCTGTTTCAGGATCCGATAACAAATAACACTTGAAGAGGTTCTATTATATTGTATAATATAAGGCGGTTCCGATCAACTCCAAACATAATACTCCTACAGGTTACTAACGAAACCATTCGAAATATTGTAGTTCAAGTTATAACTCCAAACAATCCAAGAGGTTTCGAAAAGCTATCGCAATCAACTCCAAATACTTCAAGAAGTTTCATAAGTCAGTTACAAACAACTCGAAATTTTTCGAGTTGTACCATCGAGTAGTTGCTGTCACGTCAAAGCACTTCGAGTATTACTATAGATAGATCTTTTGCAATTTGCTCCAAATAGTTGAAAGGGCTTTCTATGGGGCAGTGCCGATCAACACAGAATACTTCGAGATGTTGCGAAGGGCAGGCGGGATCGAAGAATTCCCACAGAGCTGATGAAGTTGATAGTTCACTTCGAAATAATAAGCCTGAAATAAATCCAACATCACTGAGCGCTCCGAGGGTCTGCAGTATATGCTTAGAAGAGTATTGTGATAAAAGGAGTGAATACAAAACTATCTGCGGACATAAATTCCACTCGGCTTGTATATCCGAATGGTTCTTTGATGGACATCTCAACTGCCCCTTATGCAGAAAGAAATGTTTCCAATATGATTAAACTATAATAGTTTCATATCCGAGTTTCAGACTTCAAATATACAATGTTCTTCTTCGTGTACCGTGTCCGATCCCCTGATACCTGATGCTGGACACTCTCTAGAAAATATCCTCGTCTTCGGGGACTCGGAACAGATTCCAGTCCATTCGAGAATGTTTTGTAGAAATGCAGACAGGCGCCTTATATAGATTCCCCATCGGCATCGACTCTCGGTTTTGCCATCAACATTCATTTTAGGAATCGACAAAATTTCTCCATTAATATACGAACGGTTTCGCTGAATTTCAAGATCTTCGATATGGATAGTCTCGACATCGTAAAGCAGAATATGGTATACCATACACGAGTATAGAACTAGCAACGGCACTTTACCCATTGTTTAATAATTTAAGTTATCATTGCAGACAACTAATGTCATCTTGAGAAATCCTAGCTACGCCAATTCACAATTCAATTTCTCCTCTAACTTCTCTGGCCGGGCTAACGTCACGACTAAATAGGCTACCTGGATTTTTGAAACTACCAACTTGCCGTACTCGTAGCCCTGTCACCTTCGGAGATTCCGAGGCCCGCCATTGTGTAATGAGATTGTCCATTAAAGAATTCAAATTTAGTCTTTCGAACATTACTACTCAATTCTTGTTCTACACACGCTGTGCTGTGCTTTTTGTATTTCGTGAAAACTGGAGGTTATGTATCACACGTACAACACCATATATAGTATACTCGTATGAGGTATTGTATTCTGCCAAGGTGACTGCAGTATGTTAGTACAATAGTATCAGTATCCTGTTCAATACTGCGACCTATGCTGGGAGCTATGAGACTAACTGCAGAAAAAGATCAATGGAAAAAGTGCACATCATGTATCATAAACAAGATAAATTTCAAATATATTATGGTTGTTTCAAGAACACGTCTTACATGATTGTCGATATTGCGCAGCAGGCACCAGCACCATTTGGTCAGATTCCTATTTGACTACAACCAGTTTGCAACTTGGCTGAGGTCAATTATATGTGTAGTCGGCTTTAGTGCCCCTTTAGGATAATAACATTTTGATAATATTTCAACTAAAATATTGTACAATAGTTGTCTGCACTTTCATTTCGACTGTTTATTGATAATTGTGAAGTTCATTCGGGTAGATATTTGGTAAATAATATTTGATAAATAAATAATCAAAATATCAATTGATCGCTCTATTATCGGAGAATTTAAAGGAGAACAAGCTGAATTGGATTCTCATCTGATCGAAGTAACATACGAACAAGTAACAACCAGACCAGGCCAAACCAGACCAGACCAGGCCCCAAATGGGAGTTCAGCCTTATGTTATCATTATGTTGGATCATCTTACCGTGGAATGCTTTTCAGACAATTCAACTGCCATTTTAACCTTTGTTATCGAGTTCTCTTGTGTTGTTATAGTTATGTTTATTTCTTAATTTGTTATTGTCTACAAAAGCTGCTCATTTTACAGTCAGTTTGTATCGGTATGTATCGGTATGTATCGTTAAAGCTTTTGAGGATTGCTCTTGTTCTTGCTCCGCCCTCCTTCCTCCTCCTGGAATGTCTGGAATATCTGGAATCAATTATTATTAATAACATATCATATGTTGAGCATTATACAATAAAAATGTGAATTTATAGAAAAAATGTAAAAAAACCCTTTCAAAAATATTATTTTGTAAATAACTTCAACAATATATATTACGACATAACAACGCTTTTTATTTTTCTTAAATTTCACTTTATGATATTGTATGGAATTGTGTTATTATTTGTAAAAATATCCCTAAACTTTTTGTTGGCTTCGAACCAAAGTACTTGAAGTAAAGTGAAGATTGAATCGGTAATCAGAATACGAGTACTTATAATAATCAGGTATTATTATATTTACCATAAACATCCCCATTTACGGTAGTGGCTCTACTCAGCCTACACGCACGGTCCACACAAGTCCTACATCCCCATTTATGGTAGTGGCTCTACTCAGCCTACACGCACGGTCAAGTCCTACATCCCCATTTATGGTAGTGGCTCTACTCAGCCTACACGCACGGTCCACACAAGTCCTACTCAACTTATGGTACACGTACGGCTCTATCATACTCAAATGGATATCAAACACGAATGAAATAATTAATGTTGAAATAGAAAGTAAACAGGTCAATAACAATTTACCTAAATTGATTTTGTGAGTGTGAAAACTTGAAAGTGTAGACTGTGACTTTTATTTAGATACTTCAACCTGTATTATTTGCATTACAATTTCTATATTATATTCATATCTGATGGGAGAAATCTCGGGAGGTAGTAAGCTACCTTAGGGGAAACTTAGGATGAAGCTTATCGGAGGTGGACTAACAGATTACTAAAGTCCAAGAGAGGTCCAACATTTTCATCCCTTCGATCTTATTTTTTGCCTTTTTTATTTATTTTACTCAATAACTTAACAGTACACTCAGGAAGAAAACATGGACAATACAAATAAAATTAACTCGTGCTATAATGTACGACACATGACTTATTGGCTGGGGAAGTTAGGGAGGAGGGAAAGGAAAAAGGAAGCTAATAAATATATACTTTTCCCAATATGCTTCAAAACAGTCAAAATATAACACTCCAGGCAGAGGACTGCGAGAAAATAAAAAAAACATGGTTTACAAAAAAATATTCAAAGATCTATCGGTACAATCTGTGCTGCGAATTCTGGAATTTCTCCGATTGGTCCTCCTCGAAACACCTTTTTATATCTTTTTTCTCCTAATAAATACGCTTTCTTATTTTGCTTTCAAAATTAACCTAAACAATCTATAATATATGTGTACTAATCCAATTCTTTTCTAGACCTCTTTTATCTCGCCAAGTGTGGGAGGTGTCAATGCATTTTTGCTAGACAAATCACATTAGGCGAAACAAACAAAAATGACTGTCTTTATACTAAATCAGGCCTCACCCTCATTCTCCGTATTGACCACACCATCTGTGTCAGAGGGATATAATGCGTGGAGGGGATTCTATCACATACAAAATAATAGTCAATCCACTACATTCATGCAAACTGTCTGTAGCCACCTTCTACTGCAGATCGCTTAGAGGAGAAGATCGACTACTCACACTAGAATAAGAACTCACAAATATCAAATGGGACGTTGTGGGACTTAGTGAACTTAGAAGAGCTGGAGAAGAACTCATCGAGAGACCAAACGGAAATATCCTACATTACTCAGAAACTAAATCGGCTAAACTTAGTGGAGTAGGATTTATGGTAAGTAAAAAGCTAAAAACTAATATTTTCGGGTTTAAAGCAACCTCAGGAATAATGGCAATGCTGACAATTAAAATTAATAAAATACGTAACCTTCAAATTATACAAGTATACGCACCCACAACAAGTTACAGTGATGATGAAATTGAAAAATTCCACGATGACCTTACGAGTCTCAACCGAAAGAGGAAACACCATTTTAAAATCATCATGGGGGCTTTAAATTGGACAAATGAGGAATGACGAAGAGTGGAAAGGCTACGGGGAAAGAAACGAAAGAGGAAATCGAATGATCGAATTTTCTCAAGCAGGAAAAACGTATATAGCAAACACGCTCTTTAAAAAGAAATCACAGAGGAGATGGACGTGGAGAGGACCAAATGGCACATTTAATGAAATAGATTATATTCTGGCAAATAATAAAAGAATGACAGAGGACTGTAAGGTAATTAACAGATTCAACACGGGAAGTGACTTACAGACTTGTGCAGTCGACCATCAAAATAAACACAAAAATGGATAAATATAAGCTTATTAGAAGCCAAAGGGCAAAAATTAGCACCGAAGCACTTCTCTCAAATAAAAACGAAGAGTTCCGTCAACAAACAAAATGTAAACTGCAAGTTCTTTTGAGAGGAGAAAACCAAGAAAATGTTGAATCTTGGAGTGGAACAATAATGAACGAAATAAGAGAAATTGCAATAAATGTGGGAGGAAAATTGCAAAAAACCTGAGACTCAAAGATTTCGGACAACAAAAAACAACTCATGACAAAGAGAAGAGATTCAAGAAAGACGATATCATACGACAATCAATCGAATATACCGAACTAAACTACTTTTAAAGAAAACTGAAAAAAAGTTGCAAAGATAACCAAATGTTTGTTGTAGGTATTGTTTCAACATTCCCCCTAGAGGACGCATCACCCCTTTTTTGAGAGCTTTTAAAATTATTGACATGGAACAAAGACGGTTTCTTCACTTACGCGTACTCAAGCATAAAATTACCAGCACAAAAATGCCACTTTATCTCTTCAAAAAACTTAATTGGGCTAGAAACTTTCACGGCTACGAAACTAGAAGCAGAGAAACTCTTTTACTTATCCCAAACCATAATCTAACACTATTCAAGGGATCCTTCTCATACTCAGCCAGCAAATGGTGGAATGAGTTGCCCCAGGCCTTGAAGGAGCGGGTGAATAGTTGTACCTTCAGAGATGCTCTAAAGTGTTATCTTCTGGGTGGTTAATAGGTTTTTTTTAGTGGTGTGGCGGTCGTCGCGGAATATTGTCGCATACATACGGCAATGACCGATGAAACGACCTTCGGATTCCTCAATAAATTATAGTAAACAGTCCGAAGGTCACATGCCGGCCATTGACGCCGGCCGAGCGACCGCACCACACGCCAGAGAGAGAGAACGCACCACGGCTATCTCACCAGTTCCGTATTTAGATGAATACCTACATACGACAATAACCGTTTCTGCATTCACAGAAGCGAGACGGAAGCATATCGCGAGCGCACTCTCGCGCACATTCCAAAAAGATATAAATACCTACGTTACTATAAAAATAAACACTCTCTCTTTCCGCATTGCGATTTAACGAGTTTATTTATTTATCAACAAATCATCCTCATCATTTCTTCCCTATCGGACATTCAGCTAAAGTGGTTAATAGATCTCTTATTTGCTTTTTTTTTTTCTTTCTTTTTTCTCTTTTCGCTGGTGGTAAATCGGAGATTGTGCGTTATCTTTTCATTCATTTTTATATTACTGCTTAACTATTTCAATGTATTGTGTTGTGGTTTTTTTATGTGTGAACATCATTTCACATTTGTCATTTTACTTTTATAAAATTTAGACTCATTGAGGCTTTTCTTTTTTCCTTTCTTGCTGACAGTTAACCTGAGGTGGTATATGTGGATTAACTTTTTATTTTGTTTTTTGCCATAAATTTTTTTTAAATCTAGGCTGTGGGCTGTACGCCCCCGATGTCGTTTCGGTTGGGCTCGCCCTACATTAGTGGGGTGTATCTCGGCCGGGGGAATGTTTGTGGGATGAGTCCGGACCTTTTAATATTTTCTCTCTTAAATATATTTTCTGCAGTTTATTTTGAGATGTATGTGCGATATTTGGAAGGAATTGACTATACTATTATACAATATATACCACGTATATGTACACATTGTGTTGCTGTCAAGGAACGTTTATTTGTTTGTTTGATTTGATCTGAGGTGGTATTTGTGGATTTGCTTTTTTTTCTGCCATCTTATTTATTTTCTGTGCTTTTTTTTCTATTTTTCTTATTCTGCATGTGCAAGGGTGTAGGCTGAAAAACATTTGGTGTACTCATAGCTGGGCTTGCCCTATATTGGTAGGGTGTATCTTGGCCGAGGGGATGTTATTAGATGAGCCCAGACCTTTTGATAGTTTCTGTCTTTGATGTATTCTCTGCAATTTATGTGTTCTTGAAGTATATTTAAATGTATTATGTAGATACTATGTTGCTATCAATAAACCTATATTTTTTTTAACTATGCAAAACCATAAGGAAAAAGGTCAAAGAAGATATAAGAAAATACAACTCAAACATAATACAAAAGACAGAACCAAAGCTACAAAAAAAACTTCCCAAATGCTAAGCGACGGAAACAAACAAATAACGGCCCTGCTTAAAAAGGATAACAGTAAAACCGAGAACCGGGAAGAAATCATAAAGCGAGTCCGCGAATTCTACTCAGAACTCTTTCAAGACATCGACAACACGAGAGATAGACCGAACAAGCAAACAAATCAACAAGTTTCCGAAAATCATATTACAGAAATAGAAAAGACCATAAATGGTATGTTTAACGGAAAGTCGGCAGGAGGTGACCGCATAACAATATAAATTCTTAAGACAGCAGGAGAAGAAATACGAGTATATCGCATTTTAGCAACAATCATGAAACGCTGGATGGACAACGGGAAAATTCCCACAAAATGGAACACGGCAAAAGTGATTCTCCTTCATAAGAAAGGAGATAAAAACGATTTAAATAACTAATGACCCATCAGTCTTATGCCAATCATATACAAAGTATTTATTGTATAAAAATAATAACAACCAGAATACAAAAACAGCTAGACGATATGCAACCTAGAGAACAAGCTGGATTTAGAAGTGGATATAGTACGATGGATCATATACACACAATGAGGCAAGTAATAGCAACATCGAATGAATGTCGCATACTCCTAAGCATGTGTTTCACAGACTTCGTAAAAGTCGCAGGCGTGACCTGGCAAAGAGAGGCGAGAGACCGCAAAAATGGAATCTTTGAAAAGCGCCTTTACCCAGCAGCGATTAAATCAAGACACAGAAGAACAATAAAGATTAAAATCAAATAAAACGACCGACAAGTAAACCTAAACCTGAACCCGACGTATTCATAAATCTTTATGCTAATTCGTTCAAAATGTAATTACTATTTACACTCTCAACTACTAAAGCAACTAGTGTATGTACTAACCATTCTTTCTTTCCAGCATTTTAATACCACACCAAAAGTACCAATATGGTTAAAATAGAAACATTCTATGCTGAGACAAAATCACTAGATGCCCACCAAAGCTGTACGGCAGATAGAAAACGGAGGTAGCCAATACCCTTATATGACAAAACTTGTCGGGTTTTACAAATACACCCGGTGAAAAAATGTGAAAACCGCAAGTTTCAGTCATACGGGTGCTCTCACTCAGCAATGGGTAGAAAAAGGGCAGATAAAGATAAAAAATACCGACCGATATAACGACCGGTCACATGGAAGTGGAGGGCCAGGCTACGGCTACATGTGGTAAATATGCGTCTGGTCTACAAATGCCAACGTTACGAAAGGAGACTAGAATTGGAACCTGAAATGTTAGAGGATTGCTTCAACCTGGTAAATGAATGTTGTCGAAAATGAAATGAAGCACATACTGGTCGACATTCTTGGACTGAGTGAAACGCACTGGGAGCAGAGCGGACACTTTACTACGACAAATAATATCACAGTATATTTTGTGGGGGATACACATAACATCGACAGCGGGGCTGCTGCCATACTACGCGTATCACCAAATCTCCAGCATTCAGTGATCGGTTATAACTCCATTAGTGATCGGATCATACACGTACAATTGAATACATCTCCACGTATACTTCACATAATTCATTTGAATGTGTATGTGTGTTAAGTTTATTAAATGCGGAACCCAAGTGATCCATGGTTAGCTTTTATATAGGGCAAGACAAACTTGTAACAACACTGTACAAAATACATTCAGAGCATTGTGACACATTCAATATAGTGAATACAAAATGTACTCACATATCAACAATGTGTACTTCACATAATTCATATATCTACGAGTATGTACTATATATGAACCAACAGCAGCAGCAGCAGACGAGGAAATCATAGATGAATTTTACTCCACCCTTAGACGAGCAGTCAAATAAATTTCAAGCAGAGACATCATGGTGATATTGTATTTTAATAGGGAACATGAATGCAAAAATAGGTAATACCCAAAGTGATGACCACCTGAGAAACATTGTTGGATTCCGCGGAATACAGTTCTCCATTGAACAGAAGTTAACTACGAGTATTATACTCGTATTATTAATATAATGAACACACGGCTCTAACAACACATCCGGCGTTTGTCGACTCGGATCTCTCCGGGAGAGTCTGGTCTGAGTCTGGAACCAAATTGACTTCATTCTCACCAATTCGAGATGGAGATCATCTCTGTTCAATGCGAAGACATACCCTGGTGCGTATTACGGATCTGACCATCAACTGCTTGTGGCGAGGCTGAAACTCACTAACCCGACTGACTTCTCAACGAAAACCTCGGATATCTCATGACACATATGATATTATACAGCAGAGGAAACAAATTGAATAAAAAGGTTTTCTTACACAGAAACATATAATTTGATTAATAAGAAAATCTCGAAACACTGTAGCAAAGATAAAAACCAATACATGAATAATATTTGTGCAGAAATAGAAATAGAAAGTCACGTGAACAGGAACGAATTGAAGGAGCTCCATCACAAAGTTAAGATGTTGTTACGTGAGTCAGCTCCAAAAAGATCGGCGATAGAGGATGCGGGATAAAACACCATAACAGACGTTGATAAGGTGATAGAAACACGGAGGCAGTGCAGAACTGTGCAGAATTATACAAAGGGGAGGGAGAGACTCCGTACAATGGAATTGATATCTTATTATACGAGTATGTGCGCAGCCTCAAGTGGAAGATGCCATCAACAAATTAAATAACAATCAATCACTTGAAAGCGACTATTAGAGAGAAGATGATATAAAATACTCCTGGGTGTAGCATATAGTATGGTATGGTATGCAACAACATGTGGAAGATGAGAATCTGGCCCCGGGATCGGAAGGACTCTCAGTTTATTCCGTTCCATAAAAAGAGCTCAACAAGGAAATGTGAGAACAATACGACCAATCTCTCTTGTATCATATGCAAGGAAAATATTGCTTTGCATGTATGTATGTGTCTGAGGCCTTATATCAGCTGGCGGACACGAGTACCAACAGAACAGAACAGGCAGAATTTGTTAAGGGAAAAGGGACGAGAGAACAAATCCTCAATATCGAACAGTTGATATCATATCATAGAGAAGTGTCGTGAATTCCAGCCATCAGCAGCAATAACCCTGTTTTATGCTTCATATGTTACGCTCGTAGGTTGTAAAAAGAAACATTTGATTGTGTAAACTGGGAGAACTATGTCACGTATTGTACTTCTAGACATGCGAGTACCAGTACACATTGGTAACCTTATTAAGTCACTGTACCGACATACACATCATTCTACAACAGTCAAAGTCAACAACATCGAGTCCAAACGGTTTAAAATGCAAAAGGGTGTACGGCAAGGGTGCATCCTCTCTTCCGATCTGTTTAACTTATATGGATAATATATTACGAGGAGAGCACTTGTAGAATCGGACAGCGGGATTGCTGTTTGTGGAAGAAAGCTCTCAATCTGAGATATGCAGATGGCACGACGTCGATTACCATCACATCAGAAGAATAAATGGCCACGCTCTTTAAAAAGGTGGAACACAACATCAAGTTCCCGGGCCTGGAAGTCAAATAATAAACTGATGATAATAAATCGCAGTAACAAGCTCCCACCAAATAATGTGAATCATGATCTAAAAATGGTAACTGACTTTATTTACTTAGGCTCCAGTGTTATATTACAATAATGGAGGATGTGAGGCTGAGGTGGAAAAAATAACTGGATGGAAAAAAATGCAATGTCAAAGCTGGAAAAGATACAAAAGAACAGATGTCACCATCACAAAGAAAATGCGCCTAGTTACAATATGTTAAGTCCCTCGTCTTTGCAATATTCATGTATGGCACGGAGAATTCGACTCTGAGAGCGAGCGAGAGACGTGGAATAGACGAATCTTTTTATTCTTTATTTTACACATGACAAGAAATCATAGTATAAATAGGCAAAACCCCATACGACGGCTGTCGCCAAAGAAAGAATACGAGAATTGAATTTTGAATACAAGAGAGCGAGAGAGGAATACTTGGATTCTCTCCGAAAGTAATTCGAAATTTGAATCTCGGTGGGTCCGTGATAAATGAAAAGATGGAAACTATACTGAACGAATTTTAAATACCTAGCTAATAATTTTTGATCCGGTATTAAAGGGGACGATGTATAAGTGATATATATATATATATATAAACAAAATCTACATTTATGAATATATATTTTCATAAATGTAAAATTGGTTTTACTTCCGTGAATATTCGGTTTTACTTCCGTGAACAAACAACATAATTATGATTATAAATCTTGACACGTCGCCTATTTTAATCGAATCTACACCAAAATAATATAAAGTTCGTTTCGTTAAAGCCAAAAATTAGTATGGTATCATGTTCACACAGAATTATACATTTTTTTGACATTCTCACTTTCGTTCAAATTAAGCCATCAGAATTCCTCATTCGAAAAAGATATTTTTTCAATATGGCACTCTTGGCTAGCTGTCAAAATCCCCGTTTATCGGTTGCGTTCGACTTTGTTGTGTTCGATGAGAGATAATTATATTTTTGTATCGTTTCGAGCTGCGTAAGCGCATTTTTTCACTATTGTTCGAGTCCAAGTTTTTTTTGAAGAGTGCTATTATTTGTCGCGTAAATCATAACCGGAATGCCAATGCAGGGCATTTTGTTGTCAGTTGCGGGAATAGCTGTCGGAGTTTTGGCTCTTGTCGCGTATACCCTTTTTACAAGGCCTCAAGCGCAAGGGTACCAACAACATCAACCGCATCAGGGGTATTCGCCTCCGCCGTCTCCACCGTCTCCACCGTCTCCACCGCCGTCTTCTGGCACTTATAATAACAGTAACAGGTCAGTGTACCGCGCAATATATACACATACTCCTACACCTGCTCGCTTGTCTTCGTTTATTCTCTTCTCTTCTCTTTCAGTTTTACAATGAAATGTACTAATCGAGTTAGGCTTGTGTCCGTCCTGAGGGAGACAGGGAGGACAAAACGAAACTATGAAACATGTATGTATAGAGTATATCTTAAGAATAAAAACTATGAAACATGTATGTATAGAGTATGTCATAAGAATACAAATCACAGAAGACAAATTATTGTAAATCTCACCATAATCGCTTTACACTCGGATGTATCGAGAGACAGAGAGAGAGAGAGAGTCTTTATATCAGAAACATTCAGTTTGCGGAGGATCATTAGCTGATTTCTAGAAACAATTCGCGGTGATGAAGCGCCCTGTTGTGCGTTGCGTGTAGGCAGCGCCTGCTGTCAAGTGCCATTTCAGCCTAAAATGACACGGTGTTTCTGTTGACTATTAAATGAACATGTAGTGCGGCGTTGATTCTTCTCGAGGATCCTCACCATCACATCACAGGAGGTCGGCCACCATCCCACCATCGTGGCAATCCTAATTCTGTTCACACTGCAGCACGGAACACCTGACTCATTCTGCCCACCCCATACACTGTCGCCCTGTTTGTTTTCCACTGGGACATTTCACTCGCATACATTAACATTAACATCAGTACTACAATACTGTTTTCCCTCTTAATTATATTTAATAAAATAATTATAATGTTTTTATTATTCTAACAATGGCCACTAATCTATGTCTCGGTTGGTACGAGTAATATAACATTGTACACTTGTTATCCACCTGGAGAGAGGTTTCCCGGAGAATTATCCCATTGTTTCGGCCATTCTCGGGTTCTGCACTCCCAGTTATACCATTTATATTATATTATATTATAAGATGCCCGTAATATTGCGATGCTTTATATTATTTTATTTTCTAAGGGATAATTATGGTCCTCTGAATAGGAAAAGTATTATATTAACTTGAAGGAGACACGATGGAAATTACAGACAAGAATAGAAGTTACTATTCCAATAACAAGTCTCTGTCTGCAGCAAGACTCAAATTTGATTATACAGCGTGTGTGAGTGAAAATATATGACATAAAAATACTTTAAAAATCATTCTCCAGCTAACATGCGATATGAGATATCGCTATACATTCTCCAGCTAACATGTGATATGAGATATCGCTATACATTCTCCAGCTAACATGCGATATGAGATATCGCTATACATTCTCCAGCTAACATGCGATATGAGATATCGCTATACATTCTCCAGCTAACATGCGATATGAGATATCGCTATACATTCACCAGCTAACATGCGATATGAGATATCGCTATAGAAATTAAAATATGAATTGGTTTATTGGAATGAGACCTTTTGATTTGTAACTCGAGATCGATACAATTCTGCCTGATAAATTTTCTGCAACAGTAATTCTTAAGTTTGGGTCCACTTTAAAACTCCTAATTTATCTTTTGTTTGTTCTGTTATCCACAGTGTAAAGAAATATTTTCATATCTATATGTACACATGTAAACTTCTCTCAGGAAAAATGGCTAACTCCTCGTTAATTAACTAATTCTCAACTTTCTGATGCAGTTCTACCGGCTATCTGGATCAATCCACAGAACACATTTTGTGGTACTCCAATGAACATAGTCAATGATTTTCAAAACGACTTCCATTCGCCCTTACATTAGTACGAGTATATCTTCGGACAAATACTCTGATCTCCATCTGAATGCGTCCTTTTACTGCCTTCCAAGTTTTTTGCGAAAATATGTCGGCATCACTTTCCTTCTCCCGTAATGTCACACTTTAAGCCTGTCGTTACTAGTATCCTTTTTACACTTTGGACAGTTCCTTATTCGTCACTATATGATATTGCACTTGAAAAAAGAGTTTTTTATCTTGTGTACATCTCGTCGGATGAAGATTTAATTTTATCACCCATAATAACGGGGCTGATGGTGGGATCCAACTCTCAGATCAACACATTTTACTGGCGATCAGTTGAAAAAAACGCCATCGCCAGTTGAAACATTCCCTCTCTCGCACACGGTACGAGAACTGAATGCCTTTTCTGAAAAAAATGTTTTCACGGCTCGATGGATAGATGATAGATGATTGGGCCTCTTTAAAGACTCTGCGGACATGACCGAGGTATTGCACTTTGCAAGAAAGCGCGGATTACTTTCTTTTGAGTACTTATATGACTATCTGGTGTAATTGAATAGAAATGAAATTGAGAAAAAACTAATGTCACATTGTAAAAGCTTCCTCTCTTGACACGTTCGCTGCTAAAGAAGACGCCCCTGGGGCGTCAACACATTCTTTGTAGAGACGCTGATGACGCCCGTTGCGCGTCATTCGATTCTCTTTGTTTGTATGGTTCCGAATATTTTAAGATTTTAAGGTTTCCATAAGATTTTAAGGTTTCGAAAATATGATTTTTTTCAGTACCTCTACACTATTCTATAAATACATATCGCAGTGAATGTGTTAATATTATCATCAAATAATTGTGATTTGATGTAATTTATAATAGTATGACTACTACTATATGATGGATTACTATGAATGATGCACCTACCATACCATACCATATACCATGGTGAAGATATATATGTTGGAACAGTCCCGTTATAGAGCCATCGAGCCTAACATTAACCTAACCTAACCTAACCTAACCTAACCTAACCTAACCTAACCTAACATTAACTTAATTAGGGAGCTTTTGACAAACTCTTAACTGGGCCTGGAGCCTTCAAAAAATGAAAACCCCCGGATGGAAGTTGAGCATTTTATAAGGATTAAAGTTTTAATGGTTTTTTATTGTTTCAGCGCAAACGTGAGGCAGAGAAAAAAGGATGAGAAAAAGAACGACTGCGTTATCTGTTTAGAGTCTTTGAATACAGACATCAAGGAGACTCTGTGTGCGCATCGATTCCACGGCGAGTGCCTCATCATTTGGAAAAAACACAGTCCAGTTTGTCCTGTATGCAGAGCTTTTCTATGAGACCATTTATGTTAGTGATCAAATGTATGCAGAGCCACGCTATGAGACCATTTATGTTAGTGATCAAATGTATGCAGAGCCACGCTATGAGACCATTTATGTTAGTGATCAAATGTAAAAATTCAATTTCAAATTGAATATTACTCAGATAAAAAATTGTGCAAATGTGGATTAATCTTTTGTTTTTATCCATTGACTTATTTTTCATATTTTTACTAAATTATATAATTTTTTTTATAAAAAATCAGAAGTTTAAAATTAGCAGTCATACATTTGATTAAACCCACGAGAGTCTCCGACTGGTATATATAAAATGAGCTCCGATGTAATTAAATCTATTTCTACCCTCTCCCTTGTGGAGATGTTACAGAGTCTCTCCACTGCTCGGCTGTTCGCCCTGTTCTCCGTTCCGAGCTTCCATTTGGTAATGGAGTTACAAGATTTTCAAAGAACACAGACAGCGAGACTAGCCTAACTTCCCGAGATGGTCATTTCTCATTCATTACCATTACCATTACCATTACCATTACTGGCAGTCATTATCGCCAAAGTATTTGTTTAACACATTCACACATCAGTATAGTTACTAAATGGACCTTTTTTATCAGATTTGATTAATTTTTTTGAGTACCATCAGGAATTGAACCCGAAATTCTCAGGCGGAAGACCGATGGAATTTTTTTTACTCTATAATAAATTGAGGGCTGCTAGTAGTAATAGCATAATAATAGTAAAAGAGAGCTGTGTTTACATTACAACCTAAGAGAGGATTTTAAACTATTTTGAGATGTACACATGTGTGTATGTTACATGTATTATATTATGTTTGTGAATAACCTAATAATATGTTGCAAATCTTTTATGCCTCGTTTTTATATGTGACAAGTATTATATTATACTATATACTGGGCTGAATAATAAACACCAGCCGAGTGATTGTTTCCACGTCACGAGTACTCCACCTTGTTCTGATTAAATCATGTGACAAGTATTATACTATACTATATACTGGGCTGAATAATAAACATCGGCCGAGTGATTGTTTCCACGTCACGTGTACTCTTCCTTGTTCTGATTAAATCAATTTGATGTATAAGTGAAAATATATTTAATGTAATAAATACCGATTAAACATTATTGAATCTTGCATATCTAAAATTCGAATCGAGTCGATGCAATATATATTTCATGGTAAAAAATTCATACGAGCCTATATATAGACATAGATAGTATGTTTCTGCGTGTATTGACAAAAGTAAAGGACACTTAAGTTTCCTTTACGTATCGCAGTAACAATATATTGACAAAAGTAAAGGACACTTAAGTTTCCTTTACGTATCGCGGTAACAATGTATTGCCAAAAGTAAAGGACACTTAAGTTTCCTTTACGTATCGCGGTAACAATGTATTGACAAAAGTAAAGGACATTTAAGTTTCCTTTACGTTTCGCGGTAACAATGTATTGTCAAAAGTCAAGGACACTTAAATTTCCTTTACGTATCGCAGCAACAATATATTGACAAAAGTAAAGGACACTTAAGTTTCCTTTACGTATCGCGGTAACAATGTATTGACAAAAGTAAAGGACACTTAAGTTTCCTTTACGTATCGCGGTAACAATGTATTGCCAAAAGTAAAGGACACTTAAGTTTCCTTTACGTATCGCAGTAACAATGTATTGCCAAAAGTAAAGGACACTTAAGTTTCCTTTACGTATCGCAGTAACAATATATTGACAAAAGTAAAGGACACTTAAGTTTCCTTTACGTATCGCAGTAACAATATATTGACAAAAGTAAAGGACACTTAAGTTTCCTTTACGTATCGCAGTAACAATATATTGACAAAAGTAAAGGACACTTAAGTTTCCTTTACGTATCGCGGTAACAATGTATTGCCAAAAGTAAAGGACACTTAAGTTTCCTTTACGTATCGCGGTAACAATGTATTGCCAAAAGTAAAGGACACTTAAGTTTCCTTTACGTATCGCGGTAACAATGTATTGACAAAAGTAAAGGACACTTAAGTTTCCTTTACGTTTCGCGGTAACAATGTATTGACAAAAGTCAAGGACACTTAAATTTCCTTTACGTATTGCAGTAACAATATATTGACAAAAGTAAAGGACACTTAAGTTTCCTTTACGTATCGCGGTAACAATGTATTGACAAAAGTAAAGGACACTTAAGTTTCCTTTACGTATCGCGGTAACAATGTATTGCCAAAAGTAAAGGACACTTAAGTTTCCTTTACGTATCGCAGTAACAATGTATTGCCAAAAGTAAAGGACACTTAAGTTTCCTTTACGTATCGCAGTAACAATATATTGACAAAAGTAAAGGACACTTAAGTTTCCTTTACGTATCGCAGTAACAATATATTGACAAAAGTAAAGGACACTTAAGTTTCCTTTACGTATCGCAGTAACAATATATTGACAAAAGTAAAGGACACTTAAGTTTCCTTTACGTATCGCGGTAACAATGTATTGCCAAAAGTAAAGGACACTTAAGTTTCCTTTACGTATCGCGGTAACAATGTATTGCCAAAAGTAAAGGACACTTAAGTTTCCTTTACGTATCGCGGTAACAATGTATTGACAAAAGTAAAGGACACTTAAGTTTCCTTTACGTTTCGCGGTAACAATGTATTGACAAAAGTCAAGGACACTTAAATTTCCTTTACGTATTGCAGTAACAATATATTGACAAAAGTAAAGGACACTTAAGTTTCCTTTACGTATCGCGGTAACAATGTATTGACAAAAGTAAAGGACACTTAAGTTTCCTTTACGTATAGCAGTAACAATAATAAAACAAAACTATAACGTATCAACATCTTACAATAAAAAAATATCTGGAAACAAGTAAATTGATGTTGGACATATTTTCTATATACTCTTATGTATCCAGTCTAATTTGATGTGAACCCTAATTCTAGCTAACTAGCTGACTAGCTGACTAGCTAGCTAGCTGTTGTAGGCAAGTTGTAACTGATCTATCCGCACATAGCCAAACGTAGGAAGGAATAGCCAAGCTTCTACTTGGCACCTGGAAACTTCTCGTGATCCCACATGAACAATGCCAGTGAGTATACGAGTATTTGCCCGAGATTCAGTCAAGTGGAATGGTAACTATTGTGACTTGGCCCGGCAACTGTAGATGGATATTTTGATAATTTGATCACCATTTTAGGGGTAGAAGAATTATGATACGCACATAGTATCATAATTCTTCTATTATATTAACAATATTATTATATTTTCACTGTTTCACGAGTGGTTAGTTGTAAGCGCTGTAATAATGGAGACTTTGTATTGTTTAGTATAGAAGAATTATATTGTTTAGTATAGAAAAGTCTGTTCCGAGTTTTAATATAATTGTCATTGTTAACCTTTTAACATACGAGGGTGGTCCGATAAGTACTTAGCCTACAAAAGAATAACAAAAATTTTGGAAAAGTGGCGGTTTATTTCTCAACATAATCTCCTTTGAGTTCGATACACTTGACCCAGCGATGCTTCAACTTCTTTAACCCGTCTGAAAAATACGTTTTCTGGAGGTCTGCAAAGTAGGCCTCCGTGGCGGCGATAACCTCCTCATTCGACTCAAATTTCTGCCCGGCGAGTGACTTTTTCAAATTTGGAAACAAAAATAAGTCGCACGGGGCCAAATCCGGAGATAACGGTGGATGGGGCAGCAGTTCGTAGCCTAATTCTACCATTTGGCCGTGGCGACGGCGGAGATGTGAGCCGGTGCGTTGTCATGATGGAAGAGCACTTTTTTGATCGCCAAATGGGGCCGTTTTTTCTGCAATTCGGTGTCGAATCGGCCCAATAATTCGGCATAGTAGAGCCCTGTGACCGTTTTGCCCTTCTTGAGGAAGTCGATGCAGATCACACCTTTTGAATCCCAGAAAACGGTGGCCATCACCTTTCCGGCCGATAGGACAGTCTTCGGCTTCTTCGGAGCATGTTCGCCGGGTGAAGTCCACTGTTTCGACTGTTCCTTGTGTACCAGTGTATCCATGTTTCGTCGACGGTCACGAAACGACGCAGAAACTCCTTCGGATTGCGCTTAAACATCGTCAAACACTGTAAACGCGGCACCCATCGCGCCGACAGCTTTCTCATGCCCAATACTTCATGCAGGATATGACCCACGCGGTCTTTTGAGATGCCTACTGTCTCAATCGGCGGTCTGCCAATACGAGATCGGGGATTTTTGTCACATTATCTCCGTGGTAGCCGTTTTCGGGGCACCTGGGCGCGGCTCATCAAAAACCGACGTGCGACCATGTTGAAATTCGTTAAACCAATTTTTGACGGTCACCATTGAAGGAGAAGAGTCACCGTACACAGCATCCAAGCTCTCTTTGATTTCGCTGCGCGATTTCCCTTTCAAAAACAAGAATCGAATCACCGACCGATATTGCTCTTTTTCCATTTTTCTCAAATCCGCGGACACGCTCGCTTCCTCACGCGGTCAAAACAAACGAGAGTGTACTACGCGATAAAAAATTGCTCTTGCGATAGTGGTGCTATCGGGCGGTGAGGCTAAGTACTTATCGGACCGCCCTCGTATGTTGGTGTATTAATTGTTGAACATATTCGACATATACATATATATTGGTGTATTGATTGTTGAACATATTCGACATATACATATATATTGGTGTATTGATTGGTGAACATATTCGACATATACATATATATTAATTTTTTTATTTTTCGATAGTTTTTGTGTTTTCAGTCATTTTAGTTTTTGTATCGCTTAAATATTTTTCCACCAGCGCTGGTCTTACTGCTGGCCACTGCTTCTCGAAATACTTTAAAATGTTGTGTGTATATTGAATGTTTTCCAACTCGTCGGTTGGAAAACATTCAATATACACACAACTACTATACTATACTAGCCAGACAGGTTTAATCGAATACCAAACAAGTGTAGTACAACTTTATATAAAAAGTTTTTTATCATCAATAATCATCCAACACCTAATTAATTTTTATTTGAAATGTTAGTCCCTTCTCTCTGAGGATAATATGTGAACGCACAATACTAGAAATGTTAGTCCCTTCTCTCTGAGGATAATACTATATGTGAATGCACAATACTAGAAATGTTAATACTAGAAAGAATCTTTGTGTGATTGTGACCTAGGCTACTGATTTAGGCTATTAGGCTAGTCTTTGAACTTCCTCGGCTTGTTACGGTTAGGGAGGTGATTGGCCGAGTTAAGTTAGAATGATCAGTGCTTCTTTTCCCTTTTGTAAAATAAATAAATAATCAAATAGAATTATTACCATCTTGCGCACGAAAGAGCTCTGACAAAATAAAAAAATCATAATAAATTGAAAAAAAGTTCCATTTTAAATAACTCTCGAAGACACTCAGAATATGAACACCTGTTAGTGCCGGTTTGTTGCTGGCGAGTTTGTTCCATTCCGAGGGTAGTTCTTAGTAGAACACATAAAGCTCTCTGCAGGCACCATATGCAGGCACGCAAATACGGGAACACTCATCCAGGTGATAACATATGTAGCTGTTACGTGAGAAAACTTTCTACGAGAAAAGAGTCTTCTCCCACAAGAGCAGCCTGACCTCACACACATACACGGAGGTCAGTCAAGTATGGCGAAGCAGCTCCATGAATTGCCTTCTGCGAAATATAACAAACCTTAGATAACTGACTACAATGCAGTGTAGCGACTACCACCGAACAGTGTAGCGACTACAATGTGTATCGACTACAATGCAGTGTAGCGACTACCATGAAAATGTGATGTGTGAAATTTTGCCTTATTAATACTAAAAATAATTAATGTTGTGATTTTACTAATGGAATTGTCGTTTTAGAATAGTTTTTGGTATAGTTCATGCCTTTTGGTATAGTTCATGCCTTTTTTATAAATAAATTATCATTCCCTTGATATTGAAAATAAATCTAGTAAATTCTGGATTCATTTAGTGGCGCGTCAGGTCCCCCCTACGTCTGCTATTACTCTGGCAAAGGTCTCTATCTCGAGCCTTATGGAACGGGTCTCGGAACATTTTATGTTCCGATCCACTCTTGAATGTTGCCGTGCTGGGACATCTGTTGACTTCCAGCACCAGCACCGTAACGACCCTCAATTTTTCTTTTAAGAATGAACTACGGGACTTGGCATTTGAAACCGCACACACAGACAGAACATGTCCCCAGTCATTATTAGATTATGATCTACCTACCCCGAGAGTTCCCAAACTCGTTTCGGCCGCAGCACCCTTTACCAAAACACTTTTAAAACCGTCGACCCCCCCCCCCCCCTAGTCATTTCACAAGTTTGGTATGTATTGTGTTTTTATCAAAAAAGGTTTTTTTTTTAATTATTTTACTTCTTAATAAGGAACCTATTGGAATCATAGATATTTTGAAGTAACAAACGAATAGCAGAAGTAAGGGGGTGGGTCTATTGTTGCTGTCGTCGACCCCCAAATATTTTTATTGAAACTATCGACCCCTAGAAAAATCAAATCGACCCCAGGGGGTCGCATCTACCTTATATAAATTAAAAGACAGTTTTTGGGGTGATATAAGGAAACAGCGTTGCGTTATACAAGTCATCCGTTTATCATTTAATAAACTTGATCATCTTGAAGTGCCTTGTCCACCCTCCGAGGACATACCGAGGGTACACTCGACCGTCTTTTACAACAGCCTGGAGGGGAGGAGCTGCATTTGTCTAAATCACTCTAGAAAGGTGTTTTCTTATTTGTATAGTATCCATCGACTTATCCTAAATATTGATTTGAACTTATTGAAAAGTTTGGCCGGGAGATTTAACTTTATCTTCCGCCCTATTAATACAACCTTCGGATTTAGAACTTCTAGAGTAGATACGGAATTCGCAGTTCATCTATTCTATTCTACTCGTGGAGAGGCAACAACACTCGCATATTTTAAGTCTTTATGTGGGAGTAGTGTTGCCAGACAAATTCTTACCAGACTGGATCGATCATTTTTGGTTTCGGGTACCATCAGGAATGGAGGCCGAAACCTACGGTGGTGGTAATGGAGCCTCATATAGTACCGGTGAGGCGTAGAGGTCATCACGTTCATCACATTGTACTGCGAGTTATTTATCAATTATACACCATTTAGTTTCTTCAGGATTTGTCTAACAAATTTCAGCTTTCAAATTCAACTTCCCACAAAGAATTCTATTTTATTCTATAGCCAGAGTTTATTGCGATGTTACAAAAAAACCACATCAAATTCTTAATTCACTGTGTTTTGATTATTTTTATGTCTGTCTTAAATGTTTTTTTTTTAATATTAAATCAACCGGCTGGAAAATTGTAGCATAGTAATTAATAATGTACATAAATAATAATCCTAAGAAGTAATGAGTCACTTGACCTCAACAATGAGGCGGGATGATTATGTTAGTCAACCTGTTCAACAAAGCTGTTCAGCAGGGAGATACTGTGTGTATGTGTGGATAACCATCTATTGTTGAGTGTTTAGTCTTGAGTATTATAGAAGAATACCTTAGTAAGAGTTACTCTACCTTAGAAATGTAACTACTCTACTCGTGTATGGTTTATGCGTTGGATTTGTAGAGTAATAAATTGAACAATTATAGATGGTTATCATTGTCATTGTCATTATCATTGTCATTGGTGCCATCCTTCCGAGTTGTGGTGCTAGTTATTGTTGTTACCTTATCCACTATTTGGCGAGACAACCTCGTGAGGCGAGTGCCCTTACGAGACAGTGCACGAAGTGCGATACAGTACATATATACGAGCATAATGATGGTTTCCCATCCTTTTCAGCAACAATGGCCTAAAATTCAACCTATTCAACCGATATTCTATCTGTTTTGAGATATTTGAGCAAATATAAGTTCCACTGCTGCGCTATTTTGTGGCAAAACAGACCATTTGATTCTCCATATGTGTTGTCATTAAATTTATTTATATCAACGGTAGAATGTATCTTATAACAATGTTATTGTAACAATGAAAATATGTATTGAGCGCTTCATTCATTATAAAAGAAAAAATATTACAAAAAAAAAAGTATTAAAATCAAATGAAAAGAATCAAAATAGAAAAAAATCAATAACACAAGTATGAGAAAGTGCACGCGTCAAAATTCAATATACACAGTCGTTAACACAATACAGGACTTCTAAAGGCAGCAGCGGCAGCGGGGCAGCGTTATACTGTACTGTACTCTACCGAGTGAGACCGACATTCATGTCTAAAGAATACTATAGTTGCGTATCAACAAAATAAAATAGACATGTGTCAGTCTTCTTCATTTGGTCATCCTCGGATCAATAAACAAGCTATAGAATGAGAAATTTCTGCCATTGTCTTGTCATCGCAGTACCATACTAATTTCTGTGTACGATAGTAAAGTAACATATTATATTGTATATGGTACGTGTATGGTATCTTGTGGATAAGAAACTGTGCTCTAACATATTATATGGTATGGTACATTGTTATGATTTGCTCACGCAACCTAACCTAAACGGTGGTCGTATCTAAATGTTTTAGTCGCTTGCTCGGTACTTTGCGGTAACATATCTTAATATTATAGATATTTAAGGACTTGAGATTATTCGAGATAAAGAATGATTTATGGCAATAAAATAGTGAGTTTACTGTTAACACGAAATGTGAATTGGTTATAACATATGTTACGGAATTTAAACTAAATATTTCTTTGTTATTTTATAGAAAAATAAAATAATGTAGTCAAAAAATCAAAATGTGTTTCATTTTTATTTTGACTGATTTATTTTGACCCTTCTATTGTTATTACTTATATTTTGACTGATATCTCCCTTCTATTGTTCTTACTTATACTTTGACTGATATCTCCCTTCTATTGTTCTTACTTATATTTTGACTGATATCTCCCTTCTATTGTTCTTACTTATATTTTGACTGATATCTCCCTTCTATTGTTTTTACTTATATTTTGACTGATACTCGTATCTATCTCCTTTCTATTGCTCTTACTTTGTTATTGTTATATCGTTCGTGAATTTTGTGCAAATAAATAATTTGAATAACTTTTGAAACCGATGTAATTTCTTTTATTTACTTATAATAATATCTGGTTGGTTGAAAGGGATTTCCTGTTGAAAGAGAATAAGCCCGCCAGATTGTTATACAATGATGTGTTAAATAATAATAATAAAATAAATAATGTAATTTCCTCCTCTGCTGGCGCCACACCATTGTGTGAAAAAGATAGTGGTGGCCAGTGCCGCACTTGAATAGACATCGTCCCTAGGCAGTTTGCGACTGGTGCCTCATAAAATAAAAAAATCTTCGGGCACCCCCTTTGGCTAGCAAATGCGACTGGTGGTGACACCGAGGCTGACAGGCCAGATACGATGGACAAAGATGATGAATGGGAAAATAAAGAAAAATATATATATATATATACTTATTTATACTGCAGAAGGCCTTTAAAGATTTAGGAAGTCATCAAATGTATCAGAAGTATTTAAAAGCTGTAAAACTATCCCTGGTCACTTGAAGGTCAGAATAGCCAATCGGGTTGAAGGTGAGCTGACACGATGGTAGCTGCGTGGAGTCTCTCGAGATATTTTGAAATATTCTACTTTCATCGCAGTCCCGCAAACTGTGGTCTGCGGATTAATCCGTGACCAAATAAAGGGTGAAGGATTCAAGTCAGATTAAACTGAAAACGTTTGAAAAAAGTCGCGATCCGTACAAAACTGTTTGAATTATAATTAAGACATTGGAATTAAATTTGTGATTGATCTTTGTACGGAATCATTTCAAAACTCCTTTTCTCCGTTGTGAATGGTGAACAACCATTGATTGACTACTCATAGGTAGGGGTGTCGACAAGCGTGGAAAAGGCAGCATAGGCAGGGGTGTCGACGAGCGTGGAAAAGGCAGCATAGGCAAGGGTGTCGACAAGCGTGGAAAAGGCAGCATATGCAGGGGTGTCGACAAGCTTGGAAAAGGCAGCATAGGCAGGGGTGTCGACAAGCATGGAAAAGGCAGCATAGGCATGGGTGTTGATAAGCGTGGAAAAGGCAGCATAGGCAGGGGTGTCGACAAGCGTGGAATCTCGATCCGATTTTTTAAAAAGGATTTAAAGAAGTTTGTTTAAAAATGAATATTTGATATCTCGGTCTGATTTTTTAAAAAGCAATGGTTTTTCAGGAAACTTGAAACAACTTTCAAAATTTATTTGAAATTTTTCTTAATTAGCTTAAGCAAAATCATTTTGTTAACTCAGAAATTCAACGGAATATAGTGAAATGCCATTTATACTCTTTTTATATTCAATTTTATATTATAGGTCAGTTCATCAAAACGGCTAGTGTTTATTTTTTCCGTCAATTTTTTTTTTGTTGTGGGTTGGTCCACTTTTGCAATCAGATATATACAACTACGGTGTTGCCAATCAGGCGATTGCAGCGCCCTCATTAATTTTCTACTCTTTTTGCCAAACTGTATATAGTTAAATTTTTATGTTTGTGTGTGTGCGTGCGTACGTATCATATGTATGTGTATGCCCCTTTGTGCGGTCTGGAGCTTTTGTGTGTTCTTTACTGTGAGCGTCCATATCTCGCAGCCATACGTAAGTACTGGGAGAATACATTTGTTGTAGACCTTTCGCCTCAAATACATTGGGAGGTTACTTTTGAAGATGTTTTTTTAAACGTCTAAATGAGCTCCACGCTAATTTTGTCCTTCGTGCTATTTCCTCCGATATGTCACCTACAAAGGAAATAAGTTGGCCCAAATACACATATTTTTGGACAAGTTCTAGCGGATTTCCAACTACGTGTATTGGTTTTGGGGTAGCAAAGCTGTTCATCAAATATTTGGTTTTTGATATATTCATTTTTAAACCAACTTCTTTACTGACCTCTGCCAATTCTTGCAGTTGGTGCTGAAGATCATTCGGGTTTTGTGAGAATATAACGATATCGTCTGCAAATCTCAAATGGCTCAGGTATTTTCCATCAATCACCAGCCCTTTATTATCCCATTCCAGTTTATTAAAGACGTATTCAAGTGTAGCTGTGAATAATTTTGGGGAAATAGTATCTCCTTGAAGAACTCGTTTACCAATTTGGAAGGCCTCTGAGGATTTGTGGAGATGTATTTTTGCTGTTGCATCTTTATAGATGTTATTGAACAACTGAATGTATGCTCTATCAATGCCTTGTGTCTTCAGAACTTCTAGTATGGCAACTTTCTTGACTGAGTCAAATGCCTTTTCGTAGTCCACAAAGGCTAGGTACAGAGGGAGTTCGTATTCCTCACATCGTTCTATTATTTCCCGCAGCACCTGAATGTGATCCATGGTACTGAAACCCTTCCAAAATCCAGCTTGTTCACGTGGTTGGTTCGTATCATACACACACACACACATAAAAATTACAACAAAACGCTTATCAATAATAAGTAAGAAATAATATGAAATCAGGCAAAAAAAAGGCATATATTGACTAAACTTGATAGTTTTTTTATATTGAAACGAAAATGAGCAAAAAATATTCAACTCACAAAACACTTTTTTATAATTATTTGAGGGTTATTAATATCGCTTATCAATAATTATTAAGAAATAATATGAAATCAGACAAAAAAAAATTGACTAAACTTGAAAAGTTTTTAGTCTCAATAGACGAAAATACGCAAAAAATATTTAACTCACAAAACACTTGTTTTTTGGTATTTGAGGGTTATTAATATCGCTTATAAATAAAAAGTCATTAATAATATGAAATCAGACAAAAAAAATTGACTAAACTTGAAAGGCTTTTAGTCTCGTAAGGCACGCCGTCTCCTGTCATATTTCGACGTGCGCGCTAGGCACGCCTTCTCCTGTCATTATTCGCGCGTGCGCGCTAGGCACGCCGTCTCACGTCATGTTTGGGCGCGTGCGCGCTAGGCACGCCATCTCCTGTCTTGTTTCGCGCGTGCGCGCTAGGCACACCTTCTTCTGTCATGTTTCGCGCGTGCGCGCTAGGCACGCCGTCTCCTGTCATGTTTCGCGCGTGCGCGCTAGGCCCGCCGTCTCCTGTCATGCTTCGCGTGGCGCGTAAGGCACGCCGTCTCCTGTCATGTTTCGCGCGTGCGCGCTAGGCACGCTGTCTCCTGTCATGTATAATAATATCGCTTATAAATACTGTCATAATAATATCGCTTATAAATAATAAGTAATTAATAATATGAAATCAGACAAAAAAAATTTGACTAAACTTGAAAGGTTTTTAGTCTCAATAGACGAAAATGCGCAAAAAATATTTAACTCACAAAACACTTGTTTTTTGGTATTTGAGGGTTATTAATATCGCTTATAAATAAAAAGTTATTAATAATATGAAATCAGACAAAAAAAATTGACTAAACTTGAAACGTTTTTAGTCTCAATAGACGAAAATGCGCAAAAAATATTTAACTCACAAAACACTTGTTTTTTGGTATTTGAGGGTTATTAATATCGCTTATAAATAATAAGTAAGTAATAATATGAAATCAGACAAAAAAAATTGACAAAACTTGAAAGGCTTTTAGTCTCGTAAGGCACGCCGTCTCCTGTCATATTTCGCACGTGCGCGCTAGGCACGCCTTCTACTGCCATCATTCGCGCGTGCGCGCTAGGCACGCCGTCTCCTGTCATGTGTCGCGCGTGCGCGCTTGTCACGCCGTCTCCTGTCTTGTTTCGCGCGTGCGCGCTAGGTAAACCTTCTCCTGTCATGTTTCGCGCGTGCGCGTTAGGCACGCCGTCACCTGTCATTCTTCGCGCGTGCGCGCTTGGCAAGCCTTCTCCTGTCATGTTTCGCGCGTGCGCGCTAGGCACGCCTTCTCCTGTCATCATTCGCGCGTGCGCGCTAGGCACGCCGTCTCCTGTCATGTTTCGCGCGTGCGCGCTAGGCACGCCATCTCCTGTCTTGTTTCGCGCGTGCGCGCTAGGCACACCTTCTTCTGTCATGTTTCGCGCGTGCGCGCTAGGCACGCCGTCTCCTGTCATGTTTCGCGCGTGCGCGCTAGGTCCACCGTCTCCTGTCATGCTTCGCGTGGCGCGTAAGGCACGCCGTCTCCTGTCATGTTTCGCGCGTGCGCGCTAGGCACGCTGTCTCCTGTCATGTTTCGCGCGTGCGCGTTAGGCACCCCGTCTCCTGTCATATTTTGCGCGTGCGCGCTAGGCACGCCGTGTCCTGTCAAGTTTCGCGCGTGCGCGCTAAGCACGCCGTCTCCTGTCATGTTTCGCGCGTCCGCGCTAGCAACGCCGTCTCCTGTCAACAAACAAACACCTGTCAATTATCGTTTGGACGATTCATAATGTATCGTTTGCCGTTTATTTTGAATCATTGTTAAAATTAAATAAAAAATAATGCATTTCTTCCGATTGTCATTATTATTATTATTTTTTTTTCGTGTCTTTCGTCTCAGTGACATTTAAATTTGAATGTTTCTTCTATTCAGACAGAGGATATTACGATTCGCCGTGAGATTAAATTTCTCGAAAACTCAAATTATTCCTTGTTCTAACATATGTGAGCGTTGTCCCATTGTTTTAGATATTTGAGGGAAATTCATATCGCTTATCAATAATAAGTAAGTAATAATATGAAATCAGACAAAAAAAAATTTACTAAACTTGAAAGGTTTTTAGTCTCAATAGACGAAAATGCGCAAAAAATGTTTAACTCACAAAACACTTGTTTTTTGGTATTTGCGGGTTATTAATATCGCTTATAAATAATAAGTAATTCTTCTTTCTTCTTCATGTGTCCTGCCGGGTCCCCCCGACGTTGACGATCACTTGGGAGAAACCTTGTCTGTCCTGGGCAGCACGGAACAGCTCCTCCACACCTCTCATCCCGGTCCATTCTCTAATGTTCCGAAGCCAGGAGTGCTGCCTTCTTCCAACTCCTCTACGACCCTCAATCTTCCCCTTTATGACAAGCTGTAGGATTGCATACTTTTCACCTCTCATTATGTGGCCAAAATATGAAGTCTTACGGAGCTTGATTGTTGTGAACAATTCTCTCTGTGTATTTGCTCTACGCAATACTTCAACGTTGCTAATCATGTCAGTCCAGGATATTCTTAGCATCCTTCGGTGGATCCACATTTCAAAAGCCTCCAAGCGGTTAATGATATTAACTTTGAGGGTCCATGCCTCGACACCATAAAGCAAAACTGACCACACATAACACTTGATCATTCTTTGTCTGAGCTTCAAATTTATATTATCGTTGCAGAGAAGATTTTTCATTTTATTAAAAGCTGCACGAGCTGCTTCTATTCTACATTTAATTTCTATATCGGGGTCCAGATTCTCAGTGATGATGCTGCCCAAGTACTTAAACTGCTTTACCCTTTCAATATTGACACCACCCAGCCGAAGATTTGCATTTGGATGACTTTCTCGACTGAAAATCATCAGCTTAGTTTTGTTGACATTAATGTTCAAACCATAATGCTCACCGGTGGAACTGATCCCATCCAAAAGCTGTTGAAGGTCTTCTATACTATCTGCCAGTAGAACCGTGTCATCAGCATATCTAATGTTATTGATGACTACACCGTTGACCTTGACGCCGATATCTATATCAGTCAGCGCCTGCTTGAAGACAAAGTCAGAGTACATGTTGAACAAAGTAGGTGAGAGTACACATCCTTGTCTAACTCCACGCTGAATGGGAATACTTTGTGAAGTGGTTCCATTTTCAAGTCTGATAACAGCGTTTTGGTCCCGGTACAGATTTTTAATCACTCTCACATCCTTATCATCTACATTACATCTTTGAAGCAATTTTATCAACTCTGTGTGTTTGACTCTGTCAAATGCTTTTTCATAATCAATAAAGCAACTATAAACATTTTTTCTTTGATCATGGCATTTCTGGAGTAAAACATTTATTGTAGTCAACGCTTCGCGGGTACCGAAGCCATTTCTGAACCCAAACTGGGTATCATCCAGGTCTTGCTCGCATTTCAGTCTTATTCTTGCATGTATAATCTTCAGAAATAGTTTAAGTATATGACTCATAAGGCTTATAAGACGATAGTCATTACATTTTCTTGGGTTTGGTTTTTTGGGTATAGTAATAAATAATGATGTTAACCAATCTTGGGGGATAATCCCTGTGTCATATATATTGTTAAATAGTTTGAGTAAGCAGTCAACATTATTTTCATTAATCAGCTTGATAACCTCCATGGAGATTTCGTCAGGTCCACCTGCCTTTCTGGTCTTTGAATTTTTAATAGCATGTAATAATTCCGATTTTAATATAGTAGGACCTTGATCACACTGTGGCATTTCAATGTCAATGCGAGAGTCTTTAAAGAGATTCTGAATATAATCTTCCCACTTCTTTTGAATGATTGAATCATCCAAAATTAGATTGTTTGAGTCATCTGTAAGGCATGATGGTCTCGGTTTACTATTAAGACCGGACAGTTCTTTTAGTTTCCTATGCAGATTAAATGCATCATGCATCTGGTCATACTGTTCTAACTCTTCGCATTGTTTTTTTATCCACTCTTCCTTGGCATTCCTGATCTCACGTTTTATAATCCTTTGGAGGTTCCTGTATTCATCACTATTGCGATCCTTGGTACTAACTACCCTACGCTGTTCCATTAAGTTTAATATGTGGTCTGTCATCCATTGCTTCTTACGAGTCAGTTTTTCAGATTTCAAATGCTTCTTACTTATATCCTGTATTGTGTTTTTAAAAATTTTCCATTGTTCTTCAACTGTACCACTGTTGACATTGTTAAGTTGTTGCAATTTATAATTCAGCTCGGATGACATTGTATCTTTGGTAAGTGGATCTTTCAGTTTCTTTGTGTTCAGTCCCGTTCTTTTGGTTTTCCTTGCAAGTACCTTCAACTTCAATCTGATGTCAATAACAAGTGGATTGTGATCCGATCCTATATCAGCACCAGGGTATGTTGTGGCACGTTTAATACTATTTCTGAAACGTTCTCCAATCAATGCATAGTCTATTTGGTTTCTGATAGGGTTGGGGATAGTTGGATTGTCCTGTGGGGATCTCCATGTGTAAAGTCTACGTTTAGGAAGTTTGTACCATGTGTTGACAACAACCATATTGTGTTCTTCACAGAACTCAAACATTCTGTCGCCTCTTTTATTGGAATCTCCTAGACCATAATCTCCAACTAAATGCGAACGGCGACCTTGTCCTATTTTCGCATTAAAGTCTCCAATTATAATATTGATGTCATCACTCTTGGTTGATTTCAGAATTTGTGCAATGCTTTCATAAAGTCTCTCAACTTCATCATCATATTTAGAGTCAGCTGTTGGTGCGTATACTTGTATGATATTTACATTGAAAGGTCTTGCTTCTAATTGTAGGATAATGATTCTATCCGATACAGGTATAAACTTTTTAACAAATCTAATACAGTCCATTGATACAAATATGCCAACCCCATTCCGGTGGTTTTTGTCAGATATATCATTTCCTGAATAATATAGGTTACCCTTGTTGTGCTGATGCACACCTGCTCCAGTCCATCTGAGTTCGCTAATACCAAGGATATTAATCTTCATTCTGTTCATCTCCTGTGCAACATTGTCTATTTTACCAGCAGCATATAAACTTCTCACATTCCAAGTTCCGATCTTTATCATGTCTTTCACTATGTTGAGTAATAATAAATAATAAGTAATTAATAATATGAAATCAGACAAAAAAAAATTGACTAAACTTGAAAGGCTTTTAGTCTCGTAAGGCACGCCGTCTCCTGTCACGTTTCGCGCGTGCGCGCTAGGCACGCCTTCTCCTGTCATTATTCGCGCGTGCGCGCTAGGCACGCCGTCTCCGGTCATGTTTCACGCGTGCGCGCTGGGCACGCCTTCTCCTGTCATGTTTCACGCGTGCGCGTTAGGCACGCCGTATCCTGTCATGTTTCGCGCGTGCGCGCTGGGCACGCCTTCTCCTGTCATGTTTCGCGCGTGTGCGTTAGGCACGCCGTATCCTGTCATGTTTCGCGCGTGCGCGCTAGGCACGCCGTCTCCTGTCAACAAACAAACACCTGTCAATTATCGTTTGGACGTTTCATAATGTATCGTTTCCCGTTTATGTTGAATCATTGTTAAAATAAAATAAAAAATAATGTATTTCTTCCGATTGTCATTATTATTATTTTAATTTTCTTTTCGTGTTTTTCGGCTCAGTTACTTTTTAATTTGAATATTTCTTTTATTCAGACGAAGGATATAGCGATTCGCCGTGAGATTAAAATTCTCGAAAACTCAAATTATTCCTTGTTCTAACATATGTGAGCGTTGTCCCGTTGTTTTAGATATTTGAGGGTAATTCATATCGCTTATCAATAATAAGTCAGTAATAATATGAAATCAGACAAAAAAAATTGTACTTAACTTGAAAAGTTTTTAGTCTCAATAGAAGAAAATGCGCAAAAAATATCAAACTCACAAAACACTTGTTTTTTGGTATTTGCGGGTTAATAATATCGCTTATAAATAATAAGTAATTAATAATATGAAATCAGACAAAAAAAAATTGACTAAACTTGAAAGGCTTTTAGTCTCGTAAGGCACGCCGTCTCCTGTCATATTTCGCAGGTGGCGCTAGGCACGCCTTCTCCTGTCATCATTCGCGCGTGCGCGCTAGGCACGCTGTCTCCTGTCATGCTTCGCGCGTGCGCGCTAGGCACGCCGTCTCCTGTCATGTTTCGCGCGTGTGCGCTAGGCACGCCGTCTCCTGTCAACAAACAAACACCTGTCAATTATCGTTTGGACGTTTCATAATGTATCGTTTCCCGTTTATGTTGAATCATTGTTAAAATAAAATAAAAAATAATGCATTTCTTCCGATTGTCATTATTATTATTTTAATTTTTTTTCCTGTCTTTCGGCTCAGTAACTTTTTAATTTGAATGGTTCTTCTATTCAGACGGAGGATATTACGATTCGCCGTGAGATTAAAATTTTGGAAAACTCAAATTATTCGTTGTTCTAACATATGTGAGCGTTGTCCCGTTGTTTTAGATGTTTGAGGGTAATTCATATCGCTTATCAATAATAAGTTAGTAATAATATGAAATCGGAAAAAAAAAATTGACTAAACCTGAAAAGTTTTTAGTCTCAATACACGAAAATGCGCAAAAAATATTAAACTCACAAAACACTTGTTTTTTGGTATTTGAGGGTTATTAATATCGCTTATAAATAATAAGTAAGTAATAATATGAAATCAGACAAAAAAAATAGTACTTAACTTGAAAGGTTTTTAGTCTCAATAGACGAAAATGCGCAAGAAATATTAAACTCACAAAACACTTGTTTTTTGGTATGTGCGGGTTATTAATATCGCTTATAAATAATAAGTAATTAATAATATAAAATCAGACAAAAAAAATTGACAAAACTTGAAAGGTTTTTAGTCTCAATAGACGAAAATGCGCAAAAAATGTTTAACACACAAAACACTTGTTTTTTGGTATTTGAGGGTTATTAATATCGCTTATAAATAATAAGTAAGTAATAATATGAAATCAGACAAAAAAATTGACAAAACTTGAAAGGCTTTAAGTCTCGTAAGGCACGCCGTCTCCTGTCATATTTCGACGTGCGCGCTAGGCACGCCTTCTCCTGTCATTATTCGCGCGTGCGCGCTAGGCACGCCGTCTTCGGTCATGTTTCGCGCGTGCGCGCATGGCACGCCGTCCCACGTCATGTTTCACGCGTGCGCGCTTAGCACGCCTTCTCCTGTCATGTTTCGCGCGTGCGCGCTGGGCACGCCTTCTCCTGTCACGTTTCGCGCGTGCGCGTTAGGCACGCCGTATCCTGTCATGTTTCGCGCGTGAGCGTTAGGCACGCCGTCTCCTGTCATGTTTCGCGCGTGCGCGCTAGTCACGCCGTCTCCTGTTATGTTTCGCACGTGCGCGCTAGGCACGCCGTCTCCTGTCAACAAACAAACACCTGTCAATTATCGTTTGGACATTTCATAATGTATCGTTTCCCGTTTATGTTGAATCATTGTTAAAATAAAATAAAAAATAATGTATTTCTTCCGATTGTCATTATTGTTATTTTAATTTTTTTTCCTGTTTTTCGGCTGAGTTACTTTTTAATTTGAATATTTCTTCTATTCAGACGGAGGATATTGCGATTCGCCGTGAGATTAAAATTCTCGAAAACTCAAATTATTCCTTGTTCTAACATATGTGAGCGTTGTCCCGTTGTTTTAGATATTTGAGGGTAATTCATATCGCTTATCAATAATAAGTAAGTAATAATATGAAATCGGAAAAAAAAAATTGACTTAACTTGAAAAGTTTTTAGTCTCAATACACGAAAATGCGCAAAAAATGTTTAACTCACAAAACACTTGTTTTTTTGGTATTTGAGGGTTATAAATATCGCTTATAAATAATAAGTAAGTAATAATATTAAATCAGACAAAAAAAATTGACAAAACTTGAAAGGCTTTTAGTCTCGTAAGGCACGCCGTCTCCTGTCATATTTTGCACGTGCGCGCTAGGCACGCCTTCTCCTGCCATCATTCGCGCGTGCGCGCTAGGCACGCCGTCTCCTGTCATGTGTCGCGCGTGCGCGCTTGTCACGCCGTCTCCTGTCTTGTTTCGCGCGTGCGCGCTAGGTACACCTTCTCCTGTCATGTTTCGCGCGTGCGCGTTAGGCACGCCGTCATTCTTCGCGCGTGCGCGCTTGGCAAGCCTTCTCCTGTCATGTTTCGCGCGTGCGCGCTAGGCACGCCTTCTCCTGTCATCATTCGCGCGTGCGCGCTAGGCACGCCGTCTCCTGTCATGTTTCGCGCGTGCGCGCTAGGTCCGCCGTCTCCTGTCATGCTTCGCGTGGCGCGTAAGGCACGCCGTCTCCTGTCATGTTTCGCGCGTGCGCGCTAGGCACGCTGTCTCCTGTCATGTTTCGCGCGTGCGCGTTAGGCACCCCGTCTCCTGTCATTTTTTGCGCGTGCGCGCTAGGCACGCCGTCTCCTGTCATGTTTCGCGCGTGCGCGCTAAGCACGCTGTCTCCTGTCATGTTTCGCGCGTCCGCGCTAGCAACGCCGTCTCCTGTCAACAAACAAACACCTGTCAATTATCGTTTGGACGATTCGAGATTAAATTTCTCGAAAACTCAAATTATTCCTTGTTCTAACATATGTGAGCGTTGTCCCATTGTTTTAGATATTTGAGGGTAATTCATATCGCTTATAAATAATAAGTAAGTAATAATATGAAATCAGACAAAAAAAAATTTACTAAACTTGAAAGGTTTTTAGTCTTAATAGACGAAAATGCGCAAAAAATGTTTAACTCACAAAACACTTGTTTTTTGGTATTTAAGGGTTATTAATATCGCTTATAAATAATAAGTAATTAATAATATGAAATCAGACAAAAAAAATTGACAAAACTTGAAAGGCTTTTAGTCTCGTAAGGCACGCCGTCTCCTGTCACGTTTCGCGCGTGCGCGCTAGGCACGCCTTCTCCTGTCATTATTCGCGCGTGCGCGCTAGGCACGCCGTCTCCGGTCATGTTTCACGCGTGCGCGCTGGGCACGCCTTCTCCTGTCATGTTTCGCGCGTGCGCGTTAGGCACGCCGTATCCTGTCATGTTTCGCGCGTGCGCGCTGGGCACGCCTTCTCCTGTCATGTTTCGCGCGTGTGCGTTAGGCACGCCGTATCCTGTTATGTTTCGCGCGTGCGCGCTAGGCACGCCGTCTCCTGTCAACAAACAAACACCTGTCAATTATCGTTTGGACGTTTCATAATGTATCGTTTCCCGTTTATGTTGAATCATTGATAAATAAAAATAAAAAATAATGTATTTCTTCCGATTGTCATTATTATTATTTTAATTTTTTTTTCGTGTTTTTCGGCTCAGTTACTTTTTAATTTGAATATTTCTTCTATTCAGACGGAGGATATAGCGATTCGCCGTGAGATTAAAATTCTCGAAAACTCAAATTATTCCTTGTTCTAACATATGTGAGCGTTGTCCCGTTGTTTTAGATATTTGAGGGTAATTCATATCGCTTATCAATAATAAGTCAGTAATAATATGAAATCAGACAAAAAAAATTGTACTTAACTTGAAAGGTTTTTAGTCTCAATAGAAGAAAATTAGAATAGGAATTAGAATAGGAAGCTGGAATGTTAGAAGTTTGTATGCCGATGGCAAATTGGACAATGCAGTGAAGGAGATGAATAGACTGAAATTGGACCTTCTTGGCATAAGTGAATTGCGATGGACAGGCTCAGGAATGTATAGACACGAAAATGGAGTCCTATACTACTCCGGCTGCGACCCCCAAGATAGATCTCGTCCAAATGGAGTTGCTGTATTTGTGAAAAAGGAGTTTACCAAATATGTAAAAAAATTTGTAGCCATCTCTGACAGAATCGTGTTACTCCAACTCTCAGGCCAGCCGTTTAACGTGAACATTGTACAAGTATATGCACCAACTGCTGAGCCCAGATATGATGACGACGTTGAGAGATTCTACGAATCTCTCACCAATACACTTAATAGTTTGAAGTCGAATGAAATCAAAGTAGTTATGGGAGACTTCAACGCTAAAATAGGAAGGGGAAGATGTACGCACATTGTTGGTGATTATGGCCTTGGTCAAAGAAACCAGAGAGGTGATAGGCTCTATGAATTCTGTCAAGAGAGAGATATGATCATTACCAATACATGGTTCAAGCTACCAAAAAGAAGATTATACACGTGGAAATCCCCTCAGGATGGTGTATCGAATAACATAGTGAGGAATCAGATAGATTACATTCTTATAGACAATAGATTCAGAAATTGCATAAAAAGAGTATCAACATATCCAGGCGCAGACATAGGGTCTGACCACAATCCCCTTGTAACAGATATGTCCCTAAGGCTCAAAACCTTGGTCAAGCAGAAGACCTCAAAAAAGATTGATCTCAGTAAGTTGGATTGTCCTTCTTTTAAAAATGTGTTTGCAAGGGATCTTAACAATGAATTGAGTCAAACTGCACATAATTACAATGACATGACTGTGGAAGACCAGTGGAAGTGTCTGAAAGAACAAATAAACAGTGTATGTAAAAACAAGTTGGTGTCCAACATTGTACCAAGAAGACAAATCTGGATGACGGACCACATTCTGGAACTCATGGAGGAGAGAAGATTACTGAAAAACAATCCTACGGGATATAAAAATTTACAACGTACCATCAGAAGAGAAATTAGAGAGGCTAAAGAAGAGTGGATGAAACGAGAATGTGAAGAATTGGAAGCTCTAGATCGACAGCATAACTCTTTCTGAACGAAATGGGAACGAAACGAAATGGGAATGGTGAACCCCAAGAGGGACCACCAATTTTACGATCAGAGTTACTTCACGCAATAAAAACATCTAAAAATAGGAAAGCCTGTGGCCCAGACGAAATTCCTGTGGAGATAGTGAAGCTCATTGATGGGGAAAATGTGGATCGTCTCCTGAGGCTGTTCAATAAGATTTACGACACAGGGGTAATCCCCCACGATTGGTTAAAATCAACTTTTATAACTCTACCCAAAAAACAGCACCCCAAGAAATGCAGCGATTACCGTTTGATAAGCCTGATGAGTCACGTGCTGAAACTGTTCCTTAAAATTATCCATGCTCGAATAAGGAACAAATGCGAACAAGATCTCGACAAAACCCAATTTGGTTTCAGAAATGCTTTTGGAACGAGAGAAGCATTAATAGCAGTGAACATCCTCCTGCAAAAATGTCGAGACCAACGGAAAGATGTGTTCGCCTGTTTCATTGACTATGAGAAGGCATTCGATAGAGTCAAACACACTGAATTAATGAAAATGTTGGAGGAGTGTAACGTGGATGATAAGGATAGAAACTTTATCAAAAATCTTTATCAATTCCAGACGGCTGAAATTAAAGTCGGTAACGCCCGCTCGGAGGAGATTGAAATAAGAAGAGGCGTACGTCAGGGATGCATATTGTCACCATTGCTCTTTAACATGTACTCTAACTATGTCTTTAAGAAAGCCCTAGAAAACTCGACAAGGGGAGTGAAGATCAATGGCGAATATATCAATAATATAAGATATGCCGATGATACTGTCATTCTGGCTGATAACATCGCAGATCTTCAGGAACTCCTCATAAGCATTAATAATGCAGGAGAAGAATTAGGCCTGAACATTAATAAAAAAAAGACAAAATGGATGGCATTTAGCAGGACCGATTACTCCCATGTAACATTGAGACTTGGCGGTGAATCTTTGGAAAGGGTGGAACAGTTTAAATACCTGGGCAGTATGATTACAGCTTCTGTGGACCCAGATGTGGAGGTGAAGTGTAGGATCGAAGCAGCCCGTAGTTCATTCAACAAAATGAGATCAATATTCTGCAATGATAACTTGAATTTGAAACTAAGGCAGAGAATGTTGAGGTACTACGTCTGGTCTGTACTATTGTATGGCGCAGAGACTTGGACCCTGAAAGTGCATACTATGAATAGGTTAGAAGCATTCGAAATGTGGTTGCACAGGAGAATGCTTCGCATACCATGGACAGATCTGGTCAGTAATTCAGTGGTTTTGAGGAGAGCTGACTGCAGTAGACAGCTGCTGAAAGATGTTAAGGTCCGTAAGATCTCATATCTGAGTCACATTCTGCGTGGAGATAAATATAGTGTACTCCAATTAATACTCATGGGGAAAATCGAGGGACATCGTGGTCCAGGTAGAAGGCAAACGTCTTGGCTGCGAAAAATAAGAGACTGGACCGGAATGAGACGTGTGGAGGAGCTGTTCCGGGTCGCGCAAGACAGAGAAGCCTTCGCCAGAGTGATTGCCAACGTCGGGGGGACCTGACAGGGCACATCAAGAAGAAGAAGTCATTATTATTATTATAATTTTTTTTCTTCGTGTCTTTTGGCTCAGTTACTTGTTTATTTGAATGTTTCATTTATTCAGACGGAGGATACTACGATTCGGCGTGAGAAAAAAATTCTCGAGACATAAAATTATTCCTGGTTTTTATATATTTGAGCGTTGTCCCACTAAAAAATTCCTGTCGCGTTTCGACTGTAACTGTGTCTAGAAAAAAATAAATTGTCTATGTTTTGCACGTTTGCGCTAGGCACGCCGTCTCCTGTCATGTTCCGCGCGTGCGCCCTAGGCACGTCATCTCTCTGGCATGTTTCGCGCGTGCGCCCTAGGCACGCCGTATCCTGTCATGTTTCGCGCATGCGCGCTGACACGCCGTATTTTGTCATGTTTCGCGCGTGCGCACTAGGCACGCCATCTCTTATCATGTTTCGCGCTGACAAGCCGTTTTTTGTCATGTTTCGCGCATGCGCGCTAGGCATTCTGTCTCCTGTCATGTTTCGCGCGTGCGCGCTAGGCACGGCGTGGCCTATCATATTTCGCGCATGCGCGCTAGACACCAATTCTTCTGTCATGTTTCGTGCGTGCGCACTAGTCACGGCGTCTTTTGTCATGTTTCGCGCGTGCGCGCTAGGCACGCCGTTTCCTGTCATGTTTCGCGTGTGCGCGCTGGGCACGCCGTTTGCTGTCAACAAACAAACACCTGTCAATTATCGTTTTGTCGTTTTACGATGTATCGTTTTCCGTTTAATTTGAATCATTGTTGAAATAAAATAAAAAAAATGCATTTCTTCCGATTGTCATCATTATTATTTTTTTTTCGTGTCTTTTGGCTCAGTTCCTTGTTTATTTGAATGATTCTTTTATTCAGACGGAGGATATTACGATTCGCCGTGGGAAAAAAATTCTCGAAAAATCAAATTATTCTTTGTTCTTACATATTTGAGCGTTGTCCCACTAAAAATTTCCTGTCGCATTTCGACTGTAACTGTGTCTAGAATAAAATTAATTGTCTGTTTTGTGCGTGCGCGCTAGGCACGCCGTCTTCTCTCAACAAACAAACACCTGTCAATTATCGTTTTGAAGTTTCATAATATATCGTTTCCCGTTTATGTTGATTCATTGTTAAAATAAAATAAAAAATAATGCATTTCCTCCGATTGTCATTATTATTATTATCATTTTTTTTCTTCGTGTCCTTTGGCTCAGTTACTTGTTTATTTGAATGTTTCTTTTATTCAGAGGGAGGATACTACGATTCGGCGTGAGAAAAAAATTCTCGAGAAATAAAAGTATTCCTGGTTTTTATATATTTGAGCGTTGTTCCACTAAAAAATTCCTGTCGCGTTTCGACTGTAACTGTGTCTAGAAAAAAATAAATTGTCTATGTTTTGCACGTTTGCGCTAGGCACGCCGTCTCCTGTCATGTTCCGCGCGTGCACCCTAGGCACGTCATCTCTCTGGCATGTTTCGCGCGTGCGCGCTAGGCAAGCCGTATCCTGTCATGTTTCGCGCATGCGCGCTGACACGCCGTCTTTTGTCATGTTTCGCGCGTGCGCACTAGGCACGCCGTCTCCTATCATGTTTCGCGCGTGCGCACTGGTACGCCGTCTCTTATCATGTTTCGCGCGTGCGCGCTGACAAGCCGTTTTTTGTCATGTTTCGCGCATGCGCGCTAGGCATTCTGTCTCCTGTCATATTTCGCGCATGCGCGCTAGACACCAATTCTTCTGTCATGTTTCGTGCGTGCGCACTAGGCACGCCGTCTCTTATCATGTTTCGCGCGTGCGCGCTGACAAGCCGTTTTTTGTCATGTTCCGCGCGTGCGCCCTAGGCACGTCATCTCTCTGGCATGTTTCGCGCGTGCGCGCTAGGCACGCCGTATCCTGTCATGTTTCGCGCATGCGCGCTGACACGCCGTCTTTTGTCATGTTTCGCGCGTGCGCACTAGGCACGCCGTCTCCTGTCATATTTCGCGCGTGCGCGCTAGACACTAATTCTTCTGTCATGTTTCGTGCGTGCGCGCTAGTCACGGCGTCTTTTGTCATGATTCGCGCGTGCGCGCTAGGCATGCCGTCTTCTGTCATGTTTCGCGCGTGCGCGCTGGGCACGCCGTTTGCTGTCAACAAACAAACACCTGTCAATTATCGTTTTGTCTTTTCATGATGCATCGTTTTCCGTTTAAGTTGAATCATTGTTGAAATAAAATAAAAAAAATGCATTTCTTCCGATTGTCATCAATATTATTTTTTTTTCGTGTCTTTTGGCTCAGTTCCTTGTTTATTTGAATGTTTCTTTTATTCAGACGGAGGATACTACGATTCGGCGTGAGAAAAAAATTCTCGAGAAATAAAAGTATTCCTGGTTTTTATATATTTGAGCGTTGTCCCACTAAAAAATTCCTGTCGCGTTTCGACTGTAACTGTGTCTAGAAAAAAACAAATTGTCTATGTTTTGCACGTTTGCGCTAGGCACGCCGTCTCCTGTCATGTTCCGCGCGTGCGCCCTAGGCACGTCATCTCTCTGGCATGTTTCGCGCGTGCGCGCTAGGCACGCCGTATCCTGTCATGTTTCGCGCATGCGCGCTGACACGCCGTATTTGTCATGTTTCGCGCGTGCGCACTAGGCACGCCGTTTTTTATCATGTTTCGCGCGTGCGCGCTGACAAGCCGTTTTTTGTCATGTTTCGCGAATGCGCGCTAGGCATTCTGTCTCCTGTCATGTTTCGCGCGTGCGCGCTAGGCACGGCGTGTCCTGTCATATTTCGCGCATGCGCGCTAGACACCAATTCTTCTGTCATGTTTCGTGCGTGCGCACTAGTCACGGCGTCTTTTGTCATGTTTCGCGCGTGCGCGCTAGGCACGCTATTTCCTGTCATGTTTCGCGCGTGCGCGCTGGGCACGCCGTTTGCTGTCAACAAACAAACACCTTTCAATTATCGTTTTGTCGTTTTATGATGTATCGTTTTCCGTTTAATTTGAATCATTGTTGAAATAAAATAAAAAAAATGCATTTCTTCCGATTGTCATTATTATTATTATTTTTTCGTGTCTTTTGGCTCAGTTCCTTGTTTATTTGAATGATTCTTTTATTCAGACGGAGGATATTACGATTCGCCGTGGGAAAAAAATTCTCGAAAAATCAAATTATACTTTGTTCTTACATATTTGAGCGTTGTCCCACGATAAATTTCCTGTCGCATTTCGACTGTAACTGTGTTTAGAATAAAATTAATTGTCTATGTTTTGTGCGTGCGCGCTAGGCACGCCGTCTTCTGGCAAAAAACAAACACCTGTCAATTATCGTTTTGACGATTCATAATATATCGTTTCCCGTTTATGTTGATTCATTGTTAAAATAAAATAAAAAATAATGCATTTCCTCCGATTGTCATTATTATTATTATCATTTTTTTTCTTCGTGTCCTTTGGCTCAGTTACTTGTTTATTTGAATGTTTCTTTTATTCAGACGGAGGATACTACGATTCGGCGTGAGAAAAAAATTCTCGAGAAATAAAATTATTCCTGGTTTTTATATATTTGAGCGTTGTCCCACTAAAAAATTCCTGTCGCGTTTCGACTGTAACTGTGTCTAGAAAAAAATAAATTGTCTATGTTTTGCACGTTTGCGCTAGGCACGCCGTCTCCTGTCATGTTCCGCGCGTGCGCCCTAGGCACCTCATCTCTCTGGCATGTTTCGCGCGTGCGCGCTAGGCACGCCGTATCCTGTCATGTTTCGCGCATGCGCGCTGACACGTTGTATTTGTCATGTTTCGCGCGTGCGCACTAGGCACGCCATCTCTTATCATGTTTCGCGCTGACAAGCCGTTTTTTGTCATGTTTTTGTCGTTTTATGATGTATCGTTTTCCGTTTAAGTTGAATCATTGTTGAAATAAAATAAAAAAATGCATTTTTTCCGATTGTCATTATTATTATTTTTTTTCGTGTATTTTGGCTCAGTTCCTTGTTTATTTGAATGATTCTTTTATTCAGACGGAGGATATTACGATTCGCCGTGGGAAAAAAATTCTCGAAAAATCAAATTATACTTTGTTCTTACATATTTGAGCGTTGTCCCACGATAAATTTCCTGTCGCATTTCGACTGTAACTGTGTCTAGAATAAAATTAATTGTCTATGTTTTGTGCGTGCGCGCTAGGCACGCCGTCTTCTGGCAACAAACAAACACCTGTCAATTATCGTTTTGACGTTTCATAATATATCGTTTCCCGTTTATGTTGATTCATTGTTAAAATAAAATAAAAAATAATGCATTTCCTCCGATTGTCTTTATTATTATTATAATTTTTTTCTTCGTGTCCTTTGGCTCAGATACTTGTTTATTTGAATGTTTCTTTTATTCAGACGGAGGATTCTACGATTCGGCGTGAGAAAAAAATTCTCGAGAAATAAAAGTATTCCTGGTTTTTATTTTGAGCGTTGTCCCACTAAAAAATTCCTGTCGCGTTTCGACTGTAACTGTGTCTAGAAAAAAATAAATTGTCTATGTTTTGCACGTTTGCGCTAGGCACGCCGTCTCCTGTCATGTTCCGCGCGTGCGCCCTAGGCACGTCATCTCTATGGCATGTTTCGCGCGTGCGCGCTAGGCACGCCGTATCCTGTCATGTTTCGCGCATGCGCGCTGACACGCCGTATTTTGTCATGTTTCGCGCGTGCGCACTAGGCACGCCGTCTCTTATCATGTTTCGCGCTTGCGCGCTGACAAGCCGGTTTTTGTCATGTTTCGCGAATGCGCGCTAGGCATTCTGTCTCCTGTCATGTTTCGCGCGTGCGCGCTAGGCATGGCGTGTCCTGTCATATTTCGCGCATGCGCGCTAGACACCATTTCTTCTGTCATGTTTCGTGCGTGCGCACTAGTCACGGCGTCTTTTGTCATGTTTCGCGCGTGCGCGCTAGGCACGCCGTTTCCTGTCATGTTTCGCGCGTGCGCGCTGGGCACGCCGTTTGCTGTCAACAAACAAACACCTGTCAATTATCGTTTTGTCGTTTTATGATGTATCGTTTTCCGTTTAATTTGAATCATTGTTGAAATAAAATAAAAAAAATGCATTTCTTCCGATTGTCATAATAATTATTTTTTTTTCGTGTCTTTTGGCTCAGTTCCTTGTTTATTTGAATGATTCTTTTATTCAGACGGAGGATATTACGATTCGCCGTGGGAAAAAAATTCTCGAAAAATCAAATTATTCTTTGTTCTTACATATTTGAGCGTTGTCCCACTAAAAATTTCCTGTCGCATTTCGACTGTAACTGTGTCTAGAATAAAATTAATTTTCTATGTTTTGTGCGTGCGCGCTAGGCACGCCGTCTTCTGTCAACAAACAAACACCTGTCAATTATCGTTTTGACGTTTCATAATATATCGTTTCCCGTTTATGTTGATTCATTGTTAAAATAAAATAAAAAATAATGCATTTCCTCCGATTGTCATTATTATTATTATAATTTTTTTTCTTCGTGTCCATTGGCTCAGTGACTTGTTTATTTGAATGTTTCTTTTATTCAGACGGAGGATACTACGATTGGGCGTGAGAAAAAAATTCTCGAGAAATAAAATTATTCCTGGTTTTTATTTTGAGCGTTGTCCCACTAAAAAAATCCTGTCGCGTTTCGACTGTAACTGTGTCTAGAAAAAAAATAAATTGTCTATGTTTTGCACGTTTGCGCTAGGCACGCCGTCTCCTGACATGTTCCGCGCGTGCGCCCTAGGCACGTCATCTCTCTGGCATGTTTCGCGCGTGCGCGCTAGGCACGCCGTATCCAGTCATGTTTCGCGCATGGGCGCTGACACGCCGACTTTTGTCATGTTTCGCGCGTGCGCACTAGGCACGCCGTCTCTTATCATGTTTCGCGCGTGCGCGCTGACAACCCATTTTTTGTCATGTTTCGCGCAAGCGCGCTAGGCATTCTGTGTCCTGTCATGTTTCGCGCGTGCGCGCTAGGCACGGCGCGTCCTGTCATATTTCGCGCATGCGCGCTTGACACCAATTCTTCTGAGATGTTTCGTGCGTGCGCACTAGTCACGGCGTCTTTTGTCATGTTTCGCGCGTGCGCGCTAGGCACGCCGTTTCCTGTCATGTTTCGCGTGTGCGCGCTGGGCACGATGTTTGCTGTCAACAAACAAACACCTGTCAATTATCGTTTTGTCGTTTTATGATGTATCGTTTTCCGTTTAATTTGAATCATTGTTGAAATAAAATAAAAAAAATGCATTTCTTCCGATTGTCATCATTATTATTTTTTTTCGTGTCTTTTGGCTCAGTTCCTTGTTTATTTGAATGATTCTTTTATTCAGACGGAGGATATTACGATTCGCCGTGGGAAAAAAATTCTCGAAAAATCAAATTATACTTTGTTCTTACATATTTGAGCGTTGTCCCACTAAAAATTTCCTGTCGCATTTCGACTGTAACTGTGTCTAGATAAAATTAATTGTCTATGTTTTGTGCGTGCGCGCTAGGCACGCCGTCTTCTGTCAACAAACAAACACCTGTCAATTATCGTTTTGACGTTTCATAATATATCGTTTCCCGTTTATGTTGATTCATTGTTAAAATAAAATAAAAAATAATGCATTTCCTCCGATTGTCATTATTATTATTATAATTTTTTTTCTTCGTGTCTTTTGGCTCAGTTACTTGTTTATTTGAATGTTTCATTTATTCAGACGGAGGATACTACGATTAGGCGTGAGAAAAAAATTCTCGAGACATAAAATTATTCCTGGTTTTTATTTATTTGAGCGTTGTCCCACTTAAAAATTCCTGTCGCGTTTCGACTGTAACTGTGTCTAGAAAAAAATATATTGTCTATGTTTTGCACGTTTGCCCTAGGCACGCCGTATCCTGTCATGTTTCGCGCATGCGCGCTAACACGCCGTATTTTGTCATGTTTCGCGTGTGCGCACTAGGCACGCCATCTCTTATCATGTTTCGCGCTGACAAGCCGTTTTTTGTCATGTTTCGCGCATGTGCGCTAGGCATTCTGTCTCCTGTCATGTTTCGCGCGTGCGCGCTAGGCACGGCGTGTCCTGTCATATTTCGCGCGTGCGCGCTAGACACCAATTCTTCTGTCATGTTTCGTGCGTGCGCGCTAGTCACGGCGTCTTTTGTCATGTTTCGCGCGTGCGCGCTAGGCACGTCATCTCTCTGGCATGTTTCGCGCGTGCGCGCTAGACACGCCGTATCCTGTCATGTTTCGCGCATCCTCGCTGACACGACGTATTTTGTCATGTTTCGCGCGTGCGCACTAGGCACGCCGTCTCTTATCATGTTTCGCGCTGACAAGCCGTTTTTTGACATGTTTAGCGCAAGCGCGCTAGGCATTCTGTCTCCTGTCATGTTTCGCGCGTGCGCGCTAGGCACGGCGTGTCCTGTCATATTTCGCGCGTCCGCGCTAGACACCAATTCTTCTGTCATGTTTCGTGCGTGCGCGCTAGTCACGGCGTCTTTTGTCATGTTTCACGCGTGCGCGCTAGGCATGCCGTCTCCTGTCATGTTTCGCGCGTGCGCGCTGGGCACGCCGTTTGCTGTCAACAAACAAACACCTGTCAATTATCGTTTTGTCTTTTCATGATGTATCGTTTTCCGTTTAAGTTGAATCATTGTTGAAATAAAATAAAAATAATGCATTTCCTCCGATTGTCATTATTATTATTATCATTTTTTTCTTCGTGTCCTTTGGCTCAGATACTTGTTTATTTGAATGTTTCTTTTATTCAGACGGAGGATACTACGATTCGGCGTGAGAAAAAAATTCTCGAGAAATAAAATTATTCCTGGTTTTTATATATTTGAGCGTTGTCCCACTAAAAAATTCCTGTCGCGTTTCGACTGTAACTGTGTCTAGAAAAAAATAAATTGTCTATGTTTTGCACGTTTGCGCTAGGCACGCCGTCTCCTGTCATGTTCCGCGCGTGCGCCCTAGACACGTCATCTCTCTGGCATGTTTCGCGCGTGCGCGCTAGGCACGCCGTGTCCTGTCATGTTTCGCGCATGCGCGCTGACACGCCGTATTTTGTCATGTTTCGCGCGTGCGCACTAGGCACGCCATCTCTTATCATGTTTCGCGCTGACAAGCCGTTTTTTGTCATGTTTTTGTCGTTTTATGATGTATCGTTTTCCGTTTAAGTTGAATCATTGTTGAAATAAAATAAAAAAAAAGCATTTCTTCCGATTGTCATTATTATTATTTTTTTTCGTGTCTTTTGGCTCAGTTCCTTGTTTATTTGAATGATTTTTTTATTCAGACGGAGGATATTACGATTCGCCGTGGGAAAAAAATTCTCGACAAATCAAATTATACTTTGTTCTTACATATTTGAGCGTTGTCCCACGATAAATTTCCTGTCGCATTTCGACTGTAACTGTGTCTAGAATAAAATTAATTGTCTATGTTTTGTGCGTGCGCGCTAGGCACGCCGTCTTCTGGCAACAAACAAACACCTGTCAATTATCGTTTTGACGTTTCATAATATATCGTTTCCCGTTTATGTTGATTCATTGTTAAAATAAAATAAAAAATAATGCATTTCCTCCGATTGTCATTATTATTATTATCATTTTTTTTCTTCGTGTCTTTTGGCTCAGTTACTTGTTTATTTGAATGTTTCTTTTATTCAGACGGAGGATACTACGATTCGGCGTGAGAAAAAAATTCTCGAGAAATAAAATTATTCCTGGTTTTTATATATTTGAGCGTTGTCCATGGGGCTCACAATTTTGGTAGGGTCACGGAGATGCGTGTTTTGCTGGAAAACATGTGTCTGTTAAATACCGTGTAATGCCACAGTTGCATTCCATCAGCAACACTACCAATAGTCCTACTCCTCAGCGTCCACGAGTGGCCTCTGGCCCCGCGAGCCCTGGGCAATGTGGTCACTAGCACAAATAACATCAGTGCCATAGCAGATGAGGAGAGGATGAATGGCGAGTGTCCGGCGCCATAAAACCGGGCCCCCCCAGCTAAGGGTAGGTAACCCCGAAAGAAAAATCCCTGGAGAAGGCAACGGGAAACCACTCCAGTATATTCCCAGGATATCACTATGAAGAGAAAACAAACAGCCACGGCCCCGAGTCCCGGGCGACCCTTCGATGGGTCAGGGGTGCTAAGAATCTCCCGGCTCAACATAGTGAAAGACATGATAAAGATCGGAACTTGGAATGTGAGAAGTTTATATGCTGCTGGTAAAATAGACAATGTTGCACAGGAAATGAACAGAATGAAGATTAATATCCTTGGTATTAGCGAACTCAGATGGACTGGAGCAGGTGTGCATCAGCACAACAAGGGTAACCTATATTATTCAGGAAATGATATATCTGACAAAAACCACCGGAATGGGGTTGGCATATTTGTATCAATGGACTGTATTAGATTTGTTAAAAAGTTTATACCTGTATCGGATAGAATCATTATCCTACAATTAGAAGCAAGACCTTTCAATGTAAATATCATACAAGTATACGCACCAACAGCTGACTCTAAATATGATGATGAAGTTGAGAGACTTTATGAAAGCATTGCACAAATTCTGAAATCAACCAAGAGTGATGACATCAATATTATAATTGGAGACTTTAATGCGAAAATAGGACAAGGTCGCCGTTCGCATTTAGTTGGAGATTATGGTCTAGGAGATTCCAATAAAAGAGGCGACAGAATGTTTGAGTTCTGTGAAGAACACAATATGGTTGTTGTCAACACATGGTACAAACTTCCTAAACGTAGACTTTACACATGGAGATCCCCACAGGACAATCCAACTATCCCCAACCCTATCAGAAACCAAATAGACTATGCATTGATTGGAGAACGTTTCAGAAATAGTATTAAACGTGCCACAACATACCCTGGTGCTGATATAGGATCGGATCACAATCCACTTGTTATTGACATCAGATTGAAGTTGAAGGTACTTGCAAGGAAAACCAAAAGAACGGGACTGAACACAAAGAAACTGAAAGATCCACTTACCAAAGATACAATGTCATCCGAGCTGAATTATAAATTGCAACAACTTAACAATGTCAACAGTGGTACAGTTGAAGAACAATGGAAAATTTTTAAAAACACAATACAGGATATAAGTAAGAAGCATTTGAAATCTGAAAAACTGACTCGTAAGAAGCAATGGATGACAGACCACATATTAAACTTAATGGAACAGCGTAGGGTAGTTAGTACCAAGGATCGCAATAGTGATGAATACAGGAACCTCCAAAGGATTATAAAACGTGAGATCAGGAATGCCAAGGAAGAGTGGATAAAAAAACAATGCGAAGAGTTAGAACAGTATGACCAGATGCATGATGCATTTAATCTGCATAGGAAACTAAAAGAACTGTCCGGTCTTAATAGTAAACCGAGACCATCATGCCTTACAGATGACTCAAACAATCTAATTTTGGATGATTCAATCATTCAAAAGAAGTGGGAAGATTATATTCAGAATCTCTTTAAAGACTCTCGCATTGACATTGAAATGCCACAGTGTGATCAAGGTCCTACTATATTAAAATCGGAATTATTACATGCTATTAAAAATTCAAAGACCAGAAAGGCAGGTGGACCTGACGAAATCTCCATGGAGGTTATCAAGCTGATTAATGAAAATAATGTTGACTGCTTACTCAAACTATTTAACAATATATATGACACAGGGATTATCCCCCAAGATTGGTTAACATCATTATTTATTACTATACCCAAAAAACCAAACCCAAGAAAATGTAATGACTATCGTCTTATAAGCCTTATGAGTCATATACTTAAACTATTTCTGAAGATTATACATGCAAGAATAAGACTGAAATGCGAGCAAGACCTGGATGATACCCAGTTTGGGTTCAGAAATGGCTTCGGTACCCGCGAAGCGTTGACTACAATAAATGTTTTACTCCAGAAATGCCATGATCAAAGAAAAAATGTTTATAGTTGCTTTATTGATTATGAAAAAGCATTTGACAGAGTCAAACACACAGAGTTGATAAAATTGCTTCAAAGATGTAATGTAGATGATAAGGATGTGAGAGTGATTAAAAATCTGTACCGGGACCAAAACGCTGTTATCAGACTTGAAAATGGAACCACTTCACAAAGTATTCCCATTCAGCGTGGAGTTAGACAAGGATGTGTACTCTCACCTACTTTGTTCAACATGTACTCTGACTTTGTCTTCAAGCAGGCGCTGACTGATATAGATATCGGCGTCAAGGTCAACGGTGTAGTCATCAATAACATTAGATATGCTGATGACACGGTTCTACTGGCAGATAGTATAGAAGACCTTCAACAGCTTTTGGATGGGATCAGTTCCACCGGTGAGCATTATGGTTTGAACATTAATGTCAACAAAACTAAGCTGATGATTTTCAGTCGAGAAAGTCATCCAAATGCAAATCTTCGGCTGGGTGGTGTCAATATTGAAAGGGTAAAGCAGTTTAAGTACTTGGGCAGCATCATCACTGAGAATCTGGACCCCGATATAGAAATTAAATGTAGAATAGAAGCAGCTCGTGCAGCTTTTAATAAAATGAAAAATCTTCTCTGCAACGATAATATAAATTTGAAGCTCAGACAAAGAATGATCAAGTGTTATGTGTGGTCAGTTTTGCTTTATGGTGTCGAGGCATGGACCCTCAAAGTTAATATCATTAACCGCTTGGAGGCTTTTGAAATGTGGATCCACCGAAGGATGCTAAGAATATCCTGGACTGACATGATTAGCAACGTTGAAGTATTGCGTAGAGCAAATACACAGAGAGAATTGTTCACAACAATCAAGCTCCGTAAGACTTCATATTTTGGCCACATAATGAGAGGTGAAAAGTATGCAATCCTACAGCTTGTCATAAAGGGGAAGATTGAGGGTCGTAGAGGAGTTGGAAGAAGGCAGCACTCCTGGCTTCGGAACATTAGAGAATGGACCGGGATGAGAGGTGTGGAGGAGCTGTTCCGTGCTGCCCAGGACAGACAAGGTTTCTCCCAAGTGATCGTCAACGTCGGGGGGACCCGGCAGGACACATGAAGAAGAAGAAGAGAGCGTTGTCCCACTTAAAAATTCCTGTCGCGTTTCGACTGTAACTGTGTCTAGAAAAAAACAAATTGTCTATGTTTTGCACGTTTGCGCTAGGCACGCCGTCTCCTGTCATGTTCCGCGCGTGCGCCCTAGGCACGTCATCTCTCTGGCATGTTTCGCGCGTGCGCGCTAGGCACGCCGTATTCTGTCATGTTTCGCGCATGCGCGCTGACACGCCGTATTTGTCATGTTTCGCGCGTGCGCACTAGGCACGCCGTCTCTTATCATGTTTCGCGCGTGCGCGCTGACAAGCCGTTTTTTGTCATGTTTCGCGAATGCGCGCTAGGCATTCTGTCTCCTGTCATGTTTCGCGCGTGCGCGCTAGGCACGGCGTGTCCTGTCATATTTCGCGCATGCGCGCTAGACACCAATTCTTCTGTCATGTTTCGTGCGTGCGCACTAGTCACGGCGTCTTTTGTCATGTTTCGCGCGTGCGCGCTAGGCACGCCGTTTCCTGTCATGTTTCGCGCGTGCGCGCTGGGCACGCCGTTTGCTGTCAACAAACAAACACCTTTCGATTATCGTTTTGTCGTTTTATGATGTATTTCGCGCGTGCGCGCTGACAAGCCGTTTTTCGTCATGTTTCGCGAATGCGCGCTAGGCATTCTGTCTCCTGTCATGTTTCGCGCGTGCGCGCTAGGCACGGCGTGTCCTGTCATATTTCGCGCATGCGCGCTAGACACCAATTCTTCTGTCATGTTTCGTGCGTGCGCACTAGTCACGGCGTCTTTTGTCATGTTTCGCGCGTGCGCGCTAGGCACGCCGTTTCCTGTCATGTTTCGCGCGTGCGCGCTGGGCACGCCGTTTGCTGTCAACAAACAAACACCTTTCAATTATCGTTTTGTCGTTTTATGATGTATCGTTTTCCGTTTAATTTGAATCATTGTTGAAATAAAATAAAAAAATGCATTTCTTCCGATTGTCATCATTATTATTTTTTTTTCGTGTCTTTTGGCTCAGTTCCTTGTTTATTTGAATGATTCTTTTATTCAGACGGAGGATATTACGATTCGCCGTGGGAAAAAAATTCTCGAAAAATCAAATTATACTTTGGTTTTACATATTTGAGCGTTGTCCCACGATAAATTTCCTGTCGCATTTCGACTGTAACTGTGTTTAGAATAAAATTAATTGTCTATGTTTTGTGCGTGCGCGCTAGGCACGCCGTCTTCTGTCAACAAACAAACACCTGTCAATTATCGTTTTGACGTTTCATAATATATCGTTTCCCGTTTATGTTGATTCATTGTTAAAATAAAATAAAAAATAATGCATTTCCTCCGATTGTCATTATTATTATTATCATTTTTTTCTTCGTGGCCTTTGGCTCAGATACTTGTTTATTTGAATGTTTCTTTTATTCAGACGGAGGATACTACGATTCGGCGTGAGAAAAAAATTCTCGAGAAATAAAATTATTCCTGGTTTTTATATATTTGAGCGTTTCCCACTAAAAAATTCCTGTCGCGTTTCGACTGTAACTGTGTCTAGAAAAAAATAAATTGTCTATGTTTTGCACGTTTGCGCTAGGCACGCCGTCTCCTGTCATGTTCCGCGCGTGCGCCCTAGGCACGTCATCTCTCTGGCATGTTTCGCGCGTGCGCGCTAGGCACGCCATCTCTTATCATGTTTCGCGCTGACAAGCCGTTTTTTGTCATGTTTCGCGCATGCGCGCTAGGCATTCTGTCTCCTGTCATGTTTCGCGCGTGCGCGCTAGGCACGGCGTGTCCTGTCATATTTCGCGCATGCGCGCTAGACACCAATTCTTCTGTCATGTTTCGTGCGTGCGCACTAGTCACGGCGTCTTTTGTCATGTTTCGCGCGTGCGCGCTAGGCACGCCGTTTCCTGTCATGTTTCGCGCGTGCGCGCTGGGCACGCCGTTTGCTGTCAACAAACAAACACCTGTCAATTATCGTTTTGTCGTTTTATGATGTATCGTTTTCCGTTTAATTTGAATCATTGTTGAAATAAAATAAAAAAAATGCATTTCTTCCGATTGTCATCATTATTATTTTTTTTTCGTGTCTTTTGGCTCAGTTCCTTGTTTATTTGAATGATTTTTTTATTCAGACGGAGGATATTACGATTCGCCGTGGGAAAAAAATTCTCGAAAAATTAAATTATACTTTGTTCTTACATATTTAAGCGTTGTCCCACGGTAAATTTCCTGTCGCATTTCGACTGTAACTGTGTCTAGAATAAAATTAATTGTCTATGTTTTGTGCGTGCGCGCTAGGCACGCCGTCTTCTGTCAACAAACAAACACCTGTCAATTATCGTTTTGACGTTTCATAATATATCGTTTCCCGTTTAGGTTGATTCATTGTTAAAATAAAATAAAAAATAATGCAATTCCTCCGATTGTCATTATTATTATTATCATTTTTTTTCTTCGTGTCCTTTGGCTCAGTTACTTGTTTATTTGAATGTTTCTTTTATTCAGACGGAGGATACTACGATTCGGCGTGAGAAAAAAATTCTCGAGAAATAAAAGTATTCCTGGTTTTTATATATTTGAGCGTTGTCCCACTAAAAAAATCCTGTCGCGTTTCGACTGTAACTGTGTCTAGAAAAAAACAAATTGTCTATGTTTTGCACGTTTGCGCTAGGCACGCCGTCTCCTGACATGTTCCGCGCGTGCGCCCTAGGCACGTCATCTCTCTGGCATGTTTCGCGCGTGCGCGCTAGGCACGCCGTATCCAGTCATGTTTCGCGCATGGGCGCTGACACGCCGTCTTTTGTCATGTTTCGCGCGTGCGCACTAGGCACGCCGTCTCTTATCATGTTTCGCGCGTGCGCGCTGACAAGCCGTTTTTTGTCATGTTTCGCGCATGCGCGCTAGGCATTCTGTCTCCTGTCATGTTTCGCGCGTGCGCGCTAGGCACGGCGTGTCCTGTCATATTTCGCGCATGCGCGCTAGACACCAATTCTTCTGTCATGTTTCGTGCGTGCGCACTAGTCACGACGTCTTTTGTCATGTTTCGCGCGTGCGAGCTAGGCACGCCGTTTCCTGTCATGTTTCGCGCGTGCGCGCTGGGCACGCCGTTTGCTGTCAACAAACAAACACCTTTCAATTATCGTTTTGTCGTTTTATGATGTATCGTTTTCCGTTTAATTTGAATCATTGTTGAAATAAAATAAAAAAATTCATTTCTTCCGATTGTCATCATTATTATTTTTTTTTCGTGTCTTTTGGCTCAGTTCCTTGTTTATTTGAATGATTCTTTTATTCAGACGGAGGATATTACGACTCGCCGTGGGAAAAAAATTCTCGAAAAATCAAATTATACTTTGTTCTTACATATTTGAGCGTTGTCCCACGATAAATTTCCTGTCGCATTTCGACTGTAACTGTGTCTAGAATAAAATTAATTGTCTATGTTTTGTGCGTGCGCGCTAGGCACGCCGTCTTCTGTCAACAAACAAACACCTGTCAATTATCGTTTTGACGTTTCATAATATATCGTTTCCCGTTTATGTTGATTCATTGTTAAAATAAAATAAAAAATAATGCATTTCCTCCGATTGTCATTATTATTATTATCATTTTTTTCTTCGTGTCCTTTGGCTCAGATACTTGTTTATTTGAATGTTTCTTTTATTCAGACGGAGGATTCTACGATTCGGCGTGAGAAAAAAATTCTCGAGAAATAAAAGTATTCCTGGTTTTTATTTTGAGCGTTGTCCCACTAAAAAATTCCTGTCGCGTTTCGACTGTAACTGTGTCTAGAAAAAAATAAATTGTCTATGTTTTGCACGTTTGCGCTAGGCACGCCGTCTCCTGTCATGTTCCGCGCGTGCGCCCTAGGCACGTCATCTCTCTGGCATGTTTCGCGCGTGCGCGCTAGGCAAGCCGTATCCTGTCATGTTTCGCGCATGCGCGCTGACACGCCGTCTTTTGTCATGTTTCGCGCGTGCGCACTAGGCACGCCGTCTCTTATCATGTTTCGCGCTGACAAGCCGTTTTTTGACATGTTTAGCGCAAGCGCGCTAGGCATTCTGTCCCCTGTCATGTTTCGCGCGTGCGCGCTAGGCACGGCGTGTCCTGTCATATTTCGCGCATGCGCGCTAGACACCAATTCTTCTGTCATGTTTCGTGCGTGCGCACTAGTCACGGCGTCTTTTGTCATGTTTCGCGCGTGCGCGCTAGGCACGCCGTATCCAGTCATGTTTCGCGCATGGGCGCTGACACGCCGTCTTTTGTCATGTTTCGCGCGTGCGCACTAGGCACGCCGTCTCTTATCATGTTTCGCGCGTGCGCGCTGACAAGCCGTTTTTTGTCATGTTTCGCGCATGCGCGCTAGGCATTCTGTCTCCTGTCATGTTTCGCGCGTGCGCGCTAGGCACGGCGTGTCCTGTCATATTTCGCGCATGCGCGCTAGACACCAATTCTTCTGTCATGTTTCGTGCGTGCGCACTAGGCACGCCGTCTCTTATCATGTTTCGCGCGTGCGCGCTGACAAGCCGTTTTTTGTCATGTTCCGCGCGTGCGCCCTAGGCACGTCATCTCTCTGGCATGTTTCGCGCGTGCGCGCTAGGCACGCCGTATCCTGTCATGTTTCGCGCATGCGCACTGACACGCCGTCTTTTGTCATGTTTCGCGCGTGCGCACTAGGCACGCCGTCTCCTGTCATATTTCGCGCGTGCGCGCTAGACACTAATTCTTCTGTCATGTTTCGTGCGTGCGCGCTAGTCACGGCGTCTTTTGTCATGATTCGCGCGTGCGCGCTAGGCATGCCGTCTTCTGTCATGTTTCGCGCGTGCGCGCTGGGCACGCCGTTTGCTGTCAACAAACAAACACCTGTCAATTATCGTTTTGTCTTTTCATGATGTATCGTTTTCCGTTTAAGTTGAATCATTGTTGAAATAAAATAAAAAAAATGCATTTCTTCCGATTGTCATCAATATTATTTTTTTTTCGTGTCTTTTGGCTCAGTTCCTTGTTTATTTGAATGTTTCTTTTATTCAGACGGAGGATACTACGATTCGGCGTGAGAAAAAAATTCTCGAGAAATAAAAGTATTCCTGGTTTTTATATATTTGAGCGTTGTCCCACTAAAAAATTCCTGTCGCGTTTCGACTGTAACTGTGTCTAGAAAAAAACAAATTGTCTATGTTTTGCACGTTTGCGCTAGGCACGCCGTCTCCTGTCATGTTCCGCACGTGCGCCCTAGGCACGTCATCTCTCTGGCATGTTTCGCGCGTGCGCGCTAGGCACGCCGTATCCTGTCATGTTTCGCGCATCCTCGCTGACACGACGTATTTTGTCATGTTTCGCGCGTGCGCGCTAGGCACGCCGTATCCTGTCATGTTTCGCGCATGCGCGCTGACACGCCGTATTTGTCATGTTTCGCGCGTGCGCACTAGGCACGCCGTCTCTTATCATGTTTCGCGCGTGCGCGCTGACAAGCCGTTTTTTGTCATGTTTCGCGAATGCGCGCTAGGCATTCTGTCTCCTGTCATGTTTCGCGCGTGCGCGCTAGGCACGGCGTGTCCTGTCATATTTCGCGCATGCGCGCTAGACACCAATTCTTCTGTCATGTTTCGTGCGTGCGCACTAGTCACGGCGTCTTTTGTCATGTTTCGCGCGTGCGCGCTAGGCACGCTATTTCCTGTCATGTTTCGCGCGTGCGCGCTGGGCACGCCGTTTGCAGTCAACAAACAAACACCTTTCAATTATCGTTTTGTCGTTTTATGATGTATCGTTTTCCGTTTAATTTGAATCATTGTTGAAATAAAATAAAAAAAATGCATTTCTTCCGATTGTCATAATTATTATTATTTTTTCGTGTCTTTTGGCTCAGTTCCTTGTTTATTTGAATGATTCTTTTATTCAGACGGAGGATATTACGATTCGCCGTGGGAAAAAAATTCTCGAAAAATCAAATTATACTTTGTTCTTACATATTTGAGCGTTGTCCCACGATAAATTTCCTGTCGCATTTCGACTGTAACTGTGTTTAGAATAAAATTAATTGTCTATGTTTTGTGCGTGCGCGCTAGGCACGCCGTCTTCTGGCAACAAACAAACACCTGTCAATTATCGTTTTGACGATTCATAATATATCGTTTCCCGTTTATGTTGATTCATTGTTAAAATAAAATAAAAAATAATGCATTTCCTCCGATTGTCATTATTATTATTATCATTTTTTTTCTTCGTGTCCTTTGGCTCAGTAACTTGTTTATTTGAATGTTTATTTTATTCAGACGGAGGATACTACGATTCGGCGTGAGAAAAAAATTCTCGAGAAATAAAATTATTCCTGGTTTTTATATATTTGAGCGTTGTCCCACTAAAAAATTCCTGTCGCGTTTCGACTGTAACTGTGTCTAGAAAAAAATAAATTGTCTATGTTTTGCACGTTTGCGCTAGGCACGCCGTCTCCTGTCATGTTCCGCGCGTGCGCCCTAGGCACCTCATCTCTCTGGCATGTTTCGCGCGTGCGCGCTAGGCACGCCGTATCCTGTCATGTTTCGCGCATGCGCGCTGAAACGTTGTATTTGTCATGTTTCGCGCGTGCGCACTAGGCACGCCATCTCTTATCATGTTTCGCGCTGACAAGCCGTTTTTTGTCATGTTTTTGTCGTTTTATGATGTATCGTTTTCCGTTTAAGTTGAATCATTGTTGAAATAAAATAAAAAAATGCATTTTTTCCGATTGTCATTATTATTATTTTTTGTCGTGTATTTTGGCTCAGTTCCTTGTTTATTTGAATGATTCTTTTATTCAGACGGAGGATATTACGATTCGCCGTGGGAAAAAAATTCTCGAAAAATCAAATTATACTTTGTTCTTACATATTTTAGCGTTGTCCCACGATAAATTTCCTGTCGCATTTCGACTGTAACTGTGTCTAGAATAAAATTAATTGTCTATGTTTTGTGCGTGCGCGCTAGGCACGCCGTCTTCTGTCAACAAACAAACACCTGTCAATTATCGTTTTGACGTTTCATAATATATCGTTTCCCGTTTATGTTGATTCATTGTTAAAATAAAATAAAAAATAATGCATTTCCTCCGATTGTCTTTATTATTATTATAATTTTTTTCTTCGTGTCCTTTGGCTCAGATACTTGTTTATTTGAATGTTTCTTTTATTCAGACGGAGGATTCTACGATTCGGCGTGAGAAAAAAATTCTCGAGAAATAAAAGTATTCCTGGTTTTTATTTTGAGCGTTGTCCCACTAAAAAATTCCTGTCGCGTTTCGACTGTAACTGTGTCTAGAAAAAAATAAATTGTCTATGTTTTGCACGTTTGCGCTAGGCACGCCGTCTCCTGTCATGTTCCGCGCGTGCGCCCTAGGCACGTCATCTCTATGGCATGTTTCGCGCGTGCGCGCTAGGCACGCCGTATCCTGTCATGTTTCGCGCATGCGCGCTGACACGCCGTATTTTGTCATGTTTCGCGCGTGCGCACTAGGCACGCCGTCTCTTATCATGTTTCGCGCTTGCGCGCTGACAAGCCGGTTTTTGTCATGTTTCGCGAATGCGCGCTAGGCATTCTGTCTCCTGTCATGTTTCGCGCGTGCGCGCTAGGCATGGCGTGTCCTGTCATATTTCGCGCATGCGCGCTAGACACCATTTCTTCTGTCATGTTTCGTGCGTGCGCACTAGTCACGGCGTCTTTTGTCATGTTTCGCGCGTGCGCGCTAGGCACGCCGTTTCCTGTCATGTTTCGCGCGTGCGCGCTGGGCACGCCGTTTGCTGTCAACAAACAAACACCTGTCAATTATCGTTTTGTCGTTTTATGATGTAACGTTTTCCGTTTAATTTGAATCATTGTTGAAATAAAATAAAAAAAATGCATTTCTTCCGATTGTCATAATAATTATTTTTTTTTCGTGTCTTTTGGCTCAGTTCCTTGTTTATTTGAATGATTCTTTTATTCAGACGGAGGATATTACGATTCGCCGTGGGAAAAAAATTCTCGAAAAATCAAATTATTCTTTGTTCTTACATATTTGAGCGTTGTCCCACTAAAAATTTCCTGTCGCATTTCGACTGTAACTGTGTCTAGAATAAAATTAATTTTCTATGTTTTGTGCGTGCGCGCTAGGCACGCCGTCTTCTGTCAACAAACAAACACCTGTCAATTATCGTTTTGACGTTTCATAATATATCGTTTCCCGTTTATGTTGATTCATTGTTAAAATAAAATAAAAAATAATGCATTTCCTCCGATTGTCATTATTATTATTATAATTTTTTTTCTTCGTGTCCATTGGCTCAGTGACTTGTTTATTTGAATGTTTCTTTTATTCAGACGGAGGATACTACGATTGGGCGTGAGAAAAAAATTCTCGAGAAATAAAATTATTCCTGGTTTTTATTTTGAGCGTTGTCCCACTAAAAAAATCCTGTCGCGTTTCGACTGTAACTGTGTCTAGAAAAAAAATAAATTGTCTATGTTTTGCACGTTTGCGCTAGGCACGCCGTTTCCTGACATGTTCCGCGCGTGCGCCCTAGGCACGTCATCTCTCTGGCATGTTTCGCGCGTGCGCGCTAGGCACGCCGTATCCAGTCATGTTTCGCGCATGGGCGCTGACACGCCGACTTTTGTCATGTTTCGCGCGTGCGCACTAGGCACGCCGTCTCTTATCATGTTTCGCGCGTGCGCGCTGACAACCCATTTTTTGTCATGTTTCGCGCAAGCGCGCTAGGCATTCTGTGTCCTGTCATGTTTCGCGCGTGCGCACTAGGCACGGCGCGTCCTGTCATATTTCGCGCATGCGCGCTTGACACCAATTCTTCTGTCATGTTTCGTGCGTGCGCACTAGTCACGGCGTCTTTTGTCATGTTTCGCGCGTGCGCGCTAGGCACGCCGTTTCCTGTCATGTTTCGCGTGTGCGCGCTGGGCACGATGTTTGCTGTCAACAAACAAACACCTGTCAATTATCGTTTTGTCGTTTTATGATGTATCGTTTTCCGTTTAATTTGAATCATTGTTGAAATAAAATAAAAAAAATGCATTTCTTCCGATTGTCATCATTATTATTTTTTTTCGTGTCTTTTGGCTCAGTTCCTTGTTTATTTGAATGATTCTTTTATTCAGACGGAGGATATTACGATTCGCCGTGGGAAAAAAATTCTCGAAAAATCAAATTATACTTTGTTCTTACATATTTGAGCGTTGTCCCACTAAAAATTTCCTGTCGCATTTCGACTGTAACTGTGTCTAGATAAAATTAATTGTCTATGTTTTGTGCGTGCGCGCTAGGCACGCCGTCTTCTGTCAACAAACAAACACCTGTCAATTATCGTTTTGACGTTTCATAATATATCGTTTCCCGTTTATGTTGATTCATTGTTAAAATAAAATAAAAAATAATGCATTTCCTCCGATTGTCATTATTATTATTATAATTTTTTTTCTTCGTGTCTTTTGGCTCAGTTACTTGTTTATTTGAATGTTTCATTTATTCAGACGGAGGATACTACGATTAGGCGTGAGAAAAAAATTCTCGAGACATGAAATTATTCCTGGTTTTTATTTATTTGAGCGTTGTCCCACTTAAAAATTCCTGTCGCGTTTCGACTGTAACTGTGTCTAGAAAAAAATATATTGTCTATGTTTTGCACGTTTGCCCTAGGCACGCCGTATCCTGTCATGTTTCGCGCATGCGCGCTAACACGCCGTATTTTGTCATGTTTCGCGTGTGCGCACTAGGCACGCCATCTCTTATCATGTTTCGCGCTGACAAGCCGTTTTTTGTCATGTTTCGCGCATGTGCGCTAGGCATTCTGTCTCCTGTCATGTTTCGCGCGTGCGCGCTAGGCACGGCGTGTCCTGTCATATTTCGCGCGTGCGCGCTAGACACCAATTCTTCTGTCATGTTTCGTGCGTGCGCGCTAGTCACGGCGTCTTTTGTCATGTTTCGCGCGTGCGCGCTAGGCACGCCGTTTCCTGTCATGTTTCGCGCGTGCGCGCTGGGCACGCCGTTTGCTGTCAACAAACAAACACCTTTCAATTATCGTTTTGTCGTTTTATGATGTATCGTTTTCCGTTTAATTTGAATCATTGTTGAAATAAAATAAAAAAATGCATTTCTTCCGATTGTCATCATTATTATTTTTTTTTCGTGTCTTTTGGCTCAGTTCCTTGTTTATTTGAATGATTCTTTTATTCAGACGGAGGATATTACGATTCGCCGTGGGAAAAAAATTCTCGAAAAATCAAATTATACTTTGTTGTTACATATTTGAGCGTTGTCCCACGATAAATTTCCTGTCGCATTTCGACTGTAACTGTGTCTAGAATAAAATTAATTGTCTATGTTTTGTGCGTGCGCGCTAGGCACGCCGTCTTCTGTCAACAAACAAACACCTGTCAATTATCGTTTTGACGTTTCATAATATATCGTTTCCCGTTTATGTTGATTCATTGTTAAAATAAAATAAAAAATAATGCATTTCCTCCGATTGTCATTATTATTATTATAATTTTTTTTCTTCGTGTCTTTTGGCTCAGTTTCTTGTTTATTTGAATATTTCATTTATTCAGACAGAGGATACTACGATTCGGCGTGAGAAAAAAATTCTCATGAAATAAAATTATTCCTGGTTTTTGTATATTTGAGCGTTGTCCCACTAAAAAATTCCTGTCGCGTTTCGACTGTAACTGTGTCTAGAAAAAAAAAAATTATCTATGTTTTGCACGTTTGCGCTAGGCACGCCGTCTCCTGTCAAGTTCCGCGCGTGCGCCCTAGGCACGTCATCTGTCTGGCATGTTTCGCGCGTGCGCGCTAGGCACGCCGTATCCAGTCATGTTTCGCGCATGCGCGCTTACACGCCGTCTTTTGTCATATTTCGCGCGTGCGCACTGGCACGCCGTCTCTTATCATGTTTCGCGCGTGCGCGCTGACAAGCCGTTTTTTGTCATGTTTCGCGCATGCGCGCTAGGCATTCTGTCTCCTGTCATGTTTCGCGCGTGCGCGCTAGGCACGGCGTGTCCTGTCATATTTCACGCATGCGCGCTAGACACCAATTCTTCTGTCATGTTTCGTGCGTGCGCACTAGTCACGGCGTCTTTTGTCATGTTTGCGCGTGCGCGCTAGGCACGCCGTTTACTGTCATGTTTCGCGCGTGCGCGCTGGGCACGCCGTTTGCTGTCAACATACAAACACCTGTCAATTATCGTTTTGTCGTTTTATGATGTATCGTTTTCCGTTTAATTTGAATCATTGTTGAAATAAAATAAAAAAAATGCATTTCTTCCGATTGTCATCATTATTATTTCTTTTTCGTGTCTTTTGGCTCAGTTCCTTGTTTATTTGAATGATTCTTTTATTCAGACGGAGGATATTACGATTCGCCGTGGGAAAAAAATTCTCGAAAAATCAAATTATTCTTTGTTCTTACATATTTGAGCGTTGTCCCACTAAAAATTTCCTGTCGCATTTCGACTGTAACTGTGTCTAGAATAAAATTAATTGTCTATGTTTTGTGCGTGCGCGCTAGGCACGCCGTCTTCTGTCAACAAACAAACACCTGTCAATTATCGTTTTGACGTTTCATAATATATCGTTTCCCGTTTATGTTGATTCATTGTTAAAATAAAATAAAAAATAATGCATTTCCTCCGATTGTCATTATTATTATTATAATTTTTTTTCTTCGTGTCCATTGGCTTAGTTACTTGTTTATTTGAATGTTTCTTTTATTCAGACGGAGGATACTACGATTGGGCGTGAGAAAAAAATTCTCGAGAAATAAAATTATTCCTGGTTTTTATTTTGAGCGGTGTCCCACTAAAAAAATCCTGTCGCATTTCGACTGTAACTGTGTCTAGAAAAAAATAAATTGTCTATGTTTTGCACGTTTGCGCTAGGCACGCCGTCTCCTGACATGTTCCGCGCGTGCGCCCTAGGCACGTCATCTCTCTGGCATGTTTCGCGCGTGCGCGCTAGGCACGCCGTATCCAGTCATGTTTCGCGCATGGGCGCTGACACGCCGTCTTTCGTCATGTTTCGCGCGTGCGCACTAGGCACGCCGTCTCTTATCATGTTTCGCGCGTGCGCGCTGACAACCCATTTTTTGTCATGTTTCGCGCAAGCGCGCTAGGCATTCTGTCTCCTGTCATGTTTCGCGCGTGCGCGCTAGGCACGGCGTGTCCTGTCATATTTCGCGCATGCGCGCTAGACACTAATTCTTCTGTCATGTTTCGTGCGTGAAAGGAGACAGAATGCCTGGGCACGCCGTTTGCTGTCAACAAACAAACACCTGTCAATAATCGTTTTGTCGTTTTATGATGTATCGTTTTCCGTTAAAGTTGAATCATTGTTGAAATAAAATAAAAAAAATGCATTTCTTCCGATTGTCATCATTATTATTATTTTTTCGTGTCTTTTGGCTCAGTTCCTTGTTTATTTGAATGATTATTTTATTCAGACGGAGGATATTACGATTCGCCGTGGGAAAAAAATTCTCGAAAAATCAAATTATTCTTTGTTCTTACATATTTGAGCGTTGTCCCACTAAAAATTTCCTGTCGCATTTCGACTGTAACTGTGTCTAGAATAAAAATAATTGTCTATGTTTTGTGCGTGCGCGCTAGGCACGCCGTCTTCTGTCAACAAACAAACACCTGTCAATTATCGTTTTGAAGTTTCATAATATTTCATTTCCCGTTTATGTTGATTCATTGTTAAAATAAAATAAAAAATAATGCATTTCCTCCGATTGTCATTATTATTATTATAATTTTTTTTCTTCGTGTCTTTTGGCTCAGTTACTTGTTTATTTGAATGTTTCTTTTATTCAGACGGAGGATGCTACGATTGGGCGTGAGAAAAAAATTCTCGAGAAATAAAATTATTCCTGGTTTTTATTTTGAGCGTTGTCCCACTTAAAAAATCCTGTCGCGTTTCGACTGTAACTGTGTCTAGAAAAAAATAAATTGTCTATGTTTTGCACGTTTGCGCTAGGCACGCCGTCTACTGTCATGTTCCGCGCGTGCGCCCTAGGCACGTCATCTCTCTGGCATGTTTCGCGCGTGCGCGCTAGGCACGCCGTATCCTGTCGTGTTTCGCGCATGCGCGCTGACACGCCGTCTTTTGTCAAGTTTCGCGCGTGCGCACTGGCACGCCGTCTCTTATCATGTTTCGCGCGTGCGCGCTGACAAGCCGTTTTTTGTCATGTTTCGCGCATGCGCGCTAGGCATTCTGTCTCCTGTCATGTTTCGCGCGTGCGCGCTAGGCACGGCGTGTCCTGTCATATTTCACGCATGCGCGCTAGACACCAATTCTTCTGTCATGTTTCGTGCGTGCGCACTAGTCACGGCGTCTTTTGTCATGTTTCGCGCGTGCGCGCTAGGCACGCCGTTTCCTGTCATGTTTCGCGCGTGCGCGCTGGGCACGCCGTTTGCTGTCAACAAACAAACACCTGTCAATTATCGTTTTGTCTTTTCATGATGTATCGTTTTCTGTTTAAGTTGAATCATTGTTGAAATAAAATAAAAAAAATGCATTTCTTCCGATGGTCATCATTATTATTTTTTTTTCGTGTCTTTGGGCTCAGTTCCTTGTTTATTTGAATGATTCTTTTATTCAGACGGAGGATATTACGATTCGCCGTGGGAAAAAAATTCTCGAAAAATCAAATTATTCTTTGTTCTTACATATTTGAGCGTTGTCCCACTAAAAATTTCCTGTCGCATTTCGACTGTAACTGTGTCTAGAATAAAATTAATTGTCTATGTTTTGTGCGTGCGCGCTAGGCACGCCGTCTTCTGTCAACAAACAAACACCTGTCAATTATCGTTTTGACGTTTCATAATATATCATTTCCCGTTTATGTTGATTCATTGTTAAAATAAAATAAAAAATAATGCATTTCCTCCGATTGTCATTATTATTATTATCATTTTTTTTCTTCGTGTCCTTTGGCTCAGTTACTTGTTTATTTGAATGTTTCTTTTATTCAGATGGAGGATACTACGATTCGGCGTGAGAAAAAAATTCTCGAGAAATAAAAGTATTCCTGGTTTTTATATATTTGAGCGTTGTCCCACTAAATAATTCCTGTCGCGTTTCGACTGTAACTGTGTCTAGAAAAAAACAAATTGTCTATGTTTTGCACGTTTGCGCTAGGCACGCCGTCTACTGTCATGTTCCGTGCGTGCGCCCTAGGCACGTCATCTCTCTGGCATGTTTCGCGCGTGCGCGCTAGGCACGCCGTATCCTGTCATGTTTCGCGCATGCGCGCTGACACGCCGTCTTTTGTCATGTTTCGCGCGTGCGCACTAGGCACGCCGTCTCTTATCATGTTTCGCGCGTGCGCGCTGACAAGCCGTTTTTTGTCATGATTCGCGAATGCGCGCTAGGCATTATGTCTCCTGTCATGTTTCGCGCGTGCGCGCTAGGCACGGCGTGTCCTGTCATATTTCGCGCATGCGCGCTAGACACCAATTCTTCTGTCATGTTTCGTGCGTGCGCACTAATCACGGCGTCTTTTGTCATGTTTCGCGCGTGCGCTCGGCACGCCGTTTCCTGTCATGTTTCGCGCGTGCGCGCTGGGCACGCCGTTTGCTGTCAACAAACAAACACCTGTCAATTATCGTTTTGTCGTTTTATGATGTATCGTTTTCCGTTAAAGTTGAATCATTGTTGAAATAAAATAAAAAAAATGCATTTCTTCCGATTGTCATTATTATTATTATTTTTTCGTGTCTTTTGGCTCAGTTCCTTGTTTATTTGAATGATTATTTTATTCAGACGGAGGATATTACGATTCGCCGTGGGAAAAAAATTCTCGAAAAATCAAATTATTCTTTGTTCTTACATATTTGAGCGTTGTCCCACTAAAAATTTCCTGTCGCATTTCGACTGTAACTGTGTCTAGAATAAAAATAATTGTCTATGTTTTGTGCGTGCGCGCTAGGCACGCCGTCTTCTGTCAACAAACAAACACCTGTCAATTATCGTTTTGAAGTTTCATAATATTTCATTTCCCGTTTATGTTGATTCATTGTTAAAATAAAATAAAAAATAATGCATTTCCTCCGATTGTCATTATTATTATTATAATTTTTTTTCTTCGTGTCTTTTGGCTCAGTTACTTGTTTATTTGAATGTTTCTTTTATTCAGACGGAGGATGCTACGATTGGGCGTGAGAAAAAAATTCTCGAGAAATAAAATTATTCCTGGTTTTTATTTTGAGCGTTGTCCCACTTAAAAAATCCTGTCGCGTTTCGACTGTAACTGTGTCTAGAAAAAAATAAATTGTCTATGTTTTGCACGTTTGCGCTAGGCACGCCGTCTCCTGTCATGTTCCGCGCGTGCGCCCTAGGCACGTCATCTCTCTGGCATGTTTCGCGCGTGCGCGCTAGGCACGCCGTATCCTGTCATGTTTCGCGCATGCGCGCTGACACGCCGTCTTTTGTAAAGTTTCGCGCGTGCGCACTGGCACGCCGTCTCTTATCATGTTTCGCGCGTGCGCGCTGACAAGCCGTTTTTTGTCATGTTTCGCGCATGCGCGCTAGGCATTCTGTCTCCTGTCATGTTTCGCGCGTGCGCGCTAGGCACGGCGTGTCCTGTCATATTTCACGCATGCGCGCTAGACACCAATTCTTCTGTCATGTTTCGTGCGTGCGCACTAGTCACGGCGTCTTTTGTCATGTTTCGCGCGTGCGCGCTAGGCACGCCGTTTCCTGTCATGTTTCGCGCGTGCGCGCTGGGCACGCCGTTTGCTGTCAACAAACAAACACCTGTCAATTATCGTTTTGTCGTTTTATGATGTATCGTTTTCCGTTTAAGTTGAATCATTGTTGAAATAAAATAAAAAAAATGCATTTCTTCCGATGGTCATCATTATTATTTTTTTTTCGTGTCTTTGGGCTCAGTTCCTTGTTTATTTGAATGATTCTTTTATTCAGACGGAGGATATTACGATTCGCCGTGGGAAAAAAATTCTCGAAAAATCAAATTATTCTTTGTTCTTACATATTTGAGCGTTGTCCCACTAAAAATTTCCTGTCGCATTTCGACTGTAACTGTGTCTAGAATAAAATTAATTGTCTATGTTTTGTGCGTGCGCGCTAGGCACGCCGTCTTCTGTCAACAAACAAACACCTGTCAATTATCGTTTTGAAGTTTCATAATATATCGTTTCCCGTTTATGTTGATTCATTGTTAAAATAAAATAAAAAATAATGCATTTCCTCCGATTGTCATTATTATTATTATCATTTTTTTTCTTCGTGTCCTTTGGCTCATTTACTTGTTTATTTGAATGTTTCTTTTATTCAGACGGAGGATACTACGATTCGGCGTGAGAAAAAAATTCTCGAGAAATAAAATTATTCCTGGTTTTTATATATTTGAGCGTTGTCCCACTAAAAAATTCCTGTCGCGTTTCGACTGTAACTGTGTCTAGAAAAAAATAAATTGTCTATGTTTTGCACGTTTGCGCTGGCACGCCGTCTCCTGTCATGTTCCGCGCGTGCGCCCTAGGCACGTCATCTCTCTGGCATGTTTCGCGCGTGCGCGCTAGGCACGCCGTATCCTGTCATGTTTCGCGCATGCGCGCTGACACGCCGTATTTTGTCATGTTTCGCGCGTGCGCACTAGGCACGCCATCTCTTATCATGTTTCGCGCTGACAAGCCGTTTTTTGTCATGTTTTTGTAGTTTTATGATGTATCGTTTTCCGTTTAAGTTGAATCATTGTTGAAATAAAATTAAAAAAATGCATTTCTTCCGATTGTCATCATTATTATTTTTTTTTCGTGTCTTTTGGCTCAGTTCCTTGTTTATTTGAATGATTCTTTTATTCAGACGGAGGATATTACGATTCGCCGTGGGAAAAAAATTCTCGAAAAATCAAATTATTCTTTGTTCTTACATATTTGAGCGTTGTCCCACTTAAAATTTCCTGTCGCATTTCGACTGTAACTGTGTCTAGAATAAAATTAATTGTCTATGTTTTGTGCGTGCGCGCTAGGCACGCCGTCTTCTGTCAACAAACAAACACCTGTCAATTATCGTTTTGACGTTTCATAATATATCGTTTCCCGTTTATGTTGATTCATTGTTAAAATAAAATAAAAAATAATGCATTTCCTCCGATTGTCATTATTATTATTATAATTTTTTTTCTTCGTGTCTTTTGGCTCAGTTACTTGTTTATTTGAATGTTTCTTTTATTCAGACGGAGGATACTACGATTGGGCGTGAGAAAAAAATTCTCGAGAAATTAAAGTATTCCTGGTTTTTATTTTGAGCGTTGTCCCGCTAAAAAAATCCTGTCGCGTTTCGACTGTAACTGTGTCTAGAAAAAAATAAATTGTCTATGTTTTGCACGTTTGCGCTAGGCACGCCGTCTCCTGTCATGTTCCGCGCGTGCGCCCTAGGCACGTCATCTCTCTGGCATGTTTCGCGCGTGCGCGCTAGGCACGCCGTATCCTGTCATGTTTCGCGCATGCGCGCTGACACGCCGTCTTTTGTCATGTTTCGCGCGTGCGAACTAGGCACGCTGTCTCCTGTCATGTTTCACGCGTGCGCGCTTGGTACGCAGGCTCCTGTCATGTTACGCGCGTGCGCGATAGGCACTGCGTGTCCTGTAATATTTCGCGCGTGCGCGCTAGACACCAATTCTTCTGTCATGTTTCGTGCGTGCGCGCTAGTCACGGTGTCTTTTGTCATGTTTCGCGCGTGCGCGCTAGGCACGCCGTTTCCTGTCATGTTTCGCACGTGCGCGCTGGGCACGCCATTTGCTGTCAACAAACAAACACCTGTCAATTATCGTTTTGTCGTTTTACGATGTATCGTTTTCCGTTTAATTTGAATCATTGTTGAAATAAAATAAAAAAAATGCATTTCTTCCGATTGTCATCATTATTTTTTTTTTTTCGTGTCTTTTGGCTCAGTTCCTTGTTTATTTGAATGAATCTTTTATTCAGACGGAGGATATTACGATTCGCCGTGGGAAAAAAATTCTCGAAAAATCAAATTATTCTTTGTTCTTACATATTTGAGCGTTGTCCCACTAAAAATTTCCTGTCGCATTTCGACTGATACTGTGTCTAGAATAAAATTAATTGTCTATGCTTTGTGCGTGCGCGCTAGGCACGCCGTCTTCTGTCAACAAACACACACCTGTCAATTATCGTTTGGAAGTTTCATAATATATCGTTTCCCGTTTATGTTGATTCATTGTTAAAATAAAATAAAAAATAATGCATTTCCTCCGATTGTCATTATTATTATTATAATTTTTTTTCTTCGTGTCTTTTGGCTCAGTTTCTTGTTTATTTGAATATTTCATTTATTCAGACAGAGGATACTACGATTCGGCGTGAGAAAAAAATTCTCATGAAATAAAATTATTCCTGGTTTTTGTATATTTGAGCGTTGTCCCACTAAAAAATTCCTGTCGCGTTTCGACTGTAACTGTGTCTAGAAAAAAATAAATTATCTATGTTTTGCACGTTTGCGCTAGGCACGCCGTCTACTGTCATGTTCCGCGCGTGCGCCCTAGGCACGTCATCTCTCTGGCATGTTTCGCGCGTGCGCGCTAGGCACGCCGTATCCTGTCATGTTTCGCGCATGCGCGCTGACACGCCGTATTTGTCATGTTTCGCGCGTGCGCACTAGGCACGCCGTCTCTTATCATGTTTCGCGCGTGCGCGCTGACAAGACGTTTTTTGTCATGATTCGCGAATGCGCGCTAGGCATTCTGTCTCCTGTCATGTTTCGCGCGTGCGCGCTAGGCACGGCGTGTCCTGTCATTTTTCGCGCATGCGCGCTAGACACCAATTCTTCTGTCATGTTTCGTGCGTGCGCACTAGTCACGGCGTCTTTTGTCATGTTTCGCGCGTGCGCTCGGCACGCCGTTTCCTGTCATGTTTCGCGCGTGCGCGCTGGGCACGCCGTTTGCTGTCAACAAACAAACACCTGTCAATTATCGTTTTGTCGTTTTATGATGTATCGTTTTCCGTTAAAGTTGAATCATTGTTGAAATAAAATAAAAAAAATGCATTTCTTCCGATTGTCATCATTATTATTATTTTTTCGTGTCTTTTGGCTCAGTTCCTTGTTTATTTGAATGATTATTTTATTCAGACGGAGGATATTACGATTCGCCGTGGGAAAAAAATTCTCGAAAAATCAAATTATTCTTTGTTCTTACATATTTGAGCGTTGTCCCACTAAAAATTTCCTGTCGCATTTCGACTGTAACTGTGTCTAGAATAAAAATAATTGTCTATGTTTTGTGCGTGCGCGCTAGGCACGCCGTCTTCTGTCAACAAACAAACACCTGTCAATTATCGTTTTGAAGTTTCATAATATTTCATTTCCCGTTTATGTTGATTCATTGTTAAAATAAAATAAAAAATAATGCATTTCCTCCGATTGTCATTATTATTATTATAATTTTTTTTCTTCGTGTCTTTTGGCTCAGTTACTTGTTTATTTGAATGTTTCTTTTATTCAGACGGAGGATGCTACGATTGGGCGTGAGAAAAAAATTCTCGAGAAATAAAATTATTCCTGGTTTTTATTTTGAGCGTTGTCCCACTTAAAAAATCCTGTCGCGTTTCGACTGTAACTGTGTCTAGAAAAAAATAAATTGTCTATGTTTTGCACGTTTGCGCTAGGCACGCCGTCTACTGTCATGTTCCGCGCGTGCGCCCTAGGCACGTCATCTCTCTGGCATGTTTCGCGCGTGCGCGCTAGGCACGCCGTATCCTGTCATGTTTCGCGCATGCGCGCTGACACGCCGTCTTTTGTCAAGTTTCGCGCGTGCGCACTGGCACGCCGTCTCTTATCATGTTTCGCGCGTGCGCGCTGACAAGCCGTTTTTTGTCATGTTTCGCGCATGCGCGCTAGGCATTCTGTCTCCTGTCATGTTTCGCGCGTGCGCGCTAGGCACGGCGTGTCCTGTCATATTTCACGCATGCGCGCTAGACACCAATTCTTCTGTCATGTTTCGTGCGTGCGCACTAGTCACGGCGTCTTTTGTCATGTTTCGCGCGTGCGCGCTAGGCACGCCGTTTCCTGTCATGTTTCGCGCGTGCGCGCTGGGCACGCCGTTTGCTGTCAACAAACAAACACCTGTCAATTATCGTTTTGTCGTTTTATGATGTATCGTTTTCCGTTTAAGTTGAATCATTGTTGAAATAAAATAAAAAAAATGCATTTCTTCCGATGGTCATCATTATTATTTTTTTTTCGTTTCTTTGGGCTCAGTTCCTTGTTTATTTGAATGATTCTTTTATTCAGACGGAGGATATTACGATTCGCCGTGGGAAAAAAATTCTCGAAAAATCAAATTATTCTTTGTTCTTACATATTTGAGCGTTGTCCCACTAAAAATTTCCTGTCGCATTTCGACTGTAACTGTGTCTAGAATAAAATTAATTGTCTATGTTTTGTGCGTGCGCGCTAGGCACGCCGTCTTCTGTCAACAAACAAACACCTGTCAATTATCGTTTTGACGTTTCATAATATATCATTTCCCGTTTATGTTGATTCATTGTTAAAATAAAATAAAAAATAATGCATTTCCTCCGATTGTCATTATTATTATTATCATTTTTTTTCTTCGTGTCCTTTGGCTCAGTTACTTGTTTATTTGAATGTTTCTTTTATTCAGATGGAGGATACTACGATTCGGCGTGAGAAAAAAATTCTCGAGAAATAAAAGTATTCCTGGTTTTTATATATTTGAGCGTTGTCCCACTAAATAATTCCTGTCGCGTTTCGACTGTAACTGTGTCTAGAAAAAAACAAATTGTCTATGTTTTGCACGTTTGCGCTAGGCACGCCGTCTACTGTCATGTTCCGCGCGTGCGCCCTAGGCACGTCATCTCTCTGGCATGTTTCGCGCGTGCGCGCTAGGCACGCCGTATCCTGTCATGTTTCGCGCATGCGCGCTGACACGCCGTATTTGTCATGTTTCGCGCGTGCGCACTAGGCACGCCGTCTCTTATCATGTTTCGCGCATGCGCGCTGACAAGCCGTTTTTTGTCATGATTCGCGAATGCGCGCTAGGCATTCTGTCTCCTGTCATGTTTCGCGCGTGCGCGCTAGGCACGGCGTGTCCTGTCATATTTCGCGCATTTGCGCTAGACACCAATTCTTCTGTCATGTTTCGTGCGTGCGCACTAGTCACGGCGTCTTTTGTCATGTTTCGCGCGTGCGCGCTAGGCTCGCCGTTTCCTGTCATGTTTCGCGCGTGCGCGCTGGGCACGCCGTTTGCTGTCAACAAACAAACACCTTTCAATTATCGTTTAGTCGTTTTATGATGTATCGTTTTCCGTTTAATTTGAATCATTGTTGAAATAAAATAAAAAAATGCATTTCTTCCGATTGTCATCATTATTATTTTTTTTTCGTGTCTTTTGGCTCAGTTCCTTGTTTATTTGAATGATTCTTTTATTCAGACGGAGGATATTACGATTCGCCGTGGGAAAAAAATTCTCGAAAAATCAAATTATTCTTTGTTCTTACATATTTGAGCGTTGTCCCACTAAAAATTTCCTGTCGCATTTCGACTGTAACTGTGTCTAGAATAAAATTAATTGTCTATGTTTTGTGCGTGCGCGCTAGGCACGCCGTCTTCTGTCAACAAACAAACACCTGTCAATTATCGTTTTGACGTTTCATAATATATCATTTCCCGTTTATGTTGATTCATTGTTAAAATAAAATAAAAAATAACTCATTTCCTCCGATTGTCATTATTATTATTATCATTTTTTTTCTTCGTGTCCTTTGGCTCAGTTACTTGTTTATTTGAATGTTTCTTTTATTCAGATGGAGGATACTACGATTCGGCGTGAGAAAAAAATTCTCGAGAAATAAAAGTATTCCTGGTTTTTATATATTTGAGCGTTGTCCCACTAAATAATTCCTGTCGCGTTTCGACTGTAACTGTGTCTAGAAAAAAACAAATTGTCTATGTTTTGCACGTTTGCGCTAGGCACGCCGTCTACTGTCATGTTCCGCGCGTGCGCCCTAGGCACGTCATCTCTCTGGCATGTTTCGCGCGTGCGCGCTAGGCACGCCGTATCCTGTCATGTTTCGCGCATGCGCGCTGACACGCCGTTTTTGTCATGTTTCGTGCGTGCGCACTAGGCACGCCGTCTCTTATCATGTTTCGCGCGTGCGCGCTGACAAGCCGTTTTTTGTCATGATTCGCGAATGCGCGCTAGGCATTCTGTCTCCTGTCATGTTTCGCGCGTGCGCGCTAGGCACGGCGTGTCCTGTCATATTTCGCGCATGCGCGCTAGACACCAATTCTTCTGTCATGTTTCGAGCGTGCGCACTAGTCACGGCGTCTTTTGTCATGTTTCGCGCGTGCGCGCTAGGCACGCCGTTTCCTGTCATGTTTCGCGCGTGCGCGCTGGGCACGCCGTTTGCTGTCAACAAACAAACACCTTTCAATTATCGTTTTGTCGTTTTATGATGTATCGTTTTCCGTTTAATTTGAATCATTGTTGAAATAAAATAAAAAAATGCATTTCTTCCGATTGTCATCATTATTATTTTTTTTTCGTGTCTTTTGGCTCAGTTCCTTGTTTATTTGAATGATTCTTTTATTCAGACGGAGGATATTACGATTCGCCGTGGGAAAAAAATTCTCGAAAAATCAAATTATACTTTGTTCTTACATATTTGAGCGTTGTCCCACGATAAATTTCCTGTCGCATTTCGACTGTAACTGTGTCTAGAATAAAATTAATTGTCTATGTTTTGTGCGTGCGCGCTAGGCACGCCGTCTTCTGTCAACAAACAAACACCTGTCAATTATCGTTTTGACGTTTCATAATATATCGTTTCCCGTTTATGTTGATTCATTGTTAAAATAAAATAAAAAATAATGCATTTCCTCCGATTGTCATTATTATTATTATCATTTTTTTCTTCGTGTCCTTTGGCTCAGATACTTGTTTATTTGAATGTTTCTTTTATTCAGACGGAGGATTCTACGATTCGGCGTTAGAAAAAAATTCTCGAGAAATAAAAGTATTCCTGGTTTTTATTTTGAGCGTTGTCCCACTAAAAAATTCCTGTCGCGTTTCGACTGTAACTGTGTCTAGAAAAAAGTAAATTGTCTATGTTTTGCACGTTTGCGCTAGGCACGCCGTCTCCTGTCATGTTCCGCGCGTGCGCCCTAGGCACGTCATCTCTCTGGCATGTTTCGCGCGTGCGCGCTAGGCACGCCGTATCCTGTCATGTTTCGCGCATCCTCGCTGACACGACGTATTTTGTCATGTTTCGCGCGTGCGCACTAGGCACGCCGTCTCTTATCATGTTTCGCGCTGACAAGCCGTTTTTTGACATGTTTAGCGCAAGCGCGCTAGGCATTCTGTCTCCTGTCATGTTTCGCGCGTGCGCGCTAGGCACGGCGTGTCCTGTCATATTTCGCGCGTCCGCGCTAGACACCAATTCTTCTGTCATGTTTCGTGCGTGCGCGCTAGTCTCGGCGTCTTTTGTCATGTTTCACGCGTGCGCGCTAGGCATGCCGTCTTCTGTCATGTTTCGCGCGTGCGCGCTGGGCACGCCGTTTGCTGTCAACAAACAAACACCTGTCAATTATCGTTTTGTCGTTTTATGATGTATCGTTTTCCGTTTAAGTTGAATCATTGTTGAAATAAAATAAAAAAAATGCATTTCTTCCGATTGTCATCATTATTATTATTTTTTCGTGTCTTTTGGCTCAGTTCCTTGTTTATTTGAATGATTATTTTATTCAGACGGAGGATATTACGATTCGCCGTGGGAAAAAAATTCTCGAAAAATCAAATTATTCTTTGTTCTTACATATTTGAGCGTTGTCCCACTAAAAATTTCCTGTCGCATTTCGACTGTAACTGTGTCTAGAATAAAAATAATTGTCTATGTTTTGTGCGTGCGCGCTAGGCACGCCGTCTTCTGTCAACAAACAAACACCTGTCAATTATCGTTTTGAAGTTTCATAATATTTCATTTCCCGTTTATGTTGATTCATTGTTAAAATAAAATAAAAAATAATGCATTTCCTCCGATTGTCATTATTATTATTATAATTTTTTTTCTTCGTGTCTTTTGGCTCAGTTACTTGTTTATTTGAATGTTTCTTTTATTCAGACGGAGGATGCTACGATTGGGCGTGAGAAAAAAATTCTCGAGAAATAAAATTATTCCTGGTTTTTATTTTGAGCGTTGTCCCACTTAAAAAATCCTGTCGCGTTTCGACTGTAACTGTGTCTAGAAAAAAATAAATTGTCTATGTTTTGCACGTTTGCGCTAGGCACGCCGTCTACTGTCATGTTCCGCGCGTGCGCCCTAGGCACGTCATCTCTCTGGCATGTTTCGCGCGTGCGCGCTAGGCACGCCGTATCCTGTCATGTTTCGCGCATGCGCGCTGACACGCCGTCTTTTGTCAAGTTTCGCGCGTGCGCACTGGCACGCCGTCTCTTATCATGTTTCGCGCGTGCGCGCTGACAAGCCGTTTTTTGTCATGTTTCGCGCATGCGCGCTAGGCATTCTGTCTCCTGTCATGTTTCGCGCGTGCGTGCTAGGCACGGCGTGTCCTGTCATATTTCACGCATGCGCGCTAGACACCAATTCTTCTGTCATGTTTCGTGCGTGCGCACTAGTCACGGCGTCTTTTGTCATGTTTCGCGCGTGCGCGCTAGGCACGCCGTTTCCTGTCATGTTTCGCGCGTGCGCGCTGGGCACGCCGTTTGCTGTCAACAAACAAACACCTGTCAATTATCGTTTTGTCGTTTTATGATGTATCGTTTTCCGTTTAAGTTGAATCATTGTTGAAATAAAATAAAAAAAATGCATTTCTTCCGATGGTCATCATTATTATTTTTTTTTCGTGTCTTTGGGCTCAGTTCCTTGTTTATTTGAATGATTCTTTTATTCAGACGGAGGATATTACGATTCGCCGTGGGAAAAAAATTCTCGAAAAATCAAATTATTCTTTGTTCTTACATATTTGAGCGTTGTCCCACTAAAAATTTCCTGTCGCATTTCGACTGTAACTGTGTCTAGAATAAAATTAATTGTCTATGTTTTGTGCGTGCGCGCTAGGCACGCCGTCTTCTGTCAACAAACAAACACCTGTCAATTATCGTTTTGACGTTTCATAATATATCATTTCCCGTTTATGTTGATTCATTGTTAAAATAAAATAAAAAATAATGCATTTCCTCCGATTGTCATTATTATTATTATCATTGTTTTTCTTCGTGTCTTTTGGCTCAGTTACTTGTTTATTTGAATGTTTCTTTTATTCAGATGGAGGATACTACGATTCGGCGTGAGAAAAAAATTCTCGAGAAATAAAAGTATTCCTGGTTTTTATATATTTGAGCGTTGTCCCACTAAATAATTCCTGTCGCGTTTCGACTGTAACTGTGTCTAGAAAAAAACAAATTGTCTATGTTTTGCACGTTTGCGCTAGGCACGCCGTCTACTGTCATGTTCCGCGCGTGCGCCCTAGGCACGTCATCTCTCTGGCATGTTTCGCGCGTGCGCGCTAGGCACGCCGTATCCTGTCATGTTTCGCGCATGCGCGCTGACACGCCGTATTTGTCATGTTTCGCGCGTGCGCACTAGGCACGCCGTCTCTTATCATGTTTCGCGCGTGCGCGCTGACAAGCCGTTTTTTGTCATGATTCGCGAATGCGCGCTAGGCATTCTGTCTCCTGTCATGTTTCGCGCGTGCGCGCTAGGCACGGCGTGTCCTGTCATATTTCGCGCATGCGCGCTAGACACCAATTCTTCTGTCATGTTTCGTGCGTGCGCACTAGTCACGGCGTCTTTTGTCATGTTTCGCGCGTGCGCGCTAGGCACGCCGTTTCCTGTCATGTTTCGCGCGTGCGCGCTGGGCACGCCGTTTGCTGTCAACAAACAAACACCTGTCAATTATCGTTTTGTCGTTTTATGATGTATCGTTTTCCGTTTAATTTGAATCATTGTTGAAATAAAATAAAAAAATGCATTTCTTCCGATTGTCATTATTATTATTTTTTTTTCGTGTCTTTTGGCTCAGTTCCTTGTTTATTTGAATGATTCTTTTATTCAGACGGAGGATATTACGATTCGCCGTGGGAAAAAAATTCTCGAAAAATCAAATTATTCTTTGTTCTTACATATTTGAGCGTTGTCCCACTAAAAATTTCCTGTCGCATTTCGACTGTAACTGTGTCTAGAATAAAAATAATTGTCTATGTTTTGTGCGTGCGCGCTAGGCACGCCGTCTTCTGTCAACAAACAAACACCTGTCAATTATCGTTTTGAAGTTTCATAATATTTCATTTCCCGTTTATGTTGATTCATTGTTAAAATAAAATAAAAAATAATGCATTTCCTCCGATTGTCATTATTATTATTATAATTTTTTTTCTTCGTGTCTTTTGGCTCAGTTACTTGTTTATTTGAATGTTTCTTTTATTCAGACGGAGGATGCTACGATTGGGCGTGAGAAAAAAATTCTCGAGAAATAAAAGTATTCCTGGTTTTTATATATTTGAGCGTTGTCCCACTAAATAATTCCTGTCGCGTTTCGACTGTAACTGTGTCTAGAAAAAAACAAATTGTCTATGTTTTGCACGTTTGCGCTAGGCACGCCGTCTACTGTCATGTTCCGCGCGTGCGCCCTAGGCACGTCATCTCTCTGGCATGTTTCGCGCGTGCGCGCTAGGCACGCCGTATCCTGTCATGTTTCGCGCATGCGCGCTGACACGCCGTATTTGTCATGTTTCGCGCGTGCGCACTAGGCACGCCGTCTCTTATCATGTTTCGCGCGTGCGCGCTGACAAGCCGTTTTTTGTCATGATTCGCGAATGCGCGCTAGGCATTCTGTCTCCTGTCATGTTTCGCGCGTGCGCGCTAGGCACGGCGTGTCCTGTCATATTTCGCGCATGCGCGCTAGACACCAATTCTTCTGTCATGTTTCGTGCGTGCGCACTAGTCACGGCGTCTTTTGTCATGTTTCGCGCGTGCGCGCTAGGCACGCCGTTTCCTGTCATGTTTCGCGCGTGCGCGCTGGGCACGCCGTTTGCTGTCAACAAACAAACACCTGTCAATTATCGTTTTGTCGTTTTATGATGTATCGTTTTCCGTTTAATTTGAATCATTGTTGAAATAAAATAAAAAAATGCATTTCTTCCGATTGTCATTATTATTATTTTTTTTTCGTGTCTTTTGGCTCAGTTCCTTGTTTATTTGAATGATTATTTTATTCAGACGGAGGATATTACGATTCGCCGTGGGAAAAAAATTCTCGAAAAATCAAATTATTCTTTGTTCTTACATATTTGAGCGTTGTCCCACTAAAAATTTCCTGTCGCATTTCGACTGTAACTGTGTCTAGAATAAAAATAATTGTCTATGTTTTGTGCGTGCGCGCTAGGCACGCCGTCTTCTGTCAACAAACAAACACCTGTCAATTATCGTTTTGAAGTTTCATAATATTTCATTTCCCGTTTATGTTGATTCATTGTTAAAATAAAATAAAAAATAATGCATTTCCTCCGATTGTCATTATTATTATTATAATTTTTTTTCTTCGTGTCTTTTGGCTCAGTTACTTGTTTATTTGAATGTTTCTTTTATTCAGACGGAGGATGCTACGATTGGGCGTGAGAAAAAAATTCTCGAGAAATAAAATTATTCCTGGTTTTTATTTTGAGCGTTGTCCCACTTAAAAAATCCTGTCGCGTTTCGACTGTAACTGTGTCTAGAAAAAAATAAATTGTCTATGTTTTGCACGTTTGCGCTAGGCACGCCGTCTCCTGTCATGTTCCGCGCGTGCGCCCTAGGCACGTCATCTCTCTGGCATGTTTCGCGCGTGCGCGCTAGGCACGCCGTATCCTGTCATGTTTCGCGCATGCGCGCTGACACGCCGTCTTTTGTAAAGTTTCGCGCGTGCGCACTGGCACGCCGTCTCTTATCATGTTTCGCGCGTGCGCGCTGACAAGCCGTTTTTTGTCATGTTTCGCGCATGCGCGCTAGGCATTCTGTCTCCTGTCATGTTTCGCGCGTGCGCGCTAGGCACGGCGTGTCCTGTCATATTTCACGCATGCGCGCTAGACACCAATTCTTCTGTCATGTTTCGTGCGTGCGCACTAGTCACGGCGTCTTTTGTCATGTTTCGCGCGTGCGCGCTAGGCACGCCGTTTCCTGTCATGTTTCGCGCGTGCGCGCTGGGCACGCCGTTTGCTGTCAACAAACAAACACCTGTCAATTATCGTTTTGTCGTTTTATGATGTATCGTTTTCCGTTTAAGTTGAATCATTGTTGAAATAAAATAAAAAAAATGCATTTCTTCCGATGGTCATCATTATTATTTTTTTTTCGTGTCTTTGGGCTCAGTTCCTTGTTTATTTGAATGATTCTTTTATTCAGACGGAGGATATTACGATTCGCCGTGGGAAAAAAATTCTCGAAAAATCAAATTATTCTTTGTTCTTACATATTTGAGCGTTGTCCCACTAAAAATTTCCTGTCGCATTTCGACTGTAACTGTGTCTAGAATAAAATTAATTGTCTATGTTTTGTGCGTGCGCGCTAGGCACGCCGTCTTCTGTCAACAAACAAACACCTGTCAATTATCGTTTTGAAGTTTCATAATATATCGTTTCCCGTTTATGTTGATTCATTGTTAAAATAAAATAAAAAATAATGCATTTCCTCCGATTGTCATTATTATTATTATCATTTTTTTTCTTCGTGTCCTTTGGCTCATTTACTTGTTTATTTGAATGTTTCTTTTATTCAGACGGAGGATACTACGATTCGGCGTGAGAAAAAAATTCTCGAGAAATAAAATTATTCCTGGTTTTTATATATTTGAGCGTTGTCCCACTAAAAAATTCCTGTCGCGTTTCGACTGTAACTGTGTCTAGAAAAAAATAAATTGTCTATGTTTTGCACGTTTGCGCTAGGCACGCCGTCTCCTGTCATGTTCCGCGCGTGCGCCCTAGGCACGTCATCTCTCTGGCATGTTTCGCGCGTGCGCGCTAGGCACGCCGTATCCTGTCATGTTTCGCGCATGCGCGCTGACACGCCGTATTTGTCATGTTTCGCGCGTGCGCACTAGGCACGCCATCTCTTATCATGTTTCGCGCTGACAAGCCGTTTTTTGTCATGTTTTTGTCGTTTTATGATGTATCGTTTTCCGTTTAAGTTGAATCATTGTTGAAATAAAATAAAAAAATGCATTTCTTCCGATTGTCATTATTATTTTTTTTTTCGTGTCTTTTGGCTCAGTTCCTTGTTTATTTGAATGATTCTTTTATTCAGACGGAGGATATTACGATTCGCCGTGGGAAAAAAATTCTCGAAAAATCAAATTATTCTTTGTTCTTACATATTTGAGCGTTGTCCAACTAAAAATTTCCTGTCACATTTCGACTGTAACTGTGTCTAGAATAAAATTAATTGTCGCGTTTCGACTGTAACTGTGTCTAGAAAAAAATAAATTGTCTATGTTTTGCACGTTTGCGCTGGCACGCCGTCTCCTGTCATGTTCCGCGCGTGCGCCCTAGGCACGTCATCTCTCTGGCATGTTTCGCGCGTGCGCGCTAGGCACGCCGTATCCTGTCATGTTTCGCGCATGCGCGCTGACACGCCGTATTTTGTCATGTTTCGCGCGTGCGCACTAGGCACGCCATCTCTTATCATGTTTCGCGCTGACAAGCCGTTTTTTGTCATGTTTTTGTAGTTTTATGATGTATCGTTTTCCGTTTAAGTTGAATCATTGTTGAAATAAAATTAAAAAAATGCATTTCTTCCGATTGTCATCATTATTATTTTTTTTTCGTGTGTTTTGGCTCAGTTCCTTGTTTATTTGAATGATTATTTTATTCAGACGGAGGATATTACGATTCGCCGTGGGAAAAAAATTCTCGAAAAATCAAATTATTCTTTGTTCTTACATATTTGAGCGTTGTCCCACTTAAAATTTCCTGTCGCATTTCGACTGTAACTGTGTCTAGAATAAAATTAATTGTCTATGTTTTGTGCGTGCGCGCTAGGCACGCCGTCTTCTGTCAACAAACAAACACCTGTCAATTATCGTTTTGACGTTTCATAATATATCGTTTCCCGTTTATGTTGATTCATTGTTAAAATAAAATAAAAAATAATGCATTTCCTCCGATTGTCATTATTATTATTATAATTTTTTTTCTTCGTGTCTTTTGGCTCAGTTACTTGTTTATTTGAATGTTTCTTTTATTCAGACGGAGGATACTACGATTGGGCGTGAGAAAAAAATTCTCGAGAAATTAAAGTATTCCTGGTTTTTATTTTGAGCGTTGTCCCGCTAAAAAAATCCTGTCGCGTTTCGACTGTAACTGTGTCTAGAAAAAAATAAATTGTCTATGTTTTGCACGTTTGCGCTAGGCACGCCGTCTCCTGTCATGTTCCGCGCGTGCGCCCTAGGCACGTCATCTCTCTGGCATGTTTCGCGCGTGCGCGCTAGGCACGCCGTATCCTGTCATGTTTCGCGCATGCGCGCTGACACGCCGTCTTTTGTCATGTTTCGCGCGTGCGAACTAGGCACGCTGTCTCCTGTCATGTTTCACGCGTGCGCGCTTGGTACGCAGGCTCCTGTCATGTTACGCGCGTGCGCGATAGGCACTGCGTGTCCTGTAATATTTCGCGCGTGCGCGCTAGACACCAATTCTTCTGTCATGTTTCGTGCGTGCGCGCTAGTCACGGTGTCTTTTGTCATGTTTCGCGCGTGCGCGCTAGGCACGCCGTTTCCTGTCATGTTTCGCGCGTGCGCGCTGGGCACGCCGTTTGCTGTCAACAAACAAACACCTGTCAATTATCGTTTTGTCGTTTTATGATGTATCGTTTTCCGTTTAAGTTGAATCATTGTTGAAATAAAATAAAAAAAATGCATTTCTTCCGATGGTCATCATTATTATTTTTTTTTCGTTTCTTTGGGCTCAGTTCCTTGTTTATTTGAATGAATCTTTTATTCAGACGGAGGATATTACGATTCGCCGTGGGAAAAAAATTCTCGAAAAATCAAATTATTCTTTGTTCTTACATATTTGAGCGTTGTCCCACTAAAAATTTCCTGTCGCATTTCGACTGTAACTGTGTCTAGAATAAAATTAATTGTCTATGTTTTGTGCGTGCGCGCTAGGCACGCCGTCTTCTGTCAACAAACAAACACCTGTCAATTATCGTTTTGACGTTTCATAATATATCATTTCCCGTTTATGTTGATTCATTGTTAAAATAAAATAAAAAATAATGCATTTCCTCCGATTGTCATTATTATTATTATCATTTTTTTTCTTCGTGTCCTTTGGCTCAGTTACTTGTTTATTTGAATGTTTCTTTTATTCAGATGGAGGATACTACGATTCGGCGTGAGAAAAAAATTCTCGAGAAATAAAAGTATTCCTGGTTTTTATATATTTGAGCGTTGTCCCACTAAATAATTCCTGTCGCGTTTCGACTGTAACTGTGTCTAGAAAAAAACAAATTGTCTATGTTTTGCACGTTTGCGCTAGGCACGCCGTCTACTGTCATGTTCCGCGCGTGCGCCCTAGGCACGTCATCTCTCTGGCATGTTTCGCGCGTGCGCGCTAGGCACGCCGTATCCTGTCATGTTTCGCGCATGCGCGCTGACACGCCGTATTTGTCATGTTTCGCGCGTGCGCACTAGGCACGCCGTCTCTTATCATGTTTCGCGCGTGCGCGCTGACAAGCCGTTTTTTGTCATGATTCGCGAATGCGCGCTAGGCATTCTGTCTCCTGTCATGTTTCGCGCGTGCGCGCTAGGCACGGCGTGTCCTGTCATATTTCGCGCATTTGCGCTAGACACCAATTCTTCTGTCATGTTTCGTGCGTGCGCACTAGTCACGGCGTCTTTTGTCATGTTTCGCGCGTGCGCGCTAGGCTCGCCGTTTCCTGTCATGTTTCGCGCGTGCGCGCTGGGCACGCCGTTTGCTGTCAACAAACAAACACCTTTCAATTATCGTTTAGTCGTTTTATGATGTATCGTTTTCCGTTTAATTTGAATCATTGTTGAAATAAAATAAAAAAATGCATTTCTTCCGATTGTCATCATTATTATTTTTTTTTCGTGTCTTTTGGCTCAGTTCCTTGTTTATTTGAATGATTCTTTTATTCAGACGGAGGATATTACGATTCGCCGTGGGAAAAAAATTCTCGAAAAATCAAATTATTCTTTGTTCTTACATATTTGAGCGTTGTCCCACTAAAAATTTCCTGTCGCATTTCGACTGTAACTGTGTCTAGAATAAAATTAATTGTCTATGTTTTGTGCGTGCGCGCTAGGCACGCCGTCTTCTGTCAACAAACAAACACCTGTCAATTATCGTTTTGACGTTTCATAATATATCATTTCCCGTTTATGTTGATTCATTGTTAAAATAAAATAAAAAATAACTCATTTCCTCCGATTGTCATTATTATTATTATCATTTTTTTTCTTCGTGTCCTTTGGCTCAGTTACTTGTTTATTTGAATGTTTCTTTTATTCAGATGGAGGATACTACGATTCGGCGTGAGAAAAAAATTCTCGAGAAATAAAAGTATTCCTGGTTTTTATATATTTGAGCGTTGTCCCACTAAATAATTCCTGTCGCGTTTCGACTGTAACTGTGTCTAGAAAAAAACAAATTGTCTATGTTTTGCACGTTTGCGCTAGGCACGCCGTCTACTGTCATGTTCCGCGCGTGCGCCCTAGGCACGTCATCTCTCTGGCATGTTTCGCGCGTGCGCGCTAGGCACGCCGTATCCTGTCATGTTTCGCGCATGCGCGCTGACACGCCGTTTTTGTCATGTTTCGTGCGTGCGCACTAGGCACGCCGTCTCTTATCATGTTTCGCGCGTGCGCGCTGACAAGCCGTTTTTTGTCATGATTCGCGAATGCGCGCTAGGCATTCTGTCTCCTGTCATGTTTCGCGCGTGCGCGCTAGGCACGGCGTGTCCTGTCATATTTCGCGCATGCGCGCTAGACACCAATTCTTCTGTCATGTTTCGAGCGTGCGCACTAGTCACGGCGTCTTTTGTCATGTTTCGCGCGTGCGCGCTAGGCACGCCGTTTCCTGTCATGTTTCGCGCGTGCGCGCTGGGCACGCCGTTTGCTGTCAACAAACAAACACCTTTCAATTATCGTTTTGTCGTTTTATGATGTATCGTTTTCCGTTTAATTTGAATCATTGTTGAAATAAAATAAAAAAATGCATTTCTTCCGATTGTCATCATTATTATTTTTTTTTCGTGTCTTTTGGCTCAGTTCCTTGTTTATTTGAATGATTCTTTTATTCAGACGGAGGATATTACGATTCGCCGTGGGAAAAAAATTCTCGAAAAATCAAATTATACTTTGTTCTTACATATTTGAGCGTTGTCCCACGATAAATTTCCTGTCGCATTTCGACTGTAACTGTGTCTAGAATAAAATTAATTGTCTATGTTTTGTGCGTGCGCGCTAGGCACGCCGTCTTCTGTCAACAAACAAACACCTGTCAATTATCGTTTTGACGTTTCATAATATATCGTTTCCCGTTTATGTTGATTCATTGTTAAAATAAAATAAAAAATAATGCATTTCCTCCGATTGTCATTATTATTATTATCATTTTTTTCTTCGTGTCCTTTGGCTCAGATACTTGTTTATTTGAATGTTTCTTTTATTCAGACGGAGGATTCTACGATTCGGCGTTAGAAAAAAATTCTCGAGAAATAAAAGTATTCCTGGTTTTTATTTTGAGCGTTGTCCCACTAAAAAATTCCTGTCGCGTTTCGACTGTAACTGTGTCTAGAAAAAAGTAAATTGTCTATGTTTTGCACGTTTGCGCTAGGCACGCCGTCTCCTGTCATGTTCCGCGCGTGCGCCCTAGGCACGTCATCTCTCTGGCATGTTTCGCGCGTGCGCGCTAGGCACGCCGTATCCTGTCATGTTTCGCGCATCCTCGCTGACACGACGTATTTTGTCATGTTTCGCGCGTGCGCACTAGGCACGCCGTCTCTTATCATGTTTCGCGCTGACAAGCCGTTTTTTGACATGTTTAGCGCAAGCGCGCTAGGCATTCTGTCTCCTGTCATGTTTCGCGCGTGCGCGCTAGGCACGGCGTGTCCTGTCATATTTCGCGCGTCCGCGCTAGACACCAATTCTTCTGTCATGTTTCGTGCGTGCGCGCTAGTCTCGGCGTCTTTTGTCATGTTTCACGCGTGCGCGCTAGGCATGCCGTCTTCTGTCATGTTTCGCGCGTGCGCGCTGGGCACGCCGTTTGCTGTCAACAAACAAACACCTGTCAATAATCGTTTTGTCGTTTTATGATGTATCGTTTTCCGTTAAAGTTGAATCATTGTTGAAATAAAATAAAAAAAATGCATTTCTTCCGATTGTCATCATTATTATTATTTTTTCGTGTCTTTTGGCTCAGTTCCTTGTTTATTTGAATGATTATTTTATTCAGACGGAGGATATTACGATTCGCCGTGGGAAAAAAATTCTCGAAAAATCAAATTATTCTTTGTTCTTACATATTTGAGCGTTGTCCCACTAAAAATTTCCTGTCGCATTTCGACTGTAACTGTGTCTAGAATAAAAATAATTGTCTATGTTTTGTGCGTGCGCGCTAGGCACGCCGTCTTCTGTCAACAAACAAACACCTGTCAATTATCGTTTTGAAGTTTCATAATATTTCATTTCCCGTTTATGTTGATTCATTGTTAAAATAAAATAAAAAATAATGCATTTCCTCCGATTGTCATTATTATTATTATAATTTTTTTTCTTCGTGTCTTTTGGCTCAGTTACTTGTTTATTTGAATGTTTCTTTTATTCAGACGGAGGATGCTACGATTGGGCGTGAGAAAAAAATTCTCGAGAAATAAAATTATTCCTGGTTTTTATTTTGAGCGTTGTCCCACTTAAAAAATCCTGTCGCGTTTCGACTGTAACTGTGTCTAGAAAAAAAATAAATTGTCTATGTTTTGCACGTTTGCGCTAGGCACGCCGTCTACTGTCATGTTCCGCGCGTGCGCCCTAGGCACGTCATCTCTCTGGCATGTTTCGCGCGTGCGCGCTAGGCACGCCGTATCCTGTCATGTTTCGCGCATGCGCGCTGACACGCCGTCTTTTGTCAAGTTTCGCGCGTGCGCACTGGCACGCCGTCTCTTATCATGTTTCGCGCGTGCGCGCTGACAAGCCGTTTTTTGTCATGTTTCGCGCATGCGCGCTAGGCATTCTGTCTCCTGTCATGTTTCGCGCGTGCGTGCTAGGCACGGCGTGTCCTGTCATATTTCACGCATGCGCGCTAGACACCAATTCTTCTGTCATGTTTCGTGCGTGCGCACTAGTCACGGCGTCTTTTGTCATGTTTCGCGCGTGCGCGCTAGGCACGCCGTTTCCTGTCATGTTTCGCGCGTGCGCGCTGGGCACGCCGTTTGCTGTCAACAAACAAACACCTGTCAATTATCGTTTTGTCGTTTTATGATGTATCGTTTTCCGTTTAAGTTGAATCATTGTTGAAATAAAATAAAAAAAATGCATTTCTTCCGATGGTCACGCCGTCTCCTGTCATGTTCCGCGCGTGCGCCCTAGGCACGTCATCTCTCTGGCATGTTTCGCGCGTGTGCGCTAGGCACGCCGTATCCTGTCATGTTTCGCGCATGCGCGCTGACACGCCGTATTTTGTCATGTTTCGCGCGTGCGCACTAGGCACGCCATCTCTTATCATGTTTCGCGCTGACAAGCCGTTTTTTGTCATGTTTTTGTCGTTTTATGATGTATCGTTTTCCGTTTAAGTTGAATCATTGTTGAAATAAAATAAAAAAATGCATTTCTTCCGATTGTCATTATTATTTTTTTTTTTCGTGTCTTTTGGCTCAGTTCCTTGTTTATTTGAATGATTCTTTTATTCAGACGGAGGATATTACGATTCGCCGTGGGAAAAAAATTCTCGAAAAATCAAATTATTCTTTGTTCTTACATATTTGAGCGTTGTCCAACTAAAAATTTCCTGTCGCATTTCGACTGTAACTGTGTCTAGAATAAAATTAATTGTCTATGTTTTGTGCGTGCGCGGTAGGCACGCCGTCTTCTGTCAACAAACAAACACCTGTCAATTATCGTTTTGACGTTTCATAATATATCGTTTCCCGTTTATGTTGATTCATTGTTAAAATAAAATAAAAAATAATGCATTTCCTCCGATTGTCATTATTATTATTATAATTTTTTTTCTTCGTGTCTTTTGGCTCAGTTACTTGTTTATTTGAATGTTTCTTTTATTCAGACGGAGGATACTACGATTGGGCGTGAGAAAAAAATTCTCGAGAAATAAAAGTATTCCTGGTTTTTATTTTGAGCGTTGTCCCACTAAAAAAATCCTGTCGCGTTTCGACTGTAACTGTGTCTAGAAAAAAATAAATTGTCTATGTTTTGCACGTTTGCGCTAGGCACGCCGTCTCCTGTCATGTTCCGCGCGTGCGCCCTAGGCACGTCATCTCTCTGGCATGTTTCGCGCGTGCGCGCTAGGCACGCCGTATCCTGTCATGTTTCGCGCATGCGCGCTGACACGCCGTCTTTTGTCATGTTTCGCGCGTGCGAACTAGGCACGCTGTCTCCTGTCATGTTTCACGCGTGCGCGCTTGGTACGCAGGCTCCTGTCATGTTTCGCGCGTGCGCGATAGGCACTGCGTGTCCTGTTATATTTCGCGCGTGCGCGCTAGACACCAATTCTTCTGTCATGTTTCGTGCGTGCGCGCTAGTCACGGTGTCTTTTGTCATGTTTCGCGCGTGCGCGCTAGGCACGCCGTTTCCTGTCATGTTTCGCGCGTGCGCGCTGGGCACGCCATTTGCTGTCAACAAACAAACACCTGTCAATTATCGTTTTGTCGTTTAACGATGTATCGTTTTCCGTTTAATTTGAATCATTGTTGAAATAAAATAAAAAAAATGCATTTCTTCCGATTGTCATCATTATTATTTTTTTTTCGTGTTTTTTGGCTCAGTTCCTTGTTTATTTGAATGAATCTTGTATTCAGACGGAGGATATTACGATTCGCCGTGGGAAAAAAATTCTCGAAAAATCAAATTATTCTTTGTTCTTACATATTTGAGCGTTGTCCCACTAAAAATTTCCTGTCGCATTTCGACTGATACTGTGTCTAGAATAAAATTAATTGTCTATGCTTTGTGCGTGCGCGCTAGGCACGCCGTCTTCTGTCAACAAACAAACACCTGTTAATTATCGTTTGGAAGTTTCATAATATATCGTTTCCCGTTTATGTTGATTCATTGTTAAAATAAAATAAAAAATAATGCATTTCCTCCGATTGTCATTATTATTATTATCATTTTTTTTCTTCGTGTCCTTTGGCTCAGTTACTTGTTTATTTGAATGTTTCTTTTATTCAGACGGAGGATACTACGATTCGGCGTGAGAAAAAAATTCTCGAGAAATAAAAGTATTCCTGGTTTTTATATATTTGAGCGTTGTCCCACTAAAAAATTCCTGTCGCGTTTCGACTGTAACTGTGTCTAGAAAAAAATAAATTGTCTATGTTTTGCACGTTTGCGCTAGGCACGCCGTCTCCTGTCATGTTCCGCGCGTGCGCCCTAGGCACGTCATCTCTCAGGCATGTTTCGCGCGTGCGCGCTAGGCACGCCGTATCCTGTCATGTTTCGCGCATGCGCGCTGACACGCCGTCTTTTGTCATGTTTCGCGCGTGCGCACTAGGCACGCCGTCTCTTATCATGTTTCGCGCGTGCGCGCTGACAAGCCGTTTTTTGTCATGTTTCGCGCATGCGCGCTAGGCATTCTATCTCCTGTCATGTTTCGCGCGTACGCGCTAGGCACGGCGTGTCCTGTCATATTTTGCGCATACGCGCTAGACACCAATTCTTCTGTCATGTTTCGTGCGTGCGCACTAGTCACGGCGTCTTTTGTCATGTTTCGCGCGTGCGCGCTAGGCACGCCGTTTCCTGTCATGTTTCGCGCGTGCGCGCTGGGCACGCCGTTTGCTGTCAACAAACAAAGACCTGTCATTATCGTTTTGTCGTTTTATGATGTATCGTTTTCCGTTTAAGTTGAATCATTGTTGAAATAAAATAAAAAAAATGCATTTCTTCCGATTGTCATCATTATTATTTTTTTTTTCGTGTCTTTTGGCTCAGTTCCTTGTTTATTTGAATGATTCTTTTATTCAGACGGAGGATATTACGATTCGCCGTGGGAAAAAAAATCTCGAAAAATCAAATTATTCTTTGTTCTTACATATTTGAGCGTTGTCCCACGATAAATTTCCTGTCGCATTTCGACTGTAACTGTGTCTAGAATAAAATTAATTTGAGCGTTGTCCCACTAAAAAATTCCTGTCGCGTTTCGACTGTAACTGTGTCTAGAAAAAAATAAATTGTCTATGTTTTGCACGTTTGCGCTAGACACGCCGTCTCCTGTCATGTTCCGCGCGTGCGCCCTAGGCGCGTCATCTCTCTGGCATGTTTCGCGCGTGCGTACTAGGCACGCCGTATCCTGTCATGTTTCGCGCATGCGCGCTGACACGTCGTCTTTTGTCATGTTTCGCGCGTGCGCACTAGGCACGCCGTCTCTTATCATGTTTCGCGCGTGCGCGCTGACAAGCCGTTTATTGTCATGTTTCGTGCATGCGCGCTAGGCATTCTGTCTCCTGTCATGTTTCGCGCGTGCGCGCTAGGCACGGCGTGTCCTGTCATATTTCGCGCATGCGCGCTAGACACCAATTCTTCTGTCATGTTTGGTGCGTGCGCACTAGTCACGGCGTCCTTTGTCATGTTTCGTGCGTGCGCGCTAGGCACGCCGTTTCCTGTCATGTTTCGCGCGTGCGCGCTGGGCATGCCGTTTGCTGTCAACAAACAAACACCTGTCAATTATCGTTTTGTCTTTTTATGATGTATCGTTTTCCGTTTAAGTTGAATCATTGTTGAAATAAAATAAAAAAAATGCATTTCTTCCGATTGTCATTATTATTTTTTTTTTTTCGTGTCTTTTGGCTCAGTTCCTTGTTTATTTGAATGATTCTTTTATTCAGACGGAGGATATTACGATTTGCCGTGGGAAAAAAATTCTCGAAAAATCAAATTATTCTTTGTTCTTACATATTTGAGCGTTGTCCCACTAAAAATTTCCTGTCGCATTTCGACTGTAACTGTGTCTAGAATAAAATTAATTGTCTATGTTTTGTGCGTGCGCGCTAGGCACGCCGTCTTCTGTCAACAAACAAACACCTGTCAATTATCGTTTTGACGTTTCATAATATATCGTTTCCCGTTTATGTTGATTCATTGTTAAAATAAAATAAAAAATAACGCATTTCCTCCGATTGTCATTATTATTATTATCATTTTTTTTCTTCGTGTCCTTCGGCTCAGTTACTTGTTTATTTGAATGTTTCATTTATTCAGACGGAGGATACTACGATTCGGCGTGAGAAAAAAATTCTCGAGACATAAAATTATTCCTGGTTTTTATATATTTGAGCGTTGTCCCACTAAAAAATTCCTGTCGCGTTTCGACTGTAACTGTGTCTAGAAAAAAATAAATTGTCTATGTTTTGCACGTTTGCGCTAGACACGCCGTCTCCTGTCATGTTCCGCGCGTGCGCCCTAGGCACGTCATCTCTCTGGCATGTTTCGCGCGTGCGCGCTAGGCACGCTGTATCCTGTCATGTTTCGCGCATGCGCGCTGACAAGTCGTCTTTTGTCATGTTTCGCGCGTGCGCACTAGGCACGCCGTCTCTTATCATGTTTCGCGCTGAAAAGCCGTTTTTTGTCATGTTTCACGCATGCGCGCTAGGCATTCTGTCTCCTGTCATTTTTCGCGCGTGCGCGCTAGGCACGGCGTGTCCTGTCATATTTCGCGCGTGCGCGCTTGACACCAATTCTTCTGTCATGTTTCGTGCGTGCGCGCTAGTCACGGCGTCTTTTGTCATGTTTCGCGCGTGCGCGCTAGGCATGCCGTCTCCTGTCATATTTCGCGCGTGCGCGCTGGGCGCGCCGTTTGCTGTCAACAAACAAACACCTGTCAATTATCGTTTTGTCGTTTTATGATGTATCGTTTTCCGTTTAAGTTGAATCATTGTTGAAATAAAATAAAAAAAATGCATTTCTTCCGATTGTCATTATTATTATTTTTTTTTCGTGTCTTTTGGCTCAGTTCCTTGTTTATTTGAATGATTCTTTTATTCAGACGGAGGATATTACGATTCGCCGTGGGAAAAAAATTCTCGAAAAATCAAATTATACTTTGTTCTTACATATTTGAGCGTTGTCCCACTAAAAATTTCCTGTCGCATTTCGACTGTAACTGTGTCTAGAATAAAATTAATTGTCTATGTTTTGTGCGTGCGCGCTAGGCACGCCGTCTTCTGTCAACAAACAAACACCTGTCAATTATCGTTTTGACGTTTCATAATATATCGTTTCCCGTTTATGTTGATTCATTGCTAAAATAAAATAAAAAATAACGCATTTCCTCCGATTGTCATTATTATTAGTATCATTTTTTTTCTTCGTGTCTTTTGGCTCAGATACTTGTTCATTTGAATGTTTCATTTATTCAGACGGAGGATACTACGATTCGGCGTGAGAAAAAAATTCTCATTAAATAAAATTATTCCTGGTTTTTATATATTTGAGCGTTGTCCCACTAAAAAATTCCTGTCGCGTTTCGACTGTAACTGTGTCTAGAAAAAAATAAATTGTCTATGTTTTGCACATTTGCGCTAGGCACGCCGTCTCCTGTCATGTTCCGCGCGTGCGCCCTAGGCACGTCATCTCTCTGGCATGGTTCGCGCGTGCGCGCTAGGCACGCCGTATCCTGTCATGTTTCGCGCATGCGCGCTGATACGTTGTCTTTTGTCATGTTTCGCGCGTGTGCACTAGGCACGCCGTCTCTTATCATGTTTCGCGCGTGCGCGCTGACAAGCCGTTTTTTGTCATGTTTCGCGCATGCGCGCTAGGCATTCTGTCTCCTGTCATGTTTCGCGCGTGCGCGCTAGGCACGGCGTGTCCTGTCATATTTCGCGCATGCGCGCTAGACACCAAATCTTCTGTCATGTTTCGTGCGTGCGCACTAGTCACGGCGTCTTTTGTCAACAAACAAACACCTGTTAATTATCGTTTGGAAGTTTCATAATATATCGTTTCCCGTTTATGTTGATTCATTGTTAAAATAAAATAAAAAATAATGCATTTCCTCCGATTGTCATTATTATTATTATCATTTTTTTTCTTCGTGTCCTTTGGCTCAGTTACTTGTTTATTTGAATGTTTCTTTTATTCAGACGGAGGATACTACGATTCGGCGTGAGAAAAAAATTCTCGAGAAATAAAAGTATTCCTGGTTTTTATATATTTGAGCGTTGTCCCACTAAAAAATTCCTGTCGCGTTTCGACTGTAACTGTGTCTAGAAAAAAATAAATTGTCTATGTTTTGCACGTTTGCGCTAGACACGCCGTCTCCTGTCATGTTCCGCGCGTGCGCCCTAGGCACGTCATCTCTCTGGCATGTTTCGCGCGTGCGCGCTAGGCACGCCGTATCCTGTCATGTTTCGCGCATGCGCGCTGACACGCCGTCTTTTGTCATGTTTCGCGCGTGCGCACTAGGCACGCCGTCTCTTATCATGTTTCGCGCGTGCGCGCTGACAAGCCGTTTTTTGTCATGTTTCGCGCATGCGCGCTAGGCATTCTATCTCCTGTCATGTTTCGCGCGTACGCGCTAGGCACGGCGTGTCCTGTCATATTTTGCGCATACGCGCTAGACACCAATTCTTCTGTCATGTTTCGTGCGTGCGCACTAGTCACGGCGTCTTTTGTCATGTTTCGCGCGTGCGCGCTAGGCACGCCGTTTCCTGTCATGTTTCGCGCGTGCGCGCTGGGCACGCCGTTTGCTGTCAACAAACAAAGACCTGTCATTATCGTTTTGTCGTTTTATGATGTATCGTTTTCCGTTTAAGTTGAATCATTGTTGAAATAAAATAAAAAAAATGCATTTCTTCCGATTGTCATCATTATTATTTTTTTTTTCGTGTCTTTTGGCTCAGTTCCTTGTTTATTTGAATGATTCTTTTATTCAGACGGAGGATATTACGATTCGCCGTGGGAAAAAAAATCTCGAAAAATCAAATTATTCTTTGTTCTTACATATTTGAGCGTTGTCCCACGATAAATTTCCTGTCGCATTTCGACTGTAACTGTGTCTAGAATAAAATTAATTTGAGCGTTGTCCCACTAAAAAATTCCTGTCGCGTTTCGACTGTAACTGTGTCTAGAAAAAAATAAATTGTCTATGTTTTGCACGTTTGCGCTAGACACGCCGTCTCCTGTCATGTTCCGCGCGTGCGCCCTAGGCGCGTCATCTCTCTGGCATGTTTCGCGCGTGCGTACTAGGCACGCCGTATCCTGTCATGTTTCGCGCATGCGCGCTGACACGTCGTCTTTTGTCATGTTTAGCGCGTGCGCACTAGGCACGCCGTCTCTTATCATGTTTCGCGCGTGCGCGCTGACAAGCCGTTTATTGTCATGTTTCGTGCATGCGCGCTAGGCATTCTGTCTCCTGTCATGTTTCGCGCGTGCGCGCTAGGCACGGCGTGTCCTGTCATATTTCGCGCATGCGCGCTAGACACCAATTCTTCTGTCATGTTTGGTGCGTGCGCACTAGTCACGGCGTCCTTTGTCATGTTTCGTGCGTGCGCGCTAGGCACGCCGTTTCCTGTCATGTTTCGCGCGTGCGCGCTGGGCATGTCGTTTGCTGTCAACAAACAAACACCTGTCAATTATCGTTTTGTCTTTTTATGATGTATCGTTTTCCGTTTAAGTTGAATCATTGTTGAAATAAAATAAAAAAAATGCATTTCTTCCGATTGTCATTATTATTATTTTTTTTTCGTGTCTTTTGGCTCAGTTCCTTGTTTATTTGAATGATTCTTTTATTCAGACGGAGGATATTACGATTTGCCGTGGGAAAAAAATTCTCGAAAAATCAAATTATTCTTTGTTCTTACATATTTGAGCGTTGTCCCACTAAAAATTTCCTGTCGCATTTCGACTGTAACTGTGTCTAGAATAAAATTAATTGTCTATGTTTTGTGCGTGCGCGCTAGGCACGCCGTCTTCTGTCAACAAACAAACACCTGTCAATTATCGTTTTGACGTTTCATAATATATCGTTTCCCGTTTATGTTGATTCATTGTTAAAATAAAATAAAAAATAACGCATTTCCTCCGATTGTCATTATAATTATTATCATTTTTTTTCTTCGTGTCCTTCGGCTCAGTTACTTGTTTATTTGAATGTTTCATTTATTCAGACGGAGGATACTACGATTCGGCGTGAGAAAAAAATTCTCGAGACATAAAATTATTCCTGGTTTTTATATATTTGAGCGTTGTCCCACTAAAAAATTCCTGTCGCGTTTCGACTGTAACTGTGTCTAGAAAAAAATAAATTGTCTATGTTTTGCACGTTTGCGCTAGACACGCCGTCTCCTGTCATGTTCCGCGCGTGCGCCCTAGGCACGTCATCTCTCTGGCATGTTTCGCGCGTGCGCGCTAGGCACGCTGTATCCTGTCATGTTTCGCGCATGCGCGCTGACAAGTCGTCTTTTGTCATGTTTCGCGCGTGCGCACTAGGCACGCCGTCTCTTATCATGTTTCGCGCTGAAAAGCCGTTTTTTGTCATGTTTCACGCATGCGCGCTAGGCATTCTGTCTCCTGTCATTTTTCGCGCGTGCGCGCTAGGCACGGCGTGTCCTGTCATATTTCGCGCGTGCGCGCTTGACACCAATTCTTCTGTCATGTTTCGTGCGTGCGCGCTAGTCACGGCGTCTTTTGTCATGTTTCGCGCGTGCGCGCTAGGCATGCCGTCTCCTGTCATATTTCGCGCGTGCGCGCTGGGCGCGCCGTTTGCTGTCAACAAACAAACACCTGTCAATTATCGTTTTGTCGTTTTATGATGTATCGTTTTCCGTTTAAGTTGAATCATTGTTGAAATAAAATAAAAAAAATGCATTTCTTCCGATTGTCATCATTATTATTTTTTTTTCGTGTCTTTTGGCTCAGTTCCTTGTTTATTTGAATGATTCTTTTATTCAGACGGAGGATATTACGATTCGCCGTGGGAAAAAAATTCTCGAAAAATCAAATTATACTTTGTTCTTACATATTTGAGCGTTGTCCCACTAAAAATTTCCTGTCGCATTTCGACTGTAACTGTGTCTAGAATAAAATTAATTGTCTATGTTTTGTGCGTGCGCGCTAGGCACGCCGTCTTCTGTCAACAAACAAACACCTGTCAATTATCGTTTTGACGTTTCATAATATATCGTTTCCCGTTTATGTTGATTCATTGCTAAAATAAAATAAAAAATAACGCATTTCCTCCGATTGTCATTATTATTATTATCATTTTTTTTCTTCGTGTCTTTTGGCTCAGATACTTGTTCATTTGAATGTTTCATTTATTCAGACGGAGGATACTACGATTCGGCGTGAGAAAAAAATTCTCATTAAATAAAATTATTCCTGGTTTTTATATATTTGAGCGTTGTCCCACTAAAAAATTCCTGTCGCGTTTCGACTGTAACTGTGTCTAGAAAAAAATAAATTGTCTATGTTTTGCACATTTGCGCTAGGCACGCCGTCTCCTGTCATGTTCCGCGCGTGCGCCCTAGGCACGTCATCTCTCTGGCATGGTTCGCGCGTGCGCGCTAGGCACGCCGTATCCTGTCATGTTTCGCGCATGCGCGCTGATACGTTGTCTTTTGTCATGTTTCGCGCGTGTGCACTAGGCACGCCGTCTCTTATCATGTTTCGCGCGTGCGCGCTGACAAGCCGTTTTTTGTCATGTTTCGCGCATGCGCGCTAGGCATTCTGTCTCCTGTCATGTTTCGCGCGTGCGCGCTAGGCACGGCGTGTCCTGTCATATTTCGCGCATGCGCGCTAGACACCAAATCTTCTGTCATGTTTCGTGCGTGCGCACTAGTCACGGCGTCTTTTGTCATAATTCGCGCGTGCGCGCTAGGCACACCGTTTCCTGTCATGTTTCGCGCGTGCGCGCTGGGCACGCCGTTTGCTGTCAACAAACAAACACCTGTCAATTATCGTTTTGTCTTCATGATGTATCTTTTTCCGTTTAAGTTGAATCATTGTTGAAATAAAATAAAAAAAATGCATTTCTTCCGATTGTCATCATTATTATTTTTTTTTCGTGTCTTTTGGCTCAGTTCCTAGTTTATTTGAATGATTCTTTTATTCAGACGGAGGATATTACGATTCGCCGTGGGAATAAAATTATCGAAAAATCAAATTATACTTTGTTCTTACATATTTGAGCGTTGTCCCACGATAAATTTCCTGTCGCATTTCGACTGCAACTGTGTCTAGAATAAAATTAATTGTCTATGTTTTGTGCGTGCGCGCTAGGCACGCCGTCTTCTGTCAACAAACAAACACCTGTCAATTATCGTTTTGACGTTTCATAATATATCGTTTCCCGTTTATGTTGATTCATTGTTAAAATAAAATAAAAAATAATGCATTTCCTCCGATTGTCATTATTATTATTATCATTTTTTTTCTTCGTGTCCTTTGGCTCAGTTACTTGTTTATTTGAATGTTTCATTTATTCAGACGGAGGATACTACGATTCGGAGTGAGAAAAAAATTCTCATTAAATAAAATTATTCCTTGTTTTTGTATATTTGAGCGTTGTCCCACTAAAAAAATCCTGTCGCGTTTCAACTGTAACTGTGTCTAGGAAAAATAAATTATCTATGTTTTGCACGTTTGCGCTAGGCACGCCGTCTCCTGTCATGTTCCGCGCGTGCGCTCTAGGCACGTCATCTCTCTGGCATGTTTCGCGCGTGTGCGCTAGGCACGCCGTATCCTGTCATGTTTCGCGCATGCGCGCTGACACGCCGTCTTTTGTCATGTTTCGCCCGTGCGCACTAGGCAAGCCGTCTCTTATCATGTTTCGCGCGTGCACGCTGACAAGCCGTTTTTTGTCATGTTTCGCGCGTGCGCGCTAGGCACGCTGTCTCCTGTCATGTTTCACGCGTGCGCGCTTGGTACGCAGGCTCCTGTCATGTTTCGCGCGTGCGCGATAGGCACTGCGTGTCCTGTCATATTTCGCGCGTGCGCGCCCGACACCAATTCTTCTGTCATGTTTCGGGCGTGCGCGGTAGTCACGGCGTCTTTTGTCATGTTTCGCGCGTGCGCGCTAGGCATTCTGTCTCCTGTAATGTTTCGCGCGTGCGCGCTAGGCACGGCGTGTCCTGTCATATTTCACGCATGCGCGCTAGACACGAATTCTTCTGTCATGTTTCGTGCGTGCGCGCTAGTCACGGCGTCTTTTGTCATGTTTCGCGCGTGCGCGCTAGGCACGCCGTTTCCTGTCATGTTTCGCGCGTGCGCGCTGGGTACGCCGTTTGCTGTCAATAAACAAACACCTGTAAATTATCGTTTTGTCTTTTCATGATGTATCGTTTTCCGTTTAAGTTGAATCATTGTTGAAATAAAATAAAAAAAATGCATTTCTTCCGATTGTCATCATTATTATTTTTTTTTCGTGTCTTTTGGCTCAGTTCCTTGTTTATTTGAATGATTCTTTTATTCAGACGGAGGATATTACGATTCGCCGTGGGAAAAAAATTCTCGAAAAATCAAATTATACTTTGTTCTTACATATTTGAGCGTTGTCCCACGATAAATTTCCTGTCGCATTTCGACTGTAACTGTGTCTAGAATAAAATTAATTGTCTATGTTTTGTGCGTGCGCGCTAGGCACGCCGTCTTCTGTCAATAAACAAACACCTGTCAATTGTCATATTTCGCGCATGCGCGCTAGACACCAATTCTTCTGTCATGTTTCGTTTGTGCGCACTAGTCACGGCGTCTTTTGTCAAGTTTAGCGCGTGCGCGCTAGGCACGCCGTTTCCTGTCATGTTTCGCGCGTGCGCGCTGGGTACGCCGTTTGGTGTCAAAAAACAAACACCTGTCAATTATCGTTTTGTCTTTTCATGATGTATCGTTTTCCGTTTAAGTTGAATCATTGTTGAAATAAAATAAAATAAAATGCATTTCTTCCGATTTTTCATTATTATTATTTTTTTTTATCGTGTCTTTTGGCTCAGTTACTTGTTTATTTAAATGTTTCTTTTATTCAGACGGAGGATACTACGATTCGGCGTGAGAAAAAAATTCTCGAGAAATAAAATTATTCCTGGTTTTTATTTTGAGCGTTGTCCCACTAAAAAATTCCTGTCGCGTTTCGACTGTAACTGTGTCTAGAAAAAAATAAATTGTCTTTGTTTTGCACGTTTGCGCTAGGCAAGCCGTCTCCTGTCATGTTCCGCGCGTGCGCCCTAGGCACGTCATCTCTCTTGCATGTTTCACGCGTGCGTGCTAGGCACGCCGTATCCTGTCATGTTTCGCGCATGCGCGCTGACACGTCGGCTTTTGTCATGTTTCGCGCGTGCGCACTAGGCACGCCGTCTCTTATCATGTTTCGCGCATGCGCGCTAGGCATTCTGTCTCCTGTCATGTTTCGCGCGTGCGCGCTAGGCACGGCGTGTCCTGTCATTTTTCGCGCATGCGCGCTAGACAAGAATTCTTCTGTCGTGTGTCGTGCGTGCGCACTAGTCACGGCGTCTTTTGTCATATTTCGCGCGTGCGCGCTAGGCACGCCGTTTCCTGTCATGTTTCGCGCGTGCGCGCTGGGCACGCCGTTTGCTGTCAACAAACAAATACCTGTCAATTATCGTTTTGTCTTTTCATGATGTATCGTTTTACGTTTAATCATCGTTTTACGTTTAGTTGAATCATTGTTGAAATAAAATTAAAAAAATGGATTTCTTCCGATTGTCATCATTATTATTTTTTTTTCGTGTCTTTTGGCTCAGTTCCTTGTTTATTTGAATGATTCTTTTATTCAGACGGAGGATATTACGATTCGCCGTGGGAAAAAAATTCTCGAAAAATCAAATTATACTTTGTTCTTACATATTTGAGCGTTGTCCCACGATAAATTTCCTGTCGCATTTCGACTGTAACTGTGTCTAGAATAAAATTAATTGTCTATGTTTTGTGCGTGCGCGCTAGGCACGCCGTCTTCTGTCAATAAACAAACACCTGTCAATTATCGTTTTGACGTTTCATAATATATCGTTTCCCGTTTATGTTGATTCATTGTTAAAATAAAATAAAAAATAATGCATTTCCTCCGATTGTCATTATTATTATTATAATTTTTTTTCTTCGTGTCTTTTGGCTCAGTTCCTTGTTTATTTGAATGATTCTTTTATTCAGACGGAGGATATTACGATTCGCCGTGGGAAAAAAATTCTCGAAAAATCAAATTATTCTTTGTTCTTACATATTTGAGCGTTGTCCCACTAAAAATTTCCTGTCGCATTTCGACTGTAATTGTGTCTAGAATAAAATTAATTGTCTATGTTTTGTGCGTGCGCGCTAGGCACGCCGTCTTCTGTCAACAAACAAACACCTGTCAATTATCGTTTTGACGTTTCATAATATATCGTTTCCCGTTTATGTTGATTCATTGTTAAAATAAAATAAAAAATAACGCATTTCCTCCGATTGTCATTATTATTATTATAATTTTTTTCTTCGTGTCTTTTGGCTCAGTTACTTGTTCATTTGAATGTTTCATTTATTCAGACGGAGGATACTACGATTCGGCGTGAGAAAAAAATTCTCGAGAAATAAAATTATTCCTGGTTTTCATATATTTGAGCGTTGTCCCACTAAAAAATTCCTGTCGCGTTTCGACTGTAACTGTGTCTAGAAAAAAATAAATTGTCTATGTTTTGCGCGTTTGCGCTAGGCACGCAGTCTCCTGTCATGTTTCGCGCGTGCGCCCTAGTCACGCCATCTCCTGGCATGTTTCGCGCGTGCGCTCTAGGCACGCCGTATCCTGTCATGTTTCGCGCATGCGCGCTGACACGCCGTCTTTTGTCATGTTTCGCGCGTGCGCACTAGGCACGCCGTCTCTTATCATGTTTTGCGCGTGCGCGCTAAAAAGCCGTTTTTTGTCATGTTACGCGCAAGCGCGCTAGGCATTCTGTCTCGTGTCATGTTTCGCGCGTGCGCGCTTGGCACGGCGTGTCCTTCATATTTCGCGCATGCGCGCTAGACACCAATTCTTCTGTCATGTTTCATGCGTGCGCACTAGTCACGGCGTCTTTTGTCATGTTTAGCGCGTGCGCGCTAGGCACGCCGTTTCCTGTCATGTTTCGCGCGTGCGCGCTGGGCACGCCGTTTGCTGTCAACAAACAAACACCTGTTTATTATCGTTTTGTCGTTTTATGATGTATCGTTTCCCGTTTAAGTTGAATCATTGTTGAAATAAAATAAAACAAATGCATTTCTTCCGATTGTCATCATTGTTATTTTTTTTTTCGTGTCTTTTGGCTCAGTTCCTTGTTTATTTGAATGATTCTTTTATTCAGACGGAGGATATTACGATTCGCCGTGGGAAAAAAATTCTCAAAAATCAAATTATTCTTGGTTCTTACATATTTGAGCGTTGTCCCACGATAAATTTCCTGTCGCATTTCGACTGTAACTGTGTCTAGAATAAAATTAATTGTCTATGTTTTGTGCGTGCGCGCTAGGCACGCCGTCTTCTGTCAACAAACAAACACCTGTCAATTATCGTTTTTACGTTTCATAATATATCGTCACGGCGTCTTTTGTCATGTTTCGCGCGTGCGCGCTAGGCACGCCGTTTCCTGTAATGTTTCGCGCGTGCGCGCTGGACACGCCGTTTGATGTCAACAAACAAACACCTGTCAATTATCGTTTTGTCTTTTCATGATGTATCGTTTTCCGTTTAAGTTGAATCATTGTTGAAATAAAATAAAAAAAATGCATTTCTTCCGATTGTCATCATTATTATTTTTTTTTCGTGTCTTTTGGCTCAGTTCCTTGTTTATTTGACTGATTCTTTTATTCAGACGGAGGATATTACGATTCGCCGTGGGAAAAAAATTCTCGAAAAATCAAATTATTCTTTGTTCTTACATATTTGAGCGTTGTCCCACTAAAAATTTCCTGTCGCATTTCGACTGTAATTGTGTCTAGAATAAAATTAATTGTCTATGTTTTGTGCGTGCGCGCTAGGCACGCCGTCTTCTGTCAACAAACAAACACCTGTCAATTATCGTTTTGACGTTTCATAATATATCGTTTCCCGTTTATATTGATTCATTGTTAAAATAAAATAAAAAATAATGCATTTCCTTCTATTGTCATTATTATTATTATCATTTTTTTCTTCGTGTCCTTTGGCTCAGTTACTTGTTTATTTGAATGTTTCTTTTATTCAGACGGAGGATACTTCGATTCGGCGTGAGAAAAAAATTCTCGAGAAATAAAATTATTCCTAGTTTTTATATATTTGAGCGTTGTCCCACTAAAAAATTCCTGTCGCGTTTCGACTGTAACTGTGTCTAGAAAAAAATAAATTGTCTATGTTTTGCACGTTTGCGCTAGGCACGCCGTCTCCTGTCATGTTCCGCGCGTGCGCCCTAGGCACGTCATCTATCTGGCATGTTTCGCGCGTGCGCGCTAGGCACGCCGTATCCTGTCATTTTTCGCGCATGCGCGCTGACACGCCGTCTTTTGTCATGTTTCGCGCGTGCGCACTAGGCACCCGTCTCTTATCATGTTTCGCGCGTGCGCGATGACTAGCCGTTTTTTGTCATGTTTCGCGCATGCGCGCTAGGCATTCTGTCTCCTGTCATGTTTCGCGCGTGCGCGCTAGGCACGGCGTGTCCTGTCTTATTTCGCGCGTGCGCGCTAGACACCAATTCTCTTATCATGTTTCGTGCGTGCGCGCTAGTCACGGCGTCTTTTGTCATGTTTCGCGCGTGCGCGCTAGGCATGCCGTCTCCTGTCATGTTTCGCGCGTGCGTGCTGGGCACGCCGTTTGCTGTCAACAAACCAACACCTGTCAATTATCGTTTTGTCTTTTCATGATGTATCGTTTTCCGTTTAAGTTGAATCATTGTTGAAATAAAATAAAATAAAATGCATTTCTTCCGATTTTTCATTATAATTTTTTTTTTTTTATCGTGTCTTTTGGCTCAGTTCCTTGTTTATTTAAATGATTCTTTTATTCAGACGGAGGATATTACGATTCGCCGTGGGAAAAAAATTCTCGAAAAATCAAATTATTCTTTGTTCTTACATATTTGAGCGTTGTCCCACTAAAAATTTCCTGTCGCATTTCGACTGTTACTGTGTCTAGAATAAAATTAATTGTCTATGTTTTGTGCGTGCGCGCTAGGCACGCCGTCTTCTGTCAACAAACAAATACCTGTCAATTATCGTTTTGACGTTTCATAATATATCGTTTCCCGTTTATGTTGATTCATTGTTAAAATAAAAAAAAAATAATGCATTTCCTCCGATTGTCATTATTATTATTATCAATTTTTTCTTCGTGTCTTTTGGCTCAGTTACTTGTTTATTTGAAAGTTTCTTTTATTCAGACGGAGGATACTACGATTCGGCGTGAGAAAAAAATCCTCGAGAAATAAAATTATTCCTGGTTTTTATATATTTGAGCGTTGTCCCACTAAAAAATTCCTGTCGCGTTTCGACTGTAACTGTGTCTAGAAAAAAATAAATTGTCTAGGTTTTGCACATTTGCGCTAGGCACGCAGTCTCTTGTCATGTTCCGCGCGTGCGCTTTAGTCACGCCATCTCCTGGCATGTTTCGCGCGTGCGCGCTAGGCACGCCGTCTCCTGTCATGTTTCGCGCATGCGCGCTTACACGCCGTCTTTTGTCATGTTTCGCGCGTGCGGACTAGGCACGCCGTCTCCTATCATGTTTCGCGCGTGCGCGCTGACAAGCCGTTTTTTGTCATGTTTTGCGCGTGCGCGCTAGGCACGCTGTCTCCTGTCATGTTTCACGCGTGCGCGCTTGGTACGCAGGCTCCTGTCATGTTTCGCGCGTGCGCGCTGGGCACGGCGTGTCCTGTCATGTTTCGTGCGTGCGCGCAAGACACGGCGTCTTTTATCATGTGTCGCGCGTGCGCGCTAGGCACGCCGTTTCCTGTCATGTTTCGCGCGTGCGCGCTGGGCACGCCGTTTGCTGTCAACAAACAAACACCTGTCAATTATCGTTTTATCGTTTCATGATGTATCGTTTTACGTTTAAGTTGAATCATTGTTGAAATAAAATAAAAAAAATGCATTTCTTCCGATTGTCATTATTATTATTTTTTTTTTCGTGTCTTTTGGCTCAGTTCCTTGTTTAATTGAATGATTCTTTTATTCAGACGGAGGACGGTTGAATCGGGTGTTAGTTGTGAAGTGGGAGACCTTGCTTATCGCGTACAAGGTTGCGGGATCTAATTTTTACTCACCTCGGCGATCTGGCTCGCCGCAGATTTGCCCCTTTATGTGTTCCCTGACGGTGGTGTCAGTGTTCTGTGTGCTTTTATGTTTGACTCTAATTAAGGATGGGTGGGAAGGCGTCTGCGCACGTCTTTATTGGTACATACCCCGGCATTTGCTCTTAGATTGAGAAAGCGCAGAAACTCAATCGAGGTGGCCGGCCCAGTGGCCTTCCGATTTGGTATTTGTTCCTTCGGCATTATCCCCAAAGTGATTTTGTGTACCTATTGTGTTTCCTGTATCCCCATGTAATGTCTTTTGTTCATTGCTATCATGTGTCTTACCATCTCCGTCATGAAATCCTGCGCCACTCCTGCTGTCTCCTTTTCAACCAGTGCAGCCTTTAGCGTTTCCATGTCCAGGATGTTAGTCCGCAGGGTCTTCGCCCACTTGTGCCTCGCCTTTTCTCCTGCAGGGCATTCGAACAGAATGTGGTCCACCGTCTGCTGTGTCGTGTCATCACAAGGGCAGGAATCGTCATTTGTTAGCTGGAACCGTTTCAAGTAGGCCCTCATAGCTCCGTGTCCGGACAGTATCTGAGACACCTCGTACGTCGGAGAGCTTATCTTTGAACACTGGAGTGCCTGCGTTATGTTCGGGAGGAACCTCTTGGTGATGCTCCCGGTTGAATCATCGCTATATTCTGTATTCCAAGTCTCCACTGTTTTTTGTCTCATTTGCATTTTAGCGTAGCTTATTGGAAACCGATCAAAAACAGGTTGAACCCGCAAAACCCCCGCCGCCCTCGCAAGCTCGTCCGCTCTGTCATTTCCAACGTTGCCGGAGTGTCCCTTGACCCATGCGAAGGATATTTTGTTTCGTCGCTTTCTGATACTGTCCGCCATAGATAAAATCTCCCTTACTATAGGGTTCAAACTTCTATGATCCCTCATTGCTGCCAGTCCTGAAAGGGAGTCCGATTCGAGATGAATTATTTTCCCCGTAGTCCCATTGGAATCCGCCCATCTCAAAGCCTCCCGTATCGCCACGAGTTCCGCTTGGAATACGGAGCAGTAGTCCGCCAGCTTCAATTTTCTTCTTACAATTTCGACCCCTTGCTTATACACCACAAATGCGGCGCCAACTTTGCCATTCAGCAAGCTTCCGTCTGTGTATACATTAAGGTCCGGCGCGTCTCGTTCTGCCTCCTCACAGATGCTCTCGCGCTGCATGAACGCCGGGTGCGGGAGAGTCACCCAATCGTCCGGCACCATGCATTCTCTGTCTTCGGGCAGTGAATAGAGTTTCTTCCTCCGTTTCACCTCGTACACCTCGGCCCTCTCTCGCACCATGAGGGCGAGTGGGGGTATACCGGAGATCGCCATCGCTGAGTTCAGCGACATGGTTCTGTAGCCCCGGCAGATTCTTATGCATATAGGCCTCTGGGCTTGGTCGAGTCTTCTGCGAATGGCCTTTTTCTTGCACGCTTCCGCCCATATACTGGCGCAGTAGAGTGCCACAGGCTCCAGCGCTCCTTTGTAAAGTTGACGGAGAACCTCGGAGGACAGACCCCAAGTCGGCTTGGCAGCCCTGGCGATCATTCCGAAGAGAGCGGTCATCTTTTTACACACCATGTCAACGTGCCTCGACCAGTTGAGGCTCCTGTCGATTATGACCCCCAACACCTTAATGCTGTCCACCATGGTGATTTTGGATTGTGCGAGGTAAACGTCTGCTTGTCTGTCTAGTTTTTTCCTTGTCATGCACATTGCAAACGTCTTCTCTGGTGAAAATACCAGTTTTGTGCGCTGGCTCCACTGAACTATCTTGCGAAGGGCGTTGTTCATCCTCTCCTCTGCCCCGCTCAGCGTGCTACCATCCGAAATCGCCAGGACGTCATCCGCAAATGCCTGAATGTGTACCCCCTCTCCGAAGTCTTCCTGTAGAAGGTTGTCCATAATAAGATTCCAGAAGAAGGGCCCACACGACGATCCCTGCACGCATCCCAGCATCGTGGACCTCTCCTCGGTCGCATCCCCGACACTGACTCGTACCTTTCTATCTTGGAGGTAGGACTGTATCAGTCGGAACAAGTTTATCGGACAGTTCTTTCTTCTCAATTGTTCTAATAGAAAGGGCCACCACGCATTGTCAAAGGCCCCCTTGATGTCGAGGGAGACGACTATCGCCACTCTTTTGTTGTCACGTGCCGCTTTCATCACCCCGACAGCACGGTTTAGAGCGTCCTCTGTTGACCTTTGTTGCGTGAAGCCGTACTGCCGATTGCTGAGTGAGCCGTTGTTGGCGAACGTCCATTGAAGCCTCCCGACGATCAGCTTTTCCAATACTTTGCCAAATACCGGAAGAAGTCCTATCGGCCTCGAGGAAGTCACGTCACCAGACGGTTTGCCCTGTTTAGGAATCAGTATGACTGCTGATTCCTTCCATCTCTTCGGGAATCGTCCGGTTCTCAGACAGAGGTTGAATATATCCAATGCCTCCGCCGGGTGGAGTTGTACCACACGTCGGCATATGTCCGAGGTGAGTCCGTCTATCCCAGGAGCCTTTTTAGGGCTAATCGTATCAAGGGCTGTCTGCAACTCCAGCAACGTGAATGGTGGGTCATCTGCTGTGTCCGGGATCAATTCGCCCCGCTCTCTCACATCTCTGTTCTCCGACGAGTCTGTGTCGGCATTATCGCCCGGAAAAAAATGCTCCAGGATGCCTTTTGCCGTTTCTGATTCGGTCCGACATATCTTCCCCCGAATCTTGAGTGTAGTCGGCGGTGCCGTCCTTCGGCTCTTGAGCACCCTGTCCACCATGCCCCAAACGGTTTCAGTGCTCTGCGTTCGGCAAAACTCCTTCCAGCTGTTAGTCTTCGCTAACCCGACCGCAGCCCTGAACTCCTCTTTTGCTACAAGGTACTCGGGAAGAGTGAGCTCTCGGCGAATCCAACTGGAGTTTCTCATCCTTCTTCTGGCAGCGATCATCCTCCTCTTCAAGGCTGTCAAATCCTCCGACCACCATGGGCAACTTCGCCTCGTGCGCTGCTTTAAGAGTGGTATGGCAGTGTGACATGCAGAGACCACCACCGACTCAAATGCTTCGCTAATCCTCTCCGCATCCCGGGGTTCCGAACTCGACGCAATGTCTCCGACCGCCTCTGCCAATGTAGTTTTAATTTCCTCATCAAATCGCTTCCAGCTGGCTCGAGCGGTTGCGAATATCTTCGTCCTGCCAGAGGTCGATGGCGCGAGACCTCCCGTTGATATCTCGAAGCGTATGGCGTTGTGGTCGGAGAAGAATTCACCCGACCCGTCCACTCGCCATCCGTGGATTCGCTCCATTAGCCCTTCACTGCAAATGGACACCTCTATGCAAGAGACGAGCCGTCTACCCCCTCTCGTGACCTCGAAAGTTGGAGTATTTCCCTCGTTTAATGTGTGCCAACCGAGTTCCGCGCATAGGTCGTTCAGAACGGCACCTCTAGCGTTCGTTCTGTCGCTTCCCCACCAAGTGCTCCAGGCGTTGAAGTCTCCTCCTATTACTATTTGGCGATCGCTGTGCGCCTCAGCCAACTTCCTGAGCCTTCCAAGCATCGGCTCCAGGTCGGCACGCGGCTCGACGTATACCGATCCCAGGATCAGCCCACTCCCCGCCAGACCCACAGACACGAACACGGAATTAGCATCCGTGAACTCTGAGAGAAGGACCCCTCCTATGCTGCCATTGTTGAGGAGAATGCAAGTCTTCGCTGGCGTTTCAGCGCTGGCGTCAGGCCACTGGTACACCGTTCCGGATGCTCCAAGCACTTGTCCAGTTGCGCCTGTGTACGGTTCCTGTATCAGTAAAATATCCGCCGCGTCCATCTTAATTAAGTCCAAAGCCACGGACGATCGCCCCGAATTCACCTGGGACACACGAACGGTTCGTTGTAGGCTCCCGCTTGTCATTTCCATTGGCAGCCAATGAACATCCTCATAGGATTGACTAGCAGCCATAGTCAGTTCTTTCTCGGGATTTTTCCTCCATTTTTGTTAGGTATGGGCAGTCCCGACTGTTGGCTCTGTGATTAACGTTGCCCCCGTGTAGGCCCCGCTCCCGAGTTCTGGAACAGTTGTGACACTTCTTGGTGTCTTCCCCTTCCTTCACGGTGCATTCCGAGAAACGGTGGGTCCCCGAGCAGTGCATACACCTTTGCTTCTCCGTGCATCGGGAAGTGATGTGTCCGAACCCCAGACACTGGAAACACTGCAGCAGAGGCGAGAAGTCCTCCACATGCACCCTCGAGAAGCCCAAGTTGACTCGACCCTTAGTAAGAATTGCAGTCCTCAGCCGCGGGGAAACAGCCGCAGGGAAACCGCGGGGACGGAGGATGGTTAGGAAAGGTTAGGGTTAGGTAAGGTTAGGTTAGGTTAGGTTAGGTTAGGTTAGGTTAGGTTAGGTTAGGTTAGGTTAGGTTAGGTTAGGTTAGGTTAGGTTAGGTTAGGTTAGGTTAGGTTAGGTTAGGTTAGGTTAGGTTTTTTTTTTATAGAAGGAGTTGTGCTAATGGGCACCTGGCTTATAACGCACCAGGTTTATAACCCCGGGATTGTGTTTGGACTCTCTGAAGTGGTTCTTTGGAGACCCACTTCTATGCCTGTGCCCTCAGTGCATACCCCAAAAGTGTTTATTATTTATTGCTCTAAATAAGTTTGATGTGTTTCGAATGTGCAGTGTGTTGATAGGACAAGGAATGCGTCCGCGCACGACTTTATTGGAAGCGCCCCGGCATTTGCCTTACAACAGGAGAAATCACGGTAAACTCCGTCGGGACGCGGCTGAAGGCCCTTCAAAGAGACCTGCTCCTTGGTATTTTTCCCTTGTTATAGTGTTCATGTGTTTTGTGGATTTTACTACTTCGGTGATATATAAACATATGGCGGAAACATTCTCTTTCATTAAGAGTCCCTCCTTTAGATTCTCAAGCAGAAGTTGGGATACCCCCAGCTCGTTCTCCAGTTTCCTTCGTCTGACGGCTTGTGCGGGACAACTCAGCAGCAGGTTAGGTTAGGTTAGGTTAGGTTAGGTTAGGTTAGGTTAGGTTAGGTTAGGTTAGGTTAGGTTAGGTTAGGTTAGGTTAGGTTAGGTTAGGTTAGGTTAGGTTAGGTTAGGTTAGGTTAGGTTAGGTTAGGTTAGGTTAGGTTAGGTTAGGTTAGGTAAGGTTAGGTTAGGTTAGGTTAGGTAAGGTTAGGTTAGGTAAGGTTTTTTTTTTTTTTTTTTTTTTGAGTGAGTTGATTTTGGCCGCCTTGTTTATTACATACAAGGCTTATCAGCACGATTTGATTTATTTATTTTATTTTTTTTCCTTGTGTATGGTTAGGTAAGGTTAGGTTAGGTTAGGTTAGGTTAGGTTAGGTTAGGTTAGGTTAGGTTAGGTTAGGTTAGGTTAGGTTAGGTTAGGTTAGGTTAGGTTAGGTTAGGTTAGGTTAGGTTAGGTTAGGTTAGGTTAGGTTAGGTTAGGTTAGGTTAGGTTAGGTTAGGTTAGGTTAGGTTAGGTTAGGTTAGGTTAGGTTAGGTTAGGTTAGGTTAGGTTAGGTTTTTTTTTTTTTATAGAAGGAGTTGTGCTAATGGGCACCTGGCTTATAACGCACCAGGTTTATAACCCCGGGATTGTGTTTGGACTCTCTGAAGTGGTTCTTTGGAGACCCACTTCTATGCCTGTGCCCTCAGTGCATACCCCAAAAGTGTTTATTATTTATTGCTCTAAATAAGTTTGATGTGTTTCGAATGTGCAGTGTGTGGATAGGACAAGGAATGCGTCCGCGCACGACTTTATTGGAAGCGCCCCGGCATTTGCCTTACAACAGGAGAAATCACGGTAAACTCCGTCGGGACGCGGCTGAAGGCCCTTCAAAGAGACCTGCTCCTTGGTATTCTTCCCCTGTTATAGTGTTCATGTGTTTTGTGGATTTTACTACTTCGGTGATATATAAACATATGGCGGAAACATTCTCTTTCATTAAGAGTCCCTCCCTTAGATTCTCAAGCAGAAGTTGGGATACCCCCAGCTCGTTCTCCAGTTTCCCCCGTCTGACGGCTTGTGCGGGACAACTCAGCAGCACGTGCAGCACATCCTGCACCACACTCTCGTCACACGGGCAGCTCTCAGACTCCGCAAGATGAAATCTTTTTAGGTACCTCATGAAGCATCCGTGTCCTGTGAGTGCCTGCGTCACTTCGAATGTGGGGACTGCCTTCCGCGCGAACGTCAGCGCCTCATAAATGGTTCTGAAGAACATCTTGGTTGTCCGTCCCGCTGAGTTCGAGACATATTGCTCGTTCCATAGCATCGTATATCTCTCTCGAAGAATTCCTGCCGCGAAGCAAAGCGGGTACCTGCTGTAGATCGGAGCCACTCTCAGTTGTCCCGCCTGCCTCGCAAGCTCATCCGCTCGGTCGTTACCAACATTTCCCGAGTGACCTTTAACCCAGCGGAACTGGACCACCACATCCCTACTCCGCAGACGGCTCACTGTGTCAAGTATTGTCCGAATAATGGGGTTGGTGCTGCCTGGATCCGCTATTCCCCTTAAGCCAGACAGTGAGTCCGAATGGATCTCAACTATCCGCAGGGGAACGCTTGTGTCCCCGATCCAGGCCAGCGCCTCCCTCATCGCCACCAGTTCGGCCTGGAATACCGAGCAGCAATCCGCCAGCTTAATTTTTCGCCTGTGTATCTCGTCCCGGTCCTTGTAAACCACAAATGCCGCTCCCACCTTGCCATCTAGCAGACTCCCGTCTGTGTAGATGCTCGCACATGGGTTGCTGTGGTCGCCAAAACTCAAACGAACCACCGTGTCTGTCTTCGCCGGGTGAGGAAACTCAGCCCTCCGCGCCACACCCTGATAAACCACATCATCCGGGACACCAGGCAAAGGGTACCCCTTTTTGACCCAGTATAGGTCGGCACATTCTCGCACTTTGAGGCTAAGGGGCATCATTCCCGCGAGCGCCATAGCTGAATCCGCTGACATCGTCCTGTATCCTTTAATAATTCTGATACAGAACGGTCGCTGCGCCTGGTTCAGTCGTTTGGCAATGTGCTTTTTTAGACACGCCTCACCCCACACACTTGCACAGTACAGGGCAAGGGGTTGCACTGCACCAACGTAAACTGTTTTGGCCACGTCCGGCGCTATGCCCCACGTACATCTGGCGATACGCGAGAGGATATTAAATTGCACGGCCATCTTCTCGCAAATGTTTGCGACGTGCTTGGTCCAGCTCAGGTTCCGGTCTATTATGACTCCCAGGAGCTTGATCTCCTTGACGAGCGAAACTCTCTCCCCGCCCAGCCACAAGCACGGGTCCCGACGTATTAGCTTTTTGGTAACCACCATAGCCAGCGACTTCGGTCCCGAGAAGTTCAGCTTCGCCCGTCTTCCCCAGTTGCTCACCAAAGCAAGCGCCTCATTCGTGTCGCGCTCAACGCTGTCGATGTCCTCACCCACGACTATAACAACGATATCATCCGCAAAGGCCTGGACGTGTACACTTTTACCGAACTCAGTCTGCAGAAGATCGTCCACGATCAAGTTCCAGAACTTGGGGCCACATACAGATCCCTGGACGCAACCTTTAGTGGCGGGCTTGCTAGCAGTGACACCCTGGAAGTTCATGGATACTTTCCTGTCCTCCAGATAGCTTTGTATTAGCATGAAGACGTCACGCGGACAAGCTCTCCTCAGGAGCTGGACTCGGAGGAACGGCCACCACGCGTGGTCAAAGGCGCCCCTGATATCAAGGGATACCGCAATTGCAATGCTTTTCCCCTCTCTTGCCCGCCTTAACATTCCCACGGCGTTGTTGAGGGCATCCTCAGTCGACTTTTGAAACGTGAATCCATATTGGCGATTGCTTAATCTGCCCTCGCAGTCCATCCGCCAAGTGACACGTCCAACGATCAACCTCTCGAGCAGCTTCCCAAATACGGAGATGAGACCGATCGGCCTAAAATCCGCCACATCGGACCCCCGCCTGCCAGCCTTCGGAACCAAGAGAGCATGGGCTCCCTTCCAAGCGGTTGGGAAGTGGCCGATCCGGAAGCAGGCGTTCATAAGTTCGTGTAGCAGGTTAGGGAAATCCTCGTTTATCCTAGACAGGATGTCGGCCGTGAATCCATCGGATCCAGGCGCCCTCCTGGGGTCCATCTCCGAAAGAATACGCCCAATCTCCACGCATCCAAACTCCGGTTCATCCGCTGCCTCCGGAAATTGAGAAGCCTCCGCTCTAATGGCCACATGCTCATCCGTCTCAGTAGTGAGGTCATCGTCGGGATAGAAGTGACCGAGAATCGCCTGGACTCTCTCCTCAGGTGTGTTAAGCCGTTTGCCACCCACAGTGATGGTGGCAGGCAACGGCTGCCGACCGCCTCGAACTCGATTAAGCAAGCCCCACACCGTTTCCCTGCCCTGCAGTCTACACACGCTCTTCCAGCTTTCGGTCTTGGCCTTTGATACCTCAGCTCTAAATTTCTCCTTGAGCTCCAGGTAGACTGGGAGCGTAACGGATCTTCTTCTTTCTTCGGTGGAGTTCCGAACCCTGCGTCTTGCTGTGGTCACGCTCCTTTTAAGGTTCGCGAGCTCATCGCTCCACCAAGGGCATGCCTTCCTGCCACCCATCTTATATGGCGGCATTGACTTTCCACAGGCCCTGCTCACAATGGAACTCATCTCCGCACACACCAAGTCCAGGTCACGAGCACCTTCGGTCCTTCTCAGGGCAGCAGTGAGATCGCCAACGAAAATCCCCACCTCTGCAGAGAATCGTCTCCAGTCCGCTAGGTCCGACCGGAACTTCCGCGTACCATCATGAAGCCGCTCGTGTGGGGGCACTCCAGCCACCGAGAAAAATATGGGATTGTGATCAGAGTAGCCGGGGTTATCCGTCTCCACACGCCAATCCGACACCAGACGCTCCGTCGCCGCACAACAGAACGTAACGTCAATATGCGACGCAGATCTCCTACCCCGCCTATAAACTTCAAAGGTCGGATCATCCCCCCGGTTCAGAACTGAGCACCCCACTTCGGCCAGGAATTCCGCCAGCATAGTGCCCCCTCCGTCCGTCCGGCTGGATCCCCACCATGAGCTCTTGGCATTAAAGTCTCCCCCGATCAACACCAATGCGCCCATATCACTCACGGCTTCAAGAAGCCTACCGAGCCTAATCAATACAGGGTTCATATCAGCCAGTGGCTCCACGTAGACCGAACCCAAAACCACAACTCGACCCACCATCTTTATCTTAATGAAAACCGCTCCCAGGTCAGTAAATTGGTCCAGGATCTCCCCCTCGGGAAACTGCCGGTCCACTAGTATAGCAGCTTTACAGGGTGTATCTCTACACCCCCCGTTCCGCTGGTACACTCGCCTGCAGGCCGAAGTCACATGCCCCGCAGCACCCGTATACGGCTCCTGCAGAAGACAAATCTGTGCGTCACTCATGCTGACCATGTCCAGCGCCAGTCTCGCCCTTTGTACATTCTGTTGTAACACTCTTATAACACCCGCGCCACTAGTAGCCATAGTTAGTGCTTTCCAAGGCTCTTCGCTCCATGCGCTGTCTGTACGGGCACGTGTCGCTGCTGGCTCTGTGCTTAACGTCTGTTGTCAGGCCCATCCTTAGGTTGATCTTGATACAGTTGTGGCACTTCTTACGTTCGTTACTGTCCTTATCAGTGCACTCCGCAAAACGATGGGGCCCCGCACAGTGGGAGCACACCTGATTCTTCTCCGCACATCGTCCAGTTGTATGCCCAAAGCCGAGACATCTGTAGCACTGGACCACCGGCGACGCATCTTCAACATGAACCCGCATGAAGCCAATGTTCACTCGGCCAGTCTCGAGGAGCGCATTCCTAATATCCGGGGTCACCGCAACTACAACGTTCCTAAGGAACTCGTTTTTTCCCTTCATGGCCCTCAATATTTTAATCGCCTCCTCAGGCTTACCCTCAAGCACTCGGTGAATCCCATCATTCTGCATGATCATGCATTCGACGAGCTCATCATCCGGGGTTTCCTTACCGACGCCCTTAAAAATCATGACCGGCCTTTTCCTTTTTCCCTCCTGAGATCTAAGGCCCTGCACGCGGTCCACAGCGGTCTTCAGTTTTTCCGCATGCTCCTTAACCGGGCACGTGATCAGTACCCGGTTCTGCGAGACCGGAGTAATTCCATTTATGCCAATCCTCATCTCCTTCAGTTGCGGTTTTATCCCATCAAATATCGCCCTCTTGATACTGGCCGAGGTATCCTCCCTGTTGTCGCTGGAAACAACGAGCGCATAACTGCGCTCGGGTGGCCTCTGTCTCGTCGCCTCAGTTCTCGGGATGCCCCCAGTGGCCCTGGAGCCCCCAACCGCACTCGCGTAGGTAAGCTCCGGCTGCGTCCGCGATCCACGGGCTCTTGTCTCATCCTTGAGAAGAGCGATCTCACCCTTCATACTGTCCACCTTTTCACTCAGCAGTCTTATGGCCCCCGCGACACCCTCCTCCCCACGAGCCTTACAAGTGTCCACACTCTCTTTACTCTGAATCTCAACCAGACCCTCGACAATGTTTTTAATTTCCCTTATGGCGCTTATTATGTCCTGGGACTTAGTCCTCCGAAGGACGCTGTCGCACAGCTCCATAGCCCTAACCTTGACGCTGGTTTTACTCCCCCCGCTGTCCGCCCTCACCTCCAGTTCGGGGCTGCTGTTGACCCTGATAATGCGCTGTCTCTGCGGAGATCTAGGCGTCGCAGTCGAGCGCGCGAAGGGGTCCCCGGATACGGGAGTCCTCACCTCCCGAGGCATATCGTGATCGTTCAGGCCCGAAGGGAAGGAACAAAAGCCAAGCCTCCGGCACCCGACACCAACGCCGTCACCGGGCGGTCAACGGACCCCTCCTCGCAGAGCGGGGAAGGAGTGACCGGCCAGGCCCAACAACCACCGAGCACGAACTGATCGACCTCCTCTCAGAGGACGACAGACGGCCGGCTCGGGAAGGGAATCCGCCGCGTCGCACCCGCGAGCCAAACCCAGCCTACACCCCCAGCTACGACCCTAAACTACACCTATTCCCAAACTGCGACCCGGCGGAGGACCCGGAAAGGATACGGAAACACGAAAGGGACGCCCTCACGATCCCGACCCCCCAAGAAGATCCCACTCCAGCTCACAAAGTCACAAAGTCAAAATTACAGTCACAAACCCAACTCAAACAAAAATAAAAGTGAATATGGGTTGCGAATTAAAGAAAGTACCCCTCGTCGAAGTCCCTTCATACAGAAAAAATTCCTTACACAACTCACAAAACTTCAGGAGGCACTCCTCCCGAAACACCCCCCCGAAACTTCCCGCGAAAAAATCCGGAAAAATCCCGGGAAAAACCCCGGAAAATCCCCAAGAACCTCCAAATGTCGGAAAAGCCCGGAAAAACGACGGAAAATTCCGGAAAAATCCGGAAAATCCCGGGAAAAACCCCGGAAAATCCCCAAGAACCTCCAAATGTCGGAAAAAGCCCGGAAAAATGACGGAAAAATCCCGGAAAATCCCGGAAAAAACTTTTGGCCCCTGGCCACTCTCTTGAGTCACGACTCCCGGCCGCACTCTCAAGTCACGACTCCCCGGCCTCTCACTCCAATCTCGACGCTCCCACCCCACCGGGGCCCGTCGCCCAGCCAGAAAAAAAAAGGAGAAAGAAGCTC